>JAUMHL010000009.1:16747510-16767794 GCA_032362345.1 Sandelia bainsii | reverse complement strand
CTGAATTTGTGGAGCGCCACCTCCTTTCAAGCTTTCGCGTTGTCTGCTTTAAGCTACGGATTTGTGAATTATACCACAGAGCTAACCTCTTCTGATGAACTACTTTCTTTTTTAGAGGGATGAAGAACAAAAATTAGTAGTACTCTGTTAGGATGTTGTTCAGTGACAATAATGAAATGTTTACCTTTGCAATTTGATCAAATTTCCCAAACAACTCATTCAGCATGTGCACAAGCTCTCCAGGTGAGCAGTCACTCGCCAGCCGTGTGAATCCTACTATATCAGCATAAAGTATACTAGAGATGGAAAAAGATATATTAATTATTATATCACTTTTTTGTGAAAAACTGTAAATAATTATGTGTTCATCCAAATGAATACTACATACCTGACATTAGTGTGTCTCTGGACATAGAGGTTGTGAAAATTGTTTGTGTTCTCAATCTGACCAAAGTTTGGGCCCTTCAGTCTCTGTATGATCTCAGCTTTCATCACGCGGGCAATGTGAGCTGGCAGCAGTGACAAGAGGAGACGCTCCTGATGGCAATAAACAAAAAGCAGTACTAGTAGTAAAGGGATGGTCAGTGAAATCACAAAAAAATAAGATTATTAAAATTTAAACAATCAACATTTGTAATAAATATAAGAATACATCTAGGTCAACATTTGATTTCTTACCAACTACCACAGATACTAAATAGTTAATTTGTTTCAGCTTCAGGAACAAAAACACAGCTTTGAATTTAGTAAAAAAAAAAAAAAAAGCTTTCAGATTAAAAAAAAAGTTATGTATTCAATGTACAGTATAATGATCAGGGACTTTACACTAAAAAAAAGACATTTTGAGCAAACTGATATCTGGTTTAATTGTGAAGCATTAACTTTTGCTGGGAGGAGACAAAAATCTGCCTCCATTATGTCTTCAGCTTCCGCTAAAGCTTCAAGTGCTAAGTAAAGGTTAATTTGGCACTACATTGTGTCAGTTTGATTTCTTGTTACACAAAGTAATTTTATATGTAAAAAAAGTCTTACATGTTTGTTGTCAGCCACAAGTAGACACTCACTCCATACAGTCACAACACTTGTTTCATTTAGTGGCATCTTAAACACTTATCTGAGACTACTGTAGATTATCCTCCCCAGTATCAGCAAAAAATACACTTCCTTTTAGAGTGAAAAGAAATTCAAGATTGGAGACATCAAATAATCCAGTGTCTCCAACATGACAGGTTGACCACTCATCATATGCCGGTACTGATTATTGAGACTCAGAGGATTCTAGGTGATCGAGAGGTCCCTGGTGGCTGCTAACAAAGGCTGCCAACACTTTGGTTTATGACGAGTTCACATTCTGTTGTCCCTATTGGGACACTCACACCGCAAATGTATGCACTTACTGTTCTGACAGGTACTTTGTATAAAAGCAAGCAGCAGACAGCATATAGTATGCGTTTACTGAGAAATGTGTCTCTGCACTGTTCCAACCATCCATCGCAGACAGCAGTGGCACTCCAGGGCTACTATTAAACACTACACCCAAGGCATTTTTATATTCACTCTTGGCAATTGTAACAACACAAGCTGGATTCACCATAGGAATAACCAGCTCCACCCCAAGCCTGGACTTTCACAACAACAGCTGGGTTCATCTTGTTTGACTGAATAACTACCCAAACACTGCAACCGCAGCAACTGTAATATACAGTGAAGCCTCTTGCTAATTTCTCACAAATCACAATGCCTGTTAGCAGCACTAAATTTACCTGCATCAGTTGCACTAACCTGTTTAAACTATATACACAGCATGTTGAGAAAAGCACAAAGGCTTAGATAAACAAGATGTTGCTGGTTGGCTGCACATCATGAATAGAAGTATTTTTGGAAATGGCATTTGCACACTAACAGCATTCAAACAAGATGTTTAGAATTTCAAAGGGGTTATGGAAATGCGGTTGCCAAGAAATATATTGGACAGATATTGAAAAGAAGAAAAGACAGGCACATTCAGTGGGACAAAACTACAAAATATGTTACTTTGTGTTTCTCAACTGTGCACATTAGGGAAAAGAAAATAGGATGCCTCCTTTGAGATCCATAATGCTCACAGGTTTTGTGGAAATTGTGTAGCTGACCAATATCCCATTTAACAACTGTTGTAGAATCGCTGTATGTCAGTATGATTCTGGAAATCTAATAGTGAATGAATCACCTATAATTACATATAGCACTGTCTATACCAACCAGTGTCACCCAGAATTCTGTACAGGACAAACACAAACACATGGAAGAGGGGTTTCCATTCAGTCAATCAGAAGCTGGAAGGTACCAATTGTCTTAGTTTTTCCCACTCTACCCTCATTTGTGATGATTCCAGCTTCTCACAGACTGATCATATCTGATCCAGGTACTCAGCAGTGGGTAGAGCAGTGATAGTTGGAAAACACTCAGGGCAGTGTGCCTTGAGGACAGGGAACCCCTGACACAGAGGTATCAGTGGACATGAGCAAGATATGTGATCATTCACATATCTTATCTAGTACCTTTACCCTCATTGTAAAGGTACTAATTTGTTGCAACTAGCTGTACATATTCCAATGAGCTGTCCAATGGTGATAATAAGCTTTTATTTCAAAGAGTTTAGCACATGCAGAGGGCTCTAGGGACTTAACATAATGACACCAACTGAGGCCATCAACTGTTTTACACTGTACCACATTGTGTAAAACACAACCCCTGACACAGATCCTCCAGGGACTTCTTCCCTTCCTAAACCACAGCGATAAAGCACTGACAGCTACATGCAGAGTTGATTGGATATAACGCCAGGACACAAAAATCTATAAAGTATAGGTTAGATCTTAATATTTTCTCCAAGTGCCAGTTATGCCATAATGTTTAAACTTATATACTGACTCACCTTTGTGCTTATTTATACAGACTGCCATCATTATCCCCATCATCATAATGCAACTGTCATCTATATATAATCCATTTATTATTCATTTCATTCACTGCCACTGTAATCATTACCATAATCAACACCATTATCATCACTACTGCTTGTACTCAATCAATCACTGCCTGCCTGACTCTGACTTGCTCACTGTTCATTAAGACTTATTGATGACTTTACCTGCTGTCTTTTCTCAAACTCCAGTTTAATGGGGGACTTGATGCAGTTGCAGGTGTCCTGATAAGTCTGTTTAAGTGCCAACTCCATCAGATGCTTGTGGTATGCTCCCGCCACGTTGCCACACATGAAAATTATAATATTGGCCAAAATCTGCACAGGAACAAAGGACAAACAAATCTAGTATTAGATAAATATCAGACAAAAGTATTCATTGAGTCAAATATAAACGGTGGTCAATGGTAACCTGGAAATGTATATATATTATACTGTACATAAATTAAACTGGAAGTATAAGAAAAGCCATTTTATGTTGAGTGGATACACCTTAAAGACAACTACAGTATATACCTTAAATAAAGAATCAGGCTATACAGCAGCAGTTTTTTTCTAACATGAAAATATGGTATAATCATTCTAGGTACTGCGGAGACAACAGGGTTTTGCGACATGGATCAAAGGCTAAAAAAGACTGCAAGAAATTTACAAAGAGGTGAACACATTTTCCTCAAGAGTACTAGGCCTTGGTAACTGAGATCCTGCAGTGACGTCCACATTACACACTAAAGACTATATTTAAGGGCAATGTGGCTTTTATAAATAACATAGTTTTTGTTTCATTTTCTTGTGAATCAGTTATTATATGAACTGGTTCTACCTGCTGATGACCTCAGAGATAGTAGAACAGTATATGGAATTAAATGTGTGTGACCCCTATGCTGCCCCTGCGCAGTTGTTTACTGGCTGAAAATAGGATGGTGTATTTAAAAATGAAAAATAAATAAATAAATAAATAAGATGGAAACCAATAAATAAACCCAGCAGCTAATTATGTGTCTGCACATCTTGTCTATATAAATACTCTCCCTTTAGTTCAGGTCCATCGAACACAGGGAAGCCTGACTGTTCCTTAATCTGAATGATTACGCAAACACCACATCCCATTACTGGTTCCATTTGGACATGGCATGGCTTAAGTGACGAAGTTGCTGTTGTATACTCACCTAAATCTTAATGGATTACACTGTACTTACTGAAATAAGCAATTGTACTAATAACTAGCTAAAATTCCCTCTCTCTCTTCTACCATTGTTAGTAAATCTAAAACTCAAGTTAGTAAAACATATCTACAAGTACCCCTGAAATCTGAAACTCAAGATCATGTTTAGGTTTAACTAAAACTGTGGTAAAATGTTTAATTTTCTTCAAAATAATGATCTAATTGCTGCCATCAATAAACCAGTGATATCTCTGTTTTTGGTACTTTATCACACAACATGTTAACCCTGTTAATGTTAATTTTTTTTATATACCTAACAACACAGAAATACACATAATTACACATACATTACATAATAAATCAAAATTTACATTTTCAGTCCAAAGTCTAACTATCTTGAAATATCTTGCTCACTCTCTATTGTACATTCAGTATTAAACATTAAAGTATTTTCTCCTGTGCACAATAATGTCACTGTTAGAAATACGGTAAAGCTTTGCAATTAAGCAGAAAAACCGAAACAAACTGACTTTCCACAGCAAACAGACAGGACTTCTACTAAGGCCTACAGTATAATTAAAATATGTTGACATCTGTGATGCAGCCACAGAGCTCAACATAAACATTATTATATACATTACTATACATTACTACTATACTATTACTGTACTGTACTGCAAAATTCAGTACAACAGGGTTGGTGCAGCCACGGTGAGAAAGTTCCACCTAAAAGAACAAAGAACAATAGCCTATATAGTACAACAATTAGCAAATGTGTGGGTCTGACTTGCAGTGGGTGTTGTAATGTTCTGAAAATACTTTGACCACTGGTTAATAAAGGAACCCAGGCCAGGGGGGGCTCTCTCCACGTGAGACTGACATTAACATAATACAGGACTTAATTACTTTACTGATCCTGTCCGGTCCTGTTTCACCGTCATCACACATACTGTATCAAAACAACAGTGTTTTATTATTATTATGGCTCAATATAGAAAAATTAAACGCACCTCCAGGCAAGATATGGAACTGAAATAAGTGTGGTGTGACAGTCCTTCACACTGCTCGTTTGCCACCGTCCACAACATCCTTTACCTGCTTTCTAATATTCAGTATAATGTAGCTTCATTCATTCACAAAAAAGTCTTCTTCTTCAAATCTTAATCAAATCCAACAATCACCTGAGCTTCATACCACACATATCAGTGATTGCAGAATAGTTGCATGTGAACGTTTTAGTGTAAAATTTACAAATACAAATTTAATTTTGACTCATATACACAGAGACGTCCACCATGTTGTCTGATAAAGTCAACATAAATACAGGGATGACAGCAGCTGTGTGATAAAATGTGCATATGTGTTTAATTTTTTAGGAGACAGGGCTGGATGATTTGAACTGACATGAAAATCTACTAAATGTTAAACAGGCTTGCTCATGACTCCTACTTTTTAAGTATGCATACATTATAGCATCTGGTATGAAAATAGTGTACATTTAAAAAATAGTAAATCTGGCACTATATCCACACACAGTAATAATCGCTGTTTACAGTAGCCTAAATCCTGAACACAGGACTTTTTCTGTACGTCACCGGTGTTTGCACAGAGAGCAGTGAGTGTAAACTGAGCGCTACCTACAGACAATATGCTGTAACACATGACACGCTGCAGAACAAATGAGGTTGCGGTAAAAGTGGTCAATTAATGAGGTAGAGACTGATGATTTTGCAGCTCTACATCTGTAGCTGTCAGTCCTTCATATCTGACAAAACCAAACATGAGAGGCAGAAGCCATTTACATGCAGTGCAGTCTGCCCGCTGAGTTTACAATTACTCACCGTTTCACGATTCACTATTTAGGACAACACATCCCTCTTGCTGTCCACTAGATTTATTACTCCTTTACATATTTCCAACCACTGAGAGAAGACCTGAGAGAAGACCTGAGATAATTCTTTCACAGCTAAAGGCATTACTGGATGGCCATTTGCAAGACTGGCTTAGTTCTATTTTCTATTGAAAGTCTGATAAAACAGTCTGGCCTCATCAAAGCACTGGGTTCAGACAAGTAAACAACAAGCACAAAAAGATAGAATGATGCCTTTGCAAACTGCTTTCCAAAAGAATTTTCAGTCACACATTGTATGCAGTATTTTATAATCTCACTGTAAATAATTCTAAAGCGATAGCCATACACAAGGCTTTGAGGACTACAAAACTGCAAATATATTTCTCACTGATGTTTTGGCTCATCTAGTGCATCAAACTGTTCTTGACAGACTCACAAAGAGAATAGATATGTAATGTTAGATCTGGTTGGTAGGCTGATGGAGGTGAAGGTAGTAAAAGTAGCTCCCAGTAGACTGAACTATGTTCACTAAAGTTGAGCTGCTTACTGTGCACAGAGATTTCCAATAAACAACTATTCTTAAAACCAGAAGGCAAAGACAGGTGGGGTGCATTTATTCACTGAAGTCTATCTAAAAAAACTGTTTGATATTTTACCAACATGATGTATTTAACGCAGTAACATTTGACAATTAAGCTAGCTATAACACAAGACACAAAATCTACCAACTCCACTCTGCCCAGCACCCCTTCTCCCTGCTCCATTACACACCTATTTATGAAATTACAATAAATACAAATGCTACAAAAATAAAAAAGTCAAGCAGAAATGATTGGCTTTATCTTAACAGATTACATACAATTTAACTTGGTGCTGTTCTATTAGCTGACATCTGTTAGACAAGACACAGAGTGATCCAGAGCAAAGGTCAGCTGTGTGAATCAGCTGGCTTTGCAAATCATCCACATGTTGCTGGTACCCAATTACAGATAACAGCAGGTTTAGGTGAGGATGGTCTCTAAAGGGTTTTGAGCCATGCTGGTAAATTCTGGGATTAAGTCCTACACAGGCTATTGATTGCTGTTAAACTACCATGTGTAAAAAGAAGAGAAATGTCTAAGATCAATGTAAAGGTGAATCTTGTTTTAATAACCTAATAGACATTCGGCAGATATGCTTTCATGATCCCTTCAACAGAAGTGAGAAACTGTCCCTTTGTCAACAAAAAATAAACAAAATGCAATCCTCGAGAGTAGCATAATGGAAACCTATGAAACCTAAAACCTGGATGACGTACAATAAAAGCATGTTGTCCTTTACTTATCCAAGCTTAATTTTCAAATGACAACAAGAAGTCAGCAAACAAGCTGTTGCTACTGAGAGTATATGACATTCTATCAGACAAAGCTTAAAAAAAAGAGTGCTGTGATGAATTATTGATAATTTAGCACTCAACAGTCAAAAGAATGCAAATGAAGGTTGTTTCTGGTCTGAGAGGAGAGATTGTCATGGAATAATTTCAATACAGAAAATACTGAATAATTTTCAGTAATTCTATAAAGCTAATCACAGAACCAAATTTAGACACAGTTTAAATAAAATCTGAATATTCCAAAGTTCTACATTTAAATTCATTAGAGAAGACACTGACTTAGAAATAAGGGACCTTTGTTGAATAATGCATGTTTTATCTTAAAAAGGATTCAAATGCTCTAAAGCAGAGCTGTGCAGGAATACTAAAAGGCCAAATATATTTTTGAATTAAGTTGTCGTTACTGTTCCCATGATAATATAACAAGAACTTTCAGTAAAATAGCACAACAGTGCATCTCTGTTGGACGCATACTACTGCAGGAAAAAGTAAAATTAAATATTTTTAAATGTTACATGAACATAAGTCCAACAGGAAACTTTTACTTTGTCAATACATGAGCTGGTTCATTAAGATTTAAATGAGTCAGCAAAGCTGCAAAGTTCAATGAACTTCACAAAGTGGAGAAGTCAGCTCGGTTCCTTCTTAGTTAATACCCCTGAGTAGTTTGTATACACACTAAAACAATGCACAGAAGTGTAGACATTTAATGACTAACATACATACTCTAGTAGGATAGACTGGCGTTTTCCTACAAACAGAGCAGAGTGGATTGATAAGTAGTCTCATGCTACCATATTATATATAGCTTTAAGAAATAACTTATTTGGTTTTGGACTGTAGATTCCAACAACCTAATATAACAGCGTGGGGACCAATTTAGAGTGCAACTGTAAGCCTCTGGTTCTAGAAAAACAATATTTAAAGGCATGTTAGCTACCTGCGTGTGACCTTGCCAAAGTTTACACAGAAAGCTGGATAGGTTTTTAATAGGTGCTGTTGAGTAGTTAAGTTCCGACATTTATGCCTTAGAGCATCCTGTCACTGAACCTCTCCGCTCGCATGTAAAAAGGAGGACATAAGCCTCAGCCTGTCCCAGCACAAAGGATTGAACTGACACTGGCACATTTCCAAAGGAATACAGAGGAAGAAAATGCATGCACTCTCTCCATCTCATTTGACACACAGACACACAAAGGTACATATGTAGAGAAGGCACACACGGAGAGAACACGCTGTTTATAGGACCTGGCAATATGGATAATATTCTTTAACACCATGTGTCATTTCTAAATTGTAATTAGTCATACAAAATCTACACACAGATAGAAATATTTGAATCCAGCATGTTAAATAACTGACAATTTGTCAATTTAAGCTATTTCAATAACAATACTGCTTTAAAGCAGCCCTGCTCATTGTTTTTCAGCACTACTCATTATTATTTAATACAACCACCAATGTATGAATTATTGTTTCACTGCTTACAGTGAAACAATTACAAATATAAGACATATACAGTATACAACAAAACTTGGACCCCTAGGACTAGACCCCTAGTCAGTATCGCTAAAATGTTAGGTAATTTTAAATCCTGTCCATTTAATTAACAATAGAAGAAAGATGCCAATTAAATTAAACTAATTTAATTATAATCATGCTACTTATAATTATTAAACTATAATGAAAGGTTGATTTTTTTTTTTAAACCTAATGCTCTAATTTTTTGGCCAAAATATTTAACATCTCTTAATATAATGAACTAAAGCAAGACTCCACCACCTGCTATGACCTCAATAATAAACAGTAGAATTATCACCTTTTTGACAGTTTCAACAAAAACTGAGGATTTGTAACCATGTAAAAGTAGAATTTATGGCAGAGCGGCTATATTTTATTGTGTTAGATTGTACAGGTGTACCTATTAAAGTGGCCCGTAAGTGTACATGCCTTTGTACACTATTAGTCTGGATAACTGTGCATAATATCAGTGTTGTTTGCCTCAGAAACCGAGGGGATATCATCCTGAAAGATTACACAATAGTCATGATCAATGTATCTCACGACCAAAAAAAAGGATCTTGCTCAGGTGTCATTTGTATTCCTGACTTATTAAAACCTGATTTTCACCTGTTCAAACGCTGATAAAAGTACCCATTTTTTCTTACTTGAAGTACAGTTGTACTTCATAACCAGTGCAGTTTACTATGTGGTCAATGGATAATAGTGAAAACAACATAATTAATTCAAGACCTGTAGGGATGTACATGCACAGATCTACTAAGAACCTTAGCATGCCTTCTATTTCTTTTTCCCAGCTGCTTCGGAGAAAATGCCATTCTAAATTGAGAACCAGCACCCTGTAAAGAGTATTGAGCACCAGGTTATTGGATCAAATATTCCCTTGAAAGAAGAACAAACTACTCAGGATGCAGCATCCATCCATCCAAGTACTTTAATGTGAGCTCTAGTTCTGTCACTGTCAAACTCAAACATCAAAATTAAAACTGACTGTTAAAAAGTAACCCCTAGATTCCATTTAGGATCTGTGAAAAATATGTGTCAATTCTTTCAGAGATAAAAGCCCATAAACCAGCACCAGGACTAGATGGTGGGTCACCCTTATATCTGAAAGTCTGTTCTAACCAAGGCCCCCATCTTTACACAGATCTTCAGAGCTGTATGCCGTACAGCCCTCTCTTTAATGCTCCACAATTATACCAGCTCCTAAGAAATCCACCATCATAGAACTACATTAATACAGACTGGTCACCCCCCCATTGTTTCCCTTCTTTCTTCTTCTTTTTTTATTGAATATCCAGAGATTTGGAAGAATCATTTTTCCTCTTTTATAAGTATTTTTATAAGTATTTCAAAAACATAATGCTTGCACATGTGCAAGCACTGTAGCACTTGACCACAGATACTGTATTTGTACAATGACGTGTGACTAATTTACCCTTGGCTGCCATCAGAATCACCAATACAGTCTTTGCCATGACAACAGTCAACTGACAGAAAACATAACTGTCACTGACAACAAATAAAATACTGGTAACAAAACACAGAACAGTCAGCATTTGGCACAGTCTGTGTTTACCAGTAGGCATGTCATTCCTTGCCAATGTCACGTCTATCCCAGCATGCCATCTTGATTGCCAATTGTGCAGCAATCTGTCTCTCCTTGCCACAATGCCTTGGTAAAATGACACACGCAGATTGTACTAAATATCACTAATATGTCTGCAACAGTCATCTCTCTAGCCACTAACAAAATCATGCTTACACATCTGAGAATTTTTTTTCAGCCCTGACATATTTGGAAATTGACTTAATACACTAGAGAAGCTAGGCATGTAGTAACCATGTATCATACAGCCCCTAGCTGCCCAGAGGCTTGTATGCCCATGCTGTACTTATTCAAATGAAAAAAGACACGTTGAGCGCAAATATCAGTCCATCACAGCAAAGTGCACATAAGCAATAGTGAGTGATTGTGAAGGTTTCCTAAACCTTTGCAAAGTATTAGGAAAGAACTCCAGTTGCACAATCTATATTGTCAATATGTGCCTAATGTGGTCTATGAAGAATTCTTTTAAAAGAGTGCACAGAAAATATTTTTCCTGCAATAAAAGACAATATATTCTTTGAGATTATAAATGATCCTTTTGATTTATTTTGTAGGAATAGGTTGTTGGTGTCCTCATGCTTGGAGAGCCTTTAAAAGCTGTATCACCTGGCAATTCGTACAGAAAAGACACAGAAGAGCAATTTATATGAATTTACATGTAAGAATACACTGAGACGTAGACATGGTAAAATATAGTGTTTTTTGTATCCTAGCAATGTCCTATGTGATTTAGCTCTGAAATGTTAAATATCATCCTTGTCTTTGAAGATTATCAGTGAGGTGTGGTTCACATACTTGTTAACTTAATGCCTTACTTTACTTTGCTTTACTTTTTACTATACTTTATGTTGGAAGTAGCCCAAAATGTATTGGCAATCAATGATTTTGGAGAATGAGGTTTGAATAAGGTCAAATTAATAAAACTGTGCATTGCCCAAATAATTACCTAATATTGCTGTTTCTTTGTCTTTTTCAGCATATGCCAAGTGCCTGAACATTTTGTGTAATACTGCTGGAAAGAGGGTGACCTTTAATAAAGTATAAAAAAACAACATTAGAATTTCTATTGCTCACCTGCAATGCTAAATTAGTTTTAAAGGTCACATTTGTTTGCTAAAAATACAGATGACGAAAAAGGACTAAACATGCTTGTTTTGTGAACAGAATGAGGAACTGCCTGGGAAGGAAAACAATTCAATTAAGATTTCATCTGAGTAAAAAAAAAATGAATCAATTAATAAATAAATAAACTGTAGTTATTCCATGAAGTATGGATCAAGTAGGGTGTGTGTGTAGAGCATGAAAGGGCGTTCTTTGAGTGTTTGCTTTCTTAAAGTACAATGAGCCCATTCAGTGTGTTTTGGATTTGGAGGTACTATATAAACCTCTACAGGGAAGACAATTAAAGATTAAACCAGTTTATTCTTAAAACAAGTTTCAAGGATAGCAATAGATGGTTAAAACTATAGGAGAAAGTTTATAGGATATAAGATGTCCTAAATTTAAGCCGCCTTTCTTTATTTGTTATGTATTTTTCACAGGTTCACTGTAGGTTATTGAGTAAAACAAAAACAATGCATACTTCTTGGCGGGGACCACTGGTCCAAACCAAGAAATAGTCATTGCAAGTGTTTTTTGTTTTGGACTGTTTTTGAATGATTTAAACAAACAAGATAAAACATTCTAATTATTTACCTTCAGAGGTGTTATTAGGTGAATTTTTGTTACGTTTTGACTGGCTTGCTGGCATTGTCCTCGTTTCCAGTCTATACTAAGTTAAGTTAGTCCACTTCTGGTGATAGTTTTATAGTTACTATTAACCCACACTTATATCTGATCACCTTACCTGCCATACTACTGGCTCCATGAGATCAGCTGTGTTGGGCAGGCAGACACTCAACACAATGGTGTGAGAAGCGGAGGTCAGGACACTGGCGATGATGGCCTCTCGCATGGAGAACGGCAGCATGGTGTAAACCACAAACACAATGAACAAGAAGAATGACACCTGTGGAGAAAGAGGTACACTTTGAACACAGAGGGAAGCGGAAAGGACAGAATGAGAAAGCGCAAGAGGGATTGAGGGATAACAAGAAAAGAAAATACAGATGAAAATAAAACATCAGTGAATCACAGTCCAGGGGGGGGAAGAAAGAGCATGGAGCCAGGAAGTCTGAACTCCATAAACCCTGCTTGCAGAAGTGAAGATTATTTATGGACAGCTACATTACAACACTGACAAAGAAATTAAGAAACAAAAATCTAAAAAGGAGGAAATAGCAAGAAAAGACATATTTGGTTCATTAAGAATATTTTCAATTAGTGATGGGACTTGCCAAGCCGAGGCTTCGGAGCGTGTGTCGAGTAATCTAGGGAATCTTTTTTTTCAAGCGTGTATCGAAGCTTGCTTCGATGACGTATGTGATGACGTATGAAGCCTCGCTAGTGGGACGTACCTCGTGAGTGGTTCAGAAAGTGGTTCGCGATTTGGCGTGCCGTTCAAAATATATAGGACAGTGAATCGCAATAAAATGAATAAACATGTTTTCCCAAGTTACAAAAGCACATTCACCACTTTATAACCCCTGTTAACACAAGCACATTCACTCCTCACCCCGTTTTTTATTTCCACTTTCCTTTGCAACCATTGTAATTTAAAAAATGTGTGGTTTAAGGCTTGTAGAAATACACACGTTAATTTTATGTAGATTTATTCAGTTCTTAGTATATACTTAGTTCCTGGCACTCATTATTCCCATGGCAAACTGTGGCAGGACAGCTTTAAGAGCATTATATATAGTTACACTACAATCACATCTGCCTGTCTTACAGTCTTTGACCAGCAGGGGGTTTGTGTGCACATGAAGCCAGAGATGAAGCCTCGAGAAATGAACCATTTTGCGAACCAATTGGCTGCGAGGCTTCAAGGCTTCATGAAGCTTCATCTCGCCATCACTATTTTCAATGTTATAGAAGATATAGTTTAAGTTGCCTAAACTACAGAAAACAGAAATGACAACAATCAAGTGTCACAAGTGCTGGTTTCCTTTTTGCCAGAGCGCTATACATCATACAAACACACAGACCCTTCTTTAATATGCCTCTGGCTGCAGGGTTAAAGCAACTCATTGGCTTCTGCGCATAGATAGAAAGAGCCCAGTGTTCACACAGGCTGCAGCCAGGTGCCATTTAACCTTTCTTGGGTTATTTGCAAGGCCAGTGGGAAAGCGGGGTTAGGATGCAGGGGGCAGTGAGATGGAAAGAGGAAACGAAAGCAATAGAGAAAGAAAAAAACTGAAAATGAGGAAAACAGAACCTCCTCTGTTTAAGCTTGGGTGACAGTTCATACAAAATCTGTAGCAAAATCAGTACAAAACTGCTAATTTAATAGCTAATTATGCCAGTAAATATAAACAGGAAGAAATATTAAACACTGACCTACAACCCTAAAAACAATGTTTTATTTATTTATTCATAAATTGTTCTCAAACACATACTGTGTCTCCTGCAGTTGTAGACCTTGTGTTGCTTCACTACAGATAAAATTACTGTAGGGCATACAGTATTTACTAATCAGCCTAATCGTGATAATGCTGTTATACAATGGTGAAAGTGTGGTCAATAGAAGAGCAGAAAACAGACCCAACTTTTTCCCCTGAAAAAAAAGTTGAATGTCTCATTCAAATATCTAAATGATGCATGTACATATACAACACTCCAATACACAAACCTTGTTTAAACATAAAATTATAATTTCAATTCAATTATCACCATTTAATTTTGCCACATTTGCACTAGGTTTTGGTCACATAGAGTATATTCAATGTGCTATTGCTCATTATACAATTCATATATGACACAGCTCAAGTTGTATCACATCAATCATACTGAAGGTGGATGCTGATCAGTAGTATAATCTTGTCATAGGTTGTCAAGTACAAATGTCAGTAGTACCTAACAACCTGAAAAAGTCACAGTCCCCTGTGGGGACACAGAAAGAATCAAAAACAAAATATTCTTTCTTAAGCATTCCCTAATTCAATGGATAAATTTTTCCATTTTTTAACAAATCATCAACATAAGACCACTCAAAACATTATTTACATGAATACTTAAAATAAAAAGTCTAGTCTGAAATGGAGAAGATGTTCCCACTCATTTCTATAAAACGGTTTTCTTGATACAATTATCGAGGACAGTCTTTATATCAAATGTATCTAAATATTAGTACTTCAGACTCAAGTTAAGAAAAATATAAATCTATACAAAAATATGGTTCTATGTCTATTTTGTTCCACAGCTAATTTGTTCCATCAAAAACCTGATATAAAGTAACTGAGTTCTAAAATAGAAAATATTAACAAAAAAATGATCAATTGAGTTTATATACCAAATGAATGCAGGACTCTCTCAAAACGAACTTCTGAAGTATATTGAGCAAAACTAATGCATTATTCCTGAATGTCTCTGAACAGCTACTAAAATGTTTATTCTTACAATAGTGCACTGTAATTTCAAATACAGTTTGTCACTAAAGTTTATTTGAAACACACACTTTTCAGTAATACTGTTTGGAATGTCAAGACTCATAAAAATAATGTTGTGCACATTATCACTATGAAAAGTTAATCTCTGACAGTATTCAGGAAAGTATTGATAATTATTTTGTACAACCAGAAAACCAAAAGTATTTTGATCAATATATATGCAGCAGCTGTGGTTGCTGCCGTTATTTCCTGCAGTTTTAAAGAGCAGGAAACAATGTCAGATTGCTAATGAAATATAAGACCTTGTAACAGTAACTATAATACCGCACATTTTTGTATTGTAAGTAAGTAAATTTTAAATTGTAGCAGTCAATGTTTAACATTGTTATGCTACTGCTATTTTTGGAAAAAAAAATCAATTCATGTGTTTCTTTCAATTATATACTTTAAGGTTGCAATAGGTACAAATGGGAATTGCACTTGGTATTGTTGCATGATGGATACAATTAATCCATACCTGTGTGCTCTAGGTATATTTGCAATTATCACAAACATATCTTATATGAATGACTCCTGTATTAAATTTAGTCTTTGTAGCAGTCCGAGGTGAAGCTGTAAATATTTTAAGCTGGCTAGTGCTTAGGAAACAGAGAAAATGTCAAAAAAGTTATCTTAACCCATACAATAATCTATAATCTGGACCTTAAAGAGAAATGGTAAAGATAAATATGTACAGTACTATGAGTAAGTAAAACACATGGCACATACACAACAAGTTTAATATAGCCTCATTTTAATGACACTTTTACATTATTTTACTCAATATGAAAGTACAGAGCTCTCTCCTAGTATATACATACAGTACATACCTTCATACATCACCCTAAGACATTTAAAGAATTCAAGTGTGTTTGGTGAGCTGCTTTAAAAGCCATGCATAAAATGACAAGTAGCCTATTATTATAGAAGCCAACCACAATAGGAGTAACATCTAATGTCCCCTGACACTGCTCAAAGACACAAAGTGTGATAAGCCAGCACACAGAATCTTGCTTCTTAAAGTCAAGTTGAATGTCAGACCACTTCTTCCTAGTTTGAAATGCTTTGTCTCTCTAGACTGGCAGAGGTCAGAGTTGCTCTCTCATTATGTTACCAATTTCTCTTATTTGTCATGGCACAACTATTACCACCAAACTATCCCCCTCAACTTAACCTCTGTAACAACTGTGTCTTTTACACAATCACTGGAGCTTATCTTTATAGATCTGCAGTCTGGCATTTCCATTTTCTCTTCTATTTAAGCTGTTTACATGACTGCTCCCAAAAATAATCCCTTCTGCATGACAGAAAATATTATTTTGAGTATCCAGAGAAAAAGGTCCATTCTCATTTTGTTTTATTTTAAAGCAAGCATTGATTTTGCAAAAGTTGAACAAGCATGACACTATACTTGTTTTTGCACCACAGCAAGAATGTCAAATAAAGCACAGTAAGCCAGTAGGTGGCTTTCTTTATACTCTAACCCTATCCATAGCCACTGGTCTAGCATAAAGGTAACTGATTTTGAGAAAAGAATCATTCTTAATTTATTCTTAAAGATGACAAATTTGTGATTTAGTTCTATCTTGATTTGAGCGTTTTAGGCTGTTGGCTTAAAGAAGCAAGCAATTTGAATATTAGGGTTTGGAAAAATATAACTGACACCTTTCAGTATTTTCAGACCTGTTAGAGACAAAGCAATAAATTGATTATTTGAGAAAATCTACAGGTAATGAAACAGCTAATGAAAATAACTGCACTCTTTCTGTGTTTCTTTGTGTTAGTCTCTGCCGAATTGCACTTGCATAACCACAACCCCAGAAAGAACCATTTCTAATCTCCCTGTAACACTGCCTCAATGAGCTTGAATTGAGCACAGTCTTATTTTATTCCTACGATGTCACAGTTCAACAATATTTGCAACAAGCATTTGAATCTAAATGCAAACATAAAGACAGTTTCCTCCCACACCCCAAAAAATAAAAGTAAAAATTCCTAATCCTACAGCCATATGGCAGTGGGAACATAGAAGTGAATTAATAAGCGGCTGTGGTGTTTTTGAAGTACAGTAAATTAGAGTCATGTTACTTGTTTTCACTTTGTTTCTAAAATGAACAATGAATCTAAAATCTTAAACCAAATAGATGTAAGCACTGAATCAGAACAAATGTAGGGTACAACAAAAACCCACCAGGGTAAAGTTATAGGACTTAAACTGCAACAGAGAGAAAATGTGAATGTGCAAAGACTAGACATTTTTTATTTTTCTCCTGTGTAGATGATAAAAAAAAAAAGAGGAATAAGAAAGTTTAGACTTACTTCCTGATACAAGAGAGAGCTGCTAATTGCTGTCAAATACAATTTACCACAGCAACATAATTTGTTTACAGTCCAGAAAGCTTTGAAACCTAATGCTGCTAACTATATTATGAAACTATACCAAAGGCTGCAGGGGGAAAGACGTGCCGAGTTATTCTGTATACTTGACACTTGAAGCAGTAATAAAACAGTGAGTGGCTTCCTTCATTGTGGTTAAGGGCATACACATACAATAAGTTCCTTTCTCTCTGTCAGTTAAGTGGACAAGGCTTTTGTGGTCCACCGTGGTACAGTCCACTCTAGTTCTGCCCCATTAATCAATTCCTTCATAATGACACTAAGGAGGGTTCATAAAACAATTATAGAAATGGAGCATCAGATTACATCAAGCTTTTAGTCTACACTCTGTGGCAGAGATTAGTTTCCAGTTTCCAGTGTGTGTGTGGGGTGGGGGTCTATATGAGCAAGCGCTGTGCGTGTGTCATTCTGCTATTTCACAATTAAAAAAACAAACAAAAAACATGCTCTTTTTCTATTTGTAGCTATACTTACTAAATCTGAATAAAACATAGATCTACTGATTTTATAGTAAAGATGCAGAATTAAATGAAGGTTAGAAATAATCAGATAAAGTGCTTGGTTTGGAATTTCCGCAAACAGTCTGAGCAGATTGATCTTGTTACACAAAATATTTTTTATCCGGCATCTCTCCCTTATCACCCCCTATATTTAGCCATCTTTTCTATCTAGTTCCTGTCCTATTTTTGTCATCTACCCTCTCCTTTACAATGCAAAGCAGATGGGCTTTTTCACCCTGACTCCCTCCCCCCACCTGTCTCTTAAAGCCTAAACTGTATATTCAGACAGTGTCTGGGCGTGTGTGTGTGTGTGTGAGACAGTGAGGGATCGAGAAAGACAGAGAGAAGGATGGGAGGAGATGAGGCAGGGTCCAAACATGGAGCACACAGATACATGAGGCTGGACCACACAGATAAGCTCTTCTCTCCACCGTCAGCAAACCGAGATGGCTTGGTGGAGACAGAATAAGCATCCAATTGAAAATGAAAAGTATACTGTATACAAAATAAATTCTGTGAATATTTGGAATTTCTGTCCTATTTCTTTACCTGACAGTGTACTTTACTGACAGTGCAGTATGTATTGTAACTACCTTTTGTTTTCTCACTGTGTGGCTGTCTCTCTTTAACAAAGTCAACACATAATATAGTTATTTTGACAGGCTATGTAGATAAGTTGTTTCATGCCACTGGAGCTAGAAAACGTATAGACAAAGTTAATAGTTGTTTTTTTTTCAAAACTAAAGCAAAATTGTAAGTTGAAAATGATTAAATTTCAAATTCCTGAGATAATGAGAATAAGCCCAGTTAAACTGTTAGTTGTAATGCAATGTCTTTGTGGGAACTAAGGTGTACTAAGTGAGTTTGGAAAGGTATGAAGTATGGTTTTGTCAACTATTTGTTTTCGCTGTTTCTTACACTAATATTTGTTTCTTTACTAAAACTTAAAAACATACACTGTAAAACATGCCCTATGAGATCAATAAAGAATGCACATTACCCTGTTTAAAGTGGTTAAATTCTCTGTAAAACAATGTGCCAACAAGGGAAAAAGATGATGAGATGAAAGAAAATCTTATTCAAGCAGAACTAGCACTGAGGCTACACATCACGGTATATCACTGACTTCACATTAAGTTCTTCTTGAAGAAGTTAATGAGAGTTAATGTTAGGTATTATATTTGGACATAATTTTGATAATCTTTTCATTAGATATTAAAAATATAAATTAAGTGAATAAAAATGTGTATTTTTTGCAGTACCACTGTCCCTGGTCATGGTGCTTCAGTGGTAATCCGGTTCCATACAATTGCCTCTTTCTTACTCTACCACTCGGGTACTGCAGCGCCTTGTCCAGCCTATTCTCTTGCTCATATTTAATCACATAATAAAAACTGCAACATATGCTGTTCTATGAAGAATGATGATCTCCCATGACAAGACAAAGGTGAGGCTTTCAACAGGTTTAAAGTATCTCAGCACAATTGCTTTTCTTGCTTCCATCTGATAAATATGCCATTATCATTATCAAGTATGACATCATACAAACCCTTTACAGTCTTTGTTCCCCGATATTCCATAGTTTTCTTTTATTCTTATTCTTATTAAACCATACCACTCGTGTTTCTGTTTTTTGCACACTTTGAGCTGTAGATTTAATTTTCTACAAAATGGGGTAGAATTACTCATTTTTAATACAGTATTTTTTACAAATTACAAATCAAAAACTAATCTTTCATTTGCAAAGGTATTCAAATGTTTAAGTTTAGTAATTGACTGAGCTCTCAAGCTCTGTCAGAATGGATGGGAAGCATCTGTAAACTGCCATCTTAATGTCTCTGAACAAATGTTTTATGGGGTTTAAGTCATGCCAGAGACATGATTTCTCAACATGTATATCAAGCCATATTATCTTGGATGTACATTTGGAACATTGTTGTGCCAAAAGGTGAATCACTGCCCAGGTCTTCAAAGATCTTTTTTATATCCAGCTGCATTCATTCATCCTCAATTCTGACTTTCACCGACATGCTTCACCGTAAGGATGGCATTAGTCCTGGTGCATCGAAATGTCGTCTATTTCACAATCATTGAGGTCACAGTGCTCTTGGGAAAATCCAAACATATGGAAATGAACTTCATAGCTTTGTTTTGTTTTCACCTGCAGTGTGAAATGCAGGCCCTTTATAGGCACTGTTTAGAAAGTCACACTCCTGTATGCAGTTATTTCAGTTTATCATAAGTGGACTCCAACAGAGTTCAGACACATCACTAGGATAAGTAGCTGAGTAGCTACTACTTACACCACTCACAAAAAGTTAGGGATATTTGGCTTTCGGGTGAAATTTATGGAAAACGTAAAAAGTTCACACTACAG
>JAUMHL010000009.1:16736584-16747410 GCA_032362345.1 Sandelia bainsii | reverse complement strand
AATTGTTAGGTGTCGTCTTGGTCTCATGATGTCAAAATGTGAACAGCATGATGAGGAGGACTGTTTAAATACCAATTGTGATTGAACCAGGTAATTTATTGGTCGATTCATGGATCAAACACCTGTTGTTAATGAGATTAGGGTTATATAGTACATGATAGGCGAGGGGGTGGGAGTGTATGAAGCCCACTTCTAATCACTGTTTCATTCCCCTAATTCTCATGGCTACCTCCTCACTACATCGCAGAACACATTTAATTAAGTGACTTTTACTTTACCTCCCTCCTGTTAGCAGTTTATTTTCCAGAGCAGACATCCACTTAGCAATTGCACAGTAAGATCAGGGTGACCACAGATTCAAAGGCTTTGTTATTAATATAATTTGCTGATAAGCAAATACATGTTGTTTACAAAGTTCTTACAAATGGAAGACCTTCAACAACAAGGAGGGCAGTGGTTTCAAATGTTACTTTAGGTTTACATCCAAAATGCTTTGTTAGGTTAATTCTATTAAATACTAATTACCCCCTAAACCTAATAACTGGTTGTAATACCCTTGGGCAGCAACAACTGTAATCAAGTGTTTATGATAACTGGCAATTACTTTTTCCCCACATAGGGTCAGGCAGGTCTGGACAGCTTTGTTTTTCCTTAATAAATTAAATCATCATTGAAAAGCAGCATTTTGTATTTACTCGGGTTATCTTTGTTTGATGATCTAAATTATTTATGTGACCACTATGCAAAAATGTTTTAATAAAATCAGGAAAGGAGCAAATACTTTTTCACATCACTGTACATGCTTGTATCACGGCAGTATCTTATCTATATACAGTGGCTTCAGAAAGTATTCTGAATTGCCCAGCAAACTTTATGGAGTTGTACATTTAATTTTAAATAGTTAAAATTGACTATTTGTGCCCATCTAGCTACACTTGGTAACCAATAATAACCAATGAAGTGTTTTTAGAATTTCAGAAAAGGTGTAAAAATCCCAAACTGAAATCTCTCATTTGTATTCAGATTCTTAGTTCAGTCATCTGTAGAGATCTTTCTGGCAGCAGTTACAGCTGCAATACCTCTTGGGTAAGTCTCAAGAAGTTTCTCACATCCTCAAGTTCCATCACACTGAATGGAAATGTCTCAACTGCCACCTCCAGGTCTCTCCACAGATGTTGAAGAGACCACTCACTCAGAGACTTGTTACAAAGAAACACCAGTGTTGTCTTGGCTGTCTACTGCAGGTCAATGTCATGCTGAAAGCTAAATCACTGCCCCCCCAGTCTCAGGTTTGTGCACTCTAGAGCAGGTTTCCTGAATTCATCTTTCCCGCCGTTCTTAAGTCTTCCAGCCCCTGTCACTGAGAAGTACCCCTTTAACATAATGCTGCAACAGCCATGCTTCACAGCAGGAATGGTGTTAGCCAGGTGATGATCAGTGCCTCATGTTTGCCAGAGCTAGTGTTTAAAGTTCTGCCCAAAGACTTCAATTTTTGGCTCATTGCACCAGGTAATCCTCATGCTGTCAGAGTCCTATAAATGTGATTTGGCTGTCATATGCCTTTTGCTGAAGAGTGGCTTCTGTGTAATCTATCCTCTCATAAAGCCTCCAGCAAAGTTTTAGAAATGATTTAAACCCTTCCCCTCTACAAGGAGTATAGCATTAATGTTGTCTGTCAACAATACTAAGTAATAGTTATATCTGTGGATTTGTGGTCAAGTCAAGAGGCTTGACACAAGCAGTAATACATACTGTACATAAAGTAATATGCATAAAACTAAAAGATGGGTAAACTAAATAATTTGTATTCCATTAAGATATCCCAAACAATAATAACATTTACTAATAATAACATTTACTTATTTACTAGCAAAAACATAAAGAAAACTAAATTTCACCCAGCACTCAAGCAAGTGTGGAATCAGTCCAAAGCTTAAAAGACATACAGTTTTAGAATGTAGGTCAGAAACCACAAGAGATAACAACAAATGCTTAATCTTTTTCTCAACATCTTGTTTCTCATTTATTCATGTTCATTCTACTACTGCACTCCAAATTTCACACTCTCATCAAAAACTAAAAATATTTAAGTCAAGGAGAACCAAACCAACTCAAAACTCTACATACTGTTGCTACCAGATTTCATGCTAGTTCCTTGCAATTGGTGAAACATTTTGGACAAGTTTGATATTTTTAGGACATCTGAAATTTTCTCACACTTTGACAAGAGGAAGTGTTCAATGTATGCATATAGCTTATCTGGTTAACTTTCACAAAATATGCACTTCTACATCCCTCAACAGATGCTGTCATTCTTTTTTTTTCTCCTTTTCACAGAAGAGAAAAAGGAGCAAGTGAATAAAATCCATCAGCAATATTTGTCTGGCCTATATTTCTAGCTTATCTCTTAAGAGTTTACATGCTTACATTTTACCTAAGGTCAGTGACATACAACATTTTCAAGAGATTGTCCTTAAGAATATTCACCAAAGAATACATTTTTTTGTCTTACCTGATCCCATGGACAGATGATCCCGCCAGAAAACATAAAAAGGTAACCCATGGCAACCAAGCAGCCCCAGATGACCAGGGAGAAAACACGTAGAAGCTTCTTGAAGATGGACTCAATGCAGACAAGTACAAACACAGCTAGGAAGATAGCCAGCGCAGTGGGCACCGTGATTACAAAGGCCACATGGTCCTCAACGTTCTGAAAATGGACAGGAAAAACAAATAACAAGTAAGAGAGAGATAGTGAGACACGTGGACAGACAATTTAAGAGAGACAGACAGAGATAAATAATTTATCAAAGAAAGTAAGAACAATTATAGAGAAAATAGGCTTGTCTGAGAGAGCTAAATAAAGAAAATAATGACATCTAACAATTGTCTTGAGGGGGCATGAAACAGTGTTATAAAAAGACACTCCTCTAGCTCCATCTTCTTTCTCTTTAGTGTCCTGAAAATACAAGTAACCAAGGCAGACATGTGACTCACTCAGAGAAGCAGTAAATACAGGAAAAAACTGTTTCTACTAGAGATGTCTTCACCCAATCCTGGGGATAAGCATTGAGGCCAACCCAGGAATATTTTAATCAACCGTTATTGGCTAAAATAAAGCTGGTCAAAATCTGATCTTTTCTTTACTGTACTTTCATTACACAACACACCCATTGCTGTCTGTTATTTCTGAGCAAGGTAGTCACTTGAGCCTCGAGCTGAATTCAGCCCTTATAAAACCCAGACAACAATAAATAATTCTAATTGGTCCTAAAGTGTAAAATCATCAGGTATGAACTAAAATAGTATAGTCAAAGAGTTAGGTTGAGCTTAAAAATATTTCAATATGGTTGAATGTACAAGCTAGGTATCCATTTTCAATACAAAGCTAAAAAAAATGTGTAAGACGAACATACTATGAAATGAGGAAAAACCTAACGAAGTCTCCACTGCTAACCAGTAGCAAAGTTGAAGCCACATCCATAATGGATTTGCTGCTGCCTTTCTGAAATACACTTAGATCAGAAAGTTCTGATAAAAATTTAAAGAGGGTTTTTTTTTTCCAAGGTAGATGTAGGAGGATTGCACAGTGAAAGGAGGTGTTTGTGCTGCCTACATTTGCCAGGCCTCATCCCATCAGTGCTTTTCCAGTGGTGTGATGGGGGATGGAAAAGTGTCAGGACATAGACATGTAGACAGATGTGCCACATCCTCACTGCCACATGAGGCAAAGTCGTCAGGGAAATACACTGACATCAACCAAACAAACCTAGAATTCAACACCAAATATTCACTGTCTAAATTATACTTCATTATTAATGAATCAATTGTTTAGGTCAACCAGAGTTGATAAAAAATCAGTTGTGTACACTGTAAATTTAAAAATGTTGTTTTTTATTCACTGCAGCTTTCAGAAATGACCTAACCATCTGCTTTTCCTGCCAGTCTATGTCACAATGCTTCTTTCGGCACTTCTCCTCCTTCTCGCTCACTCGTTCTTTCTCTAACCCCCCCCAACCTACCCCCGCCTTCACTCTGCCTCTTTCTCTTGCACACAGTCAATTCACTGGGACAGGAGAGGATGTGTGTGGCTGCAGAGAGCCACAGAGAGTTTGTCTCGCTCAGAGCACAGCTCCAAAACAGCACAGGATTTAGGTCAACCAGCTAGTAAGACGGAAGAACAATATATAGGATAGAAAAAAAACACAAAAATATTAAGAGAGAGATGACAGATGTGAGAATGGAGAAAAATAGAGGGTGATGGGAGAAAAGAAAAAGACAAGGGAGCAGCCTATCGAGCACAGAAACAGAGCAAAAAGATGCAAAAGCAAAAAGACGATGCAGGATGAATCCACTGAGCCGATGCCTGACAGGAAAACACATATATCAAGATGCTTGTTTATTGAAAGTCCGTTAAAACATCCACAGAGTGCACAATTATATTATTGTGTGTCTGTCAGGAAATGGCAAATGCCTTCATTTTTAAATTAATACTTGTGTAATATTAATGCTCAACTTTCTTTCACCTCAGCGTTGACATAAATGTGTCCAGCTGGATCAAATATCCAAAATAAAAATATGAAATCCAAGGGTACACAAAGCAGCAACAGCAAAGGTCTTGAGTCAAAAACAGGACTGATGAATGATTATTAACCACCTGAATATCTTTCTATGTGCAAAGTCGTAATAAAAATCACTATTAGGACAAAAAAAGTTGTCATATTTAATATAATGTTTTATGAATTTTTTTGATCTAGACGATGAGAGATGAGAGATGTACTTCCCATCCCGTCTCTGGGAAAACAAACAATTACATTAGAACATTATTCAAATATCAGTTCTTAGATCTTGTTAGTGTATAAATGTTCTGAAAGTCAATACTTTAATATATTTCAGTATATACATATAATCATATTTTTATTTTGGACTGCTTTGCCATCACTGCATTTGTTTTTCTTCAGGGTTTAAGAGCAAAGAAAACACTGTCAAAATAGTGACAGGAACAAATTTCCCTTCTGTAGTTCAGTCAACCATGAGCTCAGACAATAACTAACTCCCTTATTCCCCCCTCACTTTTATCTCACTCTTCTCTACACATTAGTGCTGCCATGAGGACCTCATGCTGTGAGAACGTGCATACAGATGTTGCACAAAAGCACAATGTGGGCACATTTATACACATGTGCGAGTCAGAGAGGGGAGCTCATGCATTGTGTTACACAAGCTCCCTTCTGTGTGTACATTTGCACCTATGTACAATTGTAAGCCCATGACTGGCATGCAACTTTGTTTGACCCATTTCTATGCATGTTTATAGAACATGCGAGTCTCTCCAGAATGAGAGCTCACGCTCACATGCCTTCGTGGAGCCTGCCGAAAGTGTTTACCAAGCTTACACTTGATATGGATTTCCTACACTAGCTGCCATTGTCATTTATAGCGAACACAACAATCAGTGCTGGAACATATTACCACCTATTTGTTTGTACAGTTTATTTGTACTTTGTAAATTTGTATTAAACGTCTGTGTGTGTGTGTCACATCATGAATGAGCAGCTTACCAGTCCTGAAGCAAAGAACACAGTCAGCAGAGCCAGGCAGGCTCCCATCACAATGAGCAGCAGAAACACAATCAGAGGATGCTGCTGGCTCATACAGTAGTAAGATTCATACAGCCAGTCTGGGGACCTGATCCTCTTCTCCTGACCTCCTCCTCCTTTATCCCATTCAGACTCCCCTGTCCTGTCCAGGAGATACCGCTTCCTCCTTATTGCCTCTTGCCACATAGATCTTGGAGCCAAGAAGGAAGAAGAGGACCGAGAAAAAACAGAGGAGGGAGTCACTGCTGAGGTATTAGTAGTTTCAACCACAGATAAAGAGCAGTTACTCTTTTCTACTCTCCTGCTGTTGTTGTTCCTGTTGGGGACCCTGGTGTTAGAGCCACTGATCTCTGGTGTGTCCTTTGGTTCTTCTGCCACCTCCTCTGTTAAGTCCTTCAGGCGGAGACAACTGAAAGCTGACGGAGAGTCTGAGTCAGAGGCAGTGTCCACTGACCGGAGAGGTGGCAAGAATGCACCAAGGGTAGAGTGCAGCATCCTCTTCTTTCTCCTCCTGCCAACATGTTGAAGTGGGAAATGAAGGGGAGCGCAGAGACTGTGCTCTTTAGAGTGAGAGAGAAAAATGGGAGGGAAGTGAAGGGAAAGGGGAGGGAGAGAGGGCTAAGGGGGAGGGGAGGAAGAAGAAGATGCAGCAGCAGCAGGGAGAACTCAGCAAGTAAGAGAGAGAAGAATAACAGTTGTTGCTCAAATTTGTAGTTGAATCACAGAGATGATAATGATTTCCACAAGCTCACACAAAAATAGCCTACACCATCACACCTTATATTTCTTTTCATTAATTCACTGGGTACAACACACATGAGATGGCTTCAGCCAGGACGCACAAGACCATGATATCCCATACAATATTCACTCTGCTTCAGGGAACAGAATTTAGTTGTAATCTCTAATCCTGCTCTCTTCAGATACTGTCGGACATTAATTTGTACAAATGCCAGATTTGTCACTTTTACTATTAATGAGGAACCGGTGGCAGACGCCACCTAAAATATAAGAAGTCAAAAATTATCCACCAGTAGAGGTCAGAAAGATTTTACTCACATAATTCTGTCTCATAACTGAGTGAGATGACTCATCAGTTCTTTTGTGTAAATAAACAGCTCATAGAGTAGACAGAGAAAAAAAAAAACACTGGACAAACACATGCACACATTACATTTATTCAGATGCTGTATGCACACACAGGACACACGCACAGACCTTACAGACACAGGCACCAGCCAAAACATAATGTAAGTGGTGCAGCTTTTATAGTTTGAATAGAAGATGATTTCCAGATTCCTCTAATCCCCTCACAACACAAATTACCTCATTTGACTCCTGAGTTTTAATTGCCTAACTGGATTTTCTAATTGAGTAAATTAATATTCATAAAGAATATTCAAATGCTTGTTAGGATTGTCACGTGTGTATGAGTTCATTCCGGGCCAGTACATTATTTTAGCAACCATTATCAAAATAATGAAGAGGGTGGACAGTCACAAGCTGACAACCACCATCATGTATTTTTGCGCCAGAGTGAGGGTCTAAACAAGGGTTTGTGCTGTTTTTCTGTTGCAACATATTTTAACCACACCTGCGTGTTCCATACAAATAAATATATGATAGTGTTGTATATATTATACATGTGTCACATATTTCCTTACACATTAATCAAGTTTTTTTTAATGCATGTATTAATGCTTCACATATGCAAATGCACATAAGCTAATAGGAAAAACCTGTAATTGAAAGAAATGAAAGGTAAAGAACATAATTAATTACACACAAATTAATTAAGTCCTGCAACCATTTCTAAAACAAAAATGTTGCCACTGTCAATTAAAAGTAGGGATGGGCAATAATTTTTGAATATTTGAGTAGTCATTAATTTCTAATTGATGGGGTTGAAATGCCCATCCCCAATTCAAAGTATGGGTCAAAAGCACAAAACTTCATCATCACCTACAATTCCTTTTAGTGCAAACCACCCTGACAAAGGCAAAGATAGCTGAAAACATCTGATACTGGACCAGAGTTGTGTGGTACATTTTAGATTTGACTGGCATACATCTGAAGCTGTTAAATTACTTAATTTAAATTTAAATTTCTTAATATCAAAATTTATGCTGATGGGTAGTCACATGAATAGATAACAATCTGAAGCACAATGTTTCTGCAAAGTCATACAATTCCTGAAAGTTTCAAGTGTTTTTCACTGATGAACAATTAAACTTCCCTTTACATACACTAAATTAGGGTAGTGACCAAAATCTACCAGCTAGCTCTAAAAACTTCTACACATAAAATTTCAAAGAAGGGATTAATACTGTGTACAGCAGCACACAAAGTGAGAAACTGTCCACTGTTTACACAAACAAACAAACACGTAATACACCAGTCACTGTCAGTTGGTCTCAGCTTCAAAGTCTATTCTTTACTGTACTCAAATTTGTTGTCTGCTTCAACCCACTAGGCTTGCAGCGCCGCTCTCCCTCACAGAAGCATTCCACTGCATAGCGTGAAAATTAGAGTGTGAACAACAGCAAGTGACACACCAAGGTTCACAAAATGAATTAATTCAATAAACTGATGTTGTATATTATTAGCAAATGGCAGTCTACAAAACATTCAGCAAGCAGCTTTCGCAGTTTTAGCTTAACTGCCTGCTGCCTGTTGCATTTACTGGGTAAAATTACTTACGCTGCAACCTGCAGGTCGATTCACGTCACTAATTCAGTGAGTAACTTGCTGGTTGAAGTGCTCTCTTTAGCCAGTGTGTATTGTATCATCCACAATATATTGAGATAATTAATCCTTAATAATGATAATTCATAACAATTTGTCCTATCACAATATCAAAACTGTTGACAAAGAGAAAGAAAACATATTCTAATATAATATTAACTACTGTCACACTCCTTATTTTGGTCAAATAGTAGCTATGAGGGAAGACAACCGCAAGTGGAAAAGTTCTCAGCGAATATAAAATATCAATATAGCAAGTGTTTAATTAATTTCTGAAAATTCAACATTTTCCAGTTAGTTTTCATTTAAAACTTAATCAAATAAAAATTTACTTAACAATTAGCACTCAAAAATAACGCAACCCAGTTTGAGTAGTAGACATTTATACAAGAGCATTTACTGTAGATCAATAATATTAGATTGTAAAAAAAAAGAGCACATGTATCCTTTGTCTAACAAAGTTGTTGAATGAGTTTCCTTCCACAGTAATGGTATTAAATGTGTATACTGATAATTATATCCATATCAATCAATATGAAAAAAAAAAAAAAACACATCGTGATAATATTTTTGGTTTTATTGCCCTGCCCTACTTACTTTGTGAAACGGGATTTGAGATGGACTACTGTAAACTGACAAGGGCAGTGTCCAAAATAGACTGTGAGGGAGGAGGAAAATGAGATGAATGCAAACACATTTGCACACACAGGAGGTAGTGGAGCAGCTGGCAAATATTGACCAATTCAGGGTTAAGTGGAGGTCAAGAAAAACAGACAGACACTCTACCTCTCCAAAGAGAGTCTGTGTTTTTATGTGGACCTCCCACTCATTTATATCTGTACATATGCACATATACTCCAGAAGTGTTTGTAATGCTTACTGCAGATCTATTGCCAAACAGCTTCCAGTTGTCAACACACCACCCAAAGCAGGGGCTGTTGTTCGTACATGGATTAACAGGTTAGCTGGATAATATTGTTCACAAGTGACATAATCCCAGATCTGCTGGTTCTTTTTTTGTTTAATCCATTATCTTGGCAACATGTCCGTAACCTCAGACCTACCCAGCAGCAGGTTTATTCAATGTTAACACAGTATTCCAGATTTAAACAATGTCAAACAGATAGTCCACCAAACTATTGTTGGGCAACTGGCTGGCTGGTGGGCTGGATAACTGAATTAATGACCTGAAATCAATTTAGTTGCAATAAAGTCTCCACTGTTGCCTCCTGCTTGTGGCTCAGTGGATGAGGTCCACCTTTCTGTGCCCTGTATTTATGGTTTCTATCTTTTGGTTTTTCTCTTTTGTTACAACCTTAAGTACAGTACTTGGGTATAATACTGAGATACTGGATTATAACTATCCGCTTTTATTTGTACTCCACTAAAATTTAGAAGGAAATATTGTACTTTTTACTCACTTTTGAGAGCTGTAGTTACTAGTTACTCTTTGCAGACGTAGATTCTTAATACAAAAAATAACCAAAACATAGATGATTATGTGTCATTATGGATTAAATAAAGTGGCTTCATGTTTACCAGCTGCTATTTGTATTCCACACCAACTCATTAAGTAACTAAGTTGTCTTTAACATTCGTCTTATCAATAGTAACAAATTCAACACTATTTAAATTACATTACGTTCTTTGTATAGTACTTGCACTTTTTTACCTTAAGTCCATTTTAGAGCAGGGCTGTCCAAATCTGGTCCTTGAGGGCCACTGTCCCCATTTTCCAACCACCCCTGCACTTACAGCTTCCGATAGGCTGAACACACCTGAACCAGGTAATCATCAGTTGGTAGAACAGGGATAGTTGGGAAAACAAGCAGGACAATGGACCTCGAGGACCAGGATTGGACACCCCTGTTTTAGAGCATGTTTTTAGTACTTCAACTTCCACTTCTTCTAGTAGTTGGGGTAGTGAGGATCTGCTTCTGCCATGAAAGGAGCCATATCATCTGAAGCCATGGTAGTCAGCCTGGTGTTATCAATGGCTGCCAGCTGAGCTGGGGGTTTTTTTTGGTTGATGTACTCTGTGCTTTGGGAGCTACAATCAATCAAGAACCATGAATTAGTTGTTTTAGTTGTCTTTTCCTATTTAATCACTAAATTGATTTCATGCCATTGGAAGTTTCCAAGAATTTAAGAAGCCTGATGCTTGATTCAATTTTATTTAAAATTTAAAAATCACTAGTTCAGCCAACGTGCCTTAATGGAAATTGTTAAATATACAACATTAGACATTTACAATATGTCTCATTCACACAGTATTTTCCATGCTGGGGTCTATGGTTAGGCTATATACAGGGAAATGAACGAGCTTAAAAAATGTTACACAAACATTAATATGATGCAGCAGAATGATACTAAAACACTTTAACACTTGTGAAGGACTGTACAAATAATTCAAGATTCAAGATTCAAGATTCAAAACACTTTATTAATCCCAGAGGGAAATTATTTTGGCATGTTACAGCA
>JAUMHL010000009.1:16697431-16733326 GCA_032362345.1 Sandelia bainsii | reverse complement strand
TAATTTCTCTCCCAGCAGTGCAGGCTGGATGGTGTTAAATGCACTGGAGAAATCAAAAAACATTATCCTCACTGAGCCCCCAGGCTTGTCCAGATGTTGTTAGTGTTTCTGGACATCAGCAAATGTAACATATGTTTGACACTTAACTGTAGCAGGTAACTAATGACAGGTGCTAACCAAGCAGAACAATGCCTGGAAATAGCCATTAGTATTTCCTCCGAAAGGTTTTGGAGGATGTAGGCCCTTTGAGGGTCTCAGTTTAGAAGAATTAATGTTATTTACTATTCACATTCAAATAACGGAGTTTCTGTTCTCCATGCTCTGAAGAGGTGACAGCGAGCACTAATTCACCTACAACGTGAACAGCTACGTCAAGTTACTATGTTGTGCCTTCACGCAGTCAGCATCAAATCTACATGAAATTACTTTTAGGAGTTTCGTCCGAGTAAATTCGCGGCACAAATATTTTCTTCACATCATAACAAAATCACACACCTTGAGGTATTCCGCGAAAAAAAGAAGTAGAGTTAGCCTTCATAAACTATCCTCTTACCTTCGTTCAGAGCGACCATGTGGGGCTTTTGTCGTCATCACGTATCTCAGGTGTCCGGATCCCTAAGCATGCGCTGAAGTTAGCCAGGATGATAAGACTCAAACTGTGCTAACACCACATCGATGACCGACATAAACTTTTACGAACAATATAAAACGTGTAAAATGAAATTAGAGCGTGTAAACGTTGACTTATCACAAAGTATAAACTTCCTCTAGTTTGGTCGGCAGACGTTTTACTCCAATTGTCCAACAGATGGCGCATGCCCCAAACAAAATGTGAATATAGCTGACATTTGAACCATGTGGGAATTTAATCAATTTCATATCCCTTAGCAAACAGCGAAAAATTGAGTTTTCTTTTAGGCTCCGGTTATGCCCTCTGCAAATATGAAGGGCTTCAATACCCTCTAATGGGCACATTTGCTAACACCACTAAGGCTCCAATTTCTACCAACAGCGAGCTCTGAGAAAATGGATTTTGAAACATTTTCACAAGTTGTCATAATAATTTAACTCAATCATTTCAATGCATCTTATTTATATTCCACAACATGGCTTACAGAGACTTCTTGTAGTCATTCTTTATCTTAACCTGTCCTACTGTGAACTAAATGCACTTCATTTTTAACCAAGTTATTTGGGCAGACATTAAATTGATAGGCATACTGTATTTAATGCTATATTTTAAACCGTTAATTTTTTATTTTTTTTTAAACCTCATTATAGATAAAGAAAAACAGATCTGCCTTATTAGCTACAGTACCTTCCGTCATACATTTTTAATTCAGCATTTCTTCAAAAAGAGGGAGTTTTTGTTCTGGACACAAAACCTTCTTTGGCACGTGCACATATTTTTACTTTGATGTATGTGACAATTGTGAGATACCCTAATTTTTTAACTACTTAGAGCTCTACATTCTTTTTCGTTTATCCTTTTCTCATCAGGTATCCTTGATGTGACTGTACAGGAGCCATAAATCTAACAAGGGACTCATTGACCTGCCTCTTTTACCAGACAACCAGTCTGCTTTCCTGATAGAATGAAACCAGCTAGATGTCTTGTATGTTGGAAGAGAAGTGAAGAGAAGAGAAGAGAAGAGAAGAGAAGAGAAGAGAAGAGAAGAGCTCTGATTTGCATGTAACATCCCAATAATATGTTGTTTACTATATGGGAATATTTAAATTCAGAGCAGGAGGATGAAAGAATCAATGATGTTTCACATTAGGGGTGGAGATTTTTTCCTGCTGCCGTAATTTTCACACTGCTTCTCTTTGAAAATGACTCCAATTATTCACAGTTTCTCCATGGCGTCAGAGGGGAAAACAGCCCTCTCTCCACAGTTCACACATCAAACAATGTAACATATTCTGCTTCAGCCTTTTATTCTCTAATTTACCCTTAACAGCTAATAAGGGGCTCGATTTTCCAGTTCATTCTCACTAAAATTTTGATTACACCACTGTGTAGCAAATTTAAGCTTGCTATTGACAATAAAATGCTAAATTGAAATGTAATGATGATGATGAAATGTATGAGTAAAATAAAATGTAGATGTGTGAAATGTTCTTTATTGTCTTTGCCACTCTTTAAAATAGAAAGAAGATGATGTGACAGCCTGTGAACCTGCTTCACTGTGTGTGTGTGTGTGTGTTGTCGAAATGAGAGTAGCTGAAGTGTGGTTATGGGACTTTTTTTTACTCCCACCATCTTATTTTGACAGTATTCCATTTCAATAAGCAATAGGCTGCTCCCCTTTACAGTACTTTCCAGCTAAACTACTGTTTTTTTTAACTGCCCCTCTCACCTCCTCTCTCCTCCTTCACTGCTCATTCTCCTCTTTCTTTTCATATCTCTCTTCTCACCTTTCTCTCCCTGTCTCTCAATTTCATCGCTCCCCATGTCTTTCTCCTTTTCTAATTTTCACTTATCTAACCCCCCGTTGGTCACAGGCTGCCAGGTAATGCAGGTAGATCCACCTTGTTGCCTGAAACTGGGACTCATGATAAGTAACCGCTATAGGGGTGTTGTAGGCTTGTTATTTTGAGTTTTGTACTACTGCTTATTTTTACTAGAAACAAAGCTTATCACTGGAGATGTGCATAGCTATATTACACCTTATAGTTACATTATGTTTGTGTGCACCACCAAAGTCCACAAGAATTCCTTCTCATAGGAAACTGAGTCAAGGTAAAATGTAGGTGTTGGAACTGTCTTTGAGGGAGGACACGGCCAAAAACAAAACCAATTTGTAACACTTGCATATTATAGAACATGTTGTTCTCCATCATCATCATTTCAATAGAATATCAAACGAGGATTAGGCAACTGCTTCAAATAGTGTGTGTGTGAAGTGTAGATCCATACTTTCCAGTGAGTGATTTGAGTGTCATACTAATGTATCTTTTCTGAGCTCCTCTCCCCCCCTACACAGGGTGAGATGGAATGGCACCATCCTCATAATCAATATTATTACATTATTTATGTCATTACTGTTCATTGCATTTTTACTCTTGACTAGTACAGACCTATTTTATCCATCTTATTTGTTCTTATTGAGTTTTTGTATTTGTGTTATTTGCTATTTGTGTTGGTGTGGCTCTTTTCCTGGTTGTGATTCTTTCTTTTCCTTTTGAAGAGAGTGCAACTGTAACAGGCAAAACAATTTCCCTCAGGGATTAATAAAGTTTTTTTGAATCTTGAATCTTTTTTTTCCTTTGGGTGTCAAGGCTCTGAGATGCAGCTGCAGCAACGTACTTGCATATGTCTGACTTCCAAAGCAATGACCACAAACAAAGTGTGTATGTGTATGAAAATGTTATCCAGAAAATTCCTGATGTATAACAATGTTTTTAATATAAAAGGACTCTGTATTTATGTACATCATACATTATGTAAGTGTACATCTACAATACAGGAAGTGTGTTTATAATTATGTGTCTTTCTGCATAAATGTAATGAAATATTATTGCTTGTTTGTCCAGTTCTTTCTCAAGGCGGCTTTAGGTCATTTTCTGTGAAAGTCTACATTTCTGTCCTAACTGTAATGGCTGTTAATAGGTTAGAAGGGTCCCTTCTCTAAAGTATTGCAAAGGAGATGAATATGAGTGCACACATAGAATTTACCTCTTATCCATGATGTGCTTAGTTACCCTGGCAATGTTTATTTATAGTATTTGATGCTAAATTACAAGCTTGAAGAGCAAGCAATACGTGCATCAGAGAGCTGTTAAATGTCAAAAGATCTTATTTAAGTTAATGAAGTTACATCTACTAGTTTTATGGTGGGAAATTGACCACACATTATTCATTTTGAATTCCATCAGCATTCAAAGCGTGTTCATACATATATAGTGAAGCCAGCTAAATGAGAAACCTGTGTAATGACATACATTTGCTTTAAAGATATTACAATGAAAAATTGCATTTGGAAAAGTTCTGACCAGTTTTGCACATTAAAGGGTGTAGAATAGCTTGTGCATTTTAATTAATTAATTGCATGTCTGAAGTATTCAGTACAACCTACCTATTGTTATATTAAAAGATTAATTTGGTCACTACCAAAGCCTGCGAGAAATATTTAATACTGAATGTTCCACTAAATCACCACTTATCTGGCTGTTTACTTTAAGGGACTGTAAAGAATACACAGATGTTTCAGAAAGTTTCCAGCATGCTTAACTTTTTTATAATTTATTATGTGATTTGCCTCAAGCTCAATAAAATTCATTCCCCCCCCCCCCCCATTCAATTTTGTCCTTTGATCTATATTCAATAGTACATAATGACATAGTGAAAATTAAATATTTTGCAGATGTATTAAACTTTTTTGCATTTTTCAAATGAAGCACTACATTTATTAATGGAAACATTTCTGCAGAAAGAAAACAGAGTTATTTGCTATAGATTGAGAGGGTCTCCCTACCAAAGTCACAGTAGAGTGAATGACCTCCAAATTGGTGAATTACTAAGATTCAGCCTATGAGCTTCATTGTACAGATGTCCTCTGCTTGGAGAATAAACTTGAATGATAAAATGGTGGGCGAGCTCAGCTCAGAGCAGTTGTATAGGGCTCACTTCTCTTTGTGCCAGGCATCATTCTTATCAGCCTTCCGTAGGAGGACACTGCTCAGATGAGCAGGATTTAACAAAAGAAAGCATTGCTCTGCCAGTACAAGCTCAAACACACAAACTAGTACCATGCTGTGAGCTTTTCTTTGCCTTTTATGGTTGAATGATGGTCAGCGCAGGTATAAGACAATGCCAGAAATGAGCTTTAGAGTAGTGTGATATGTGTTGCCCATTCATACAAGATCAATAGAGGCTGGAATCTACCACATAACACACATAACAGCGGGGTGCAAGATGCTAGCAGACAGGGCATACTTTGAATGCCGTAATCATGGCTTGCATATTGTATAGGAACATCTGTGCCAAGTATGGGCTGAAAGTCCCAAGGTTAAAATGGGATCCACCTCCAAAGGTGGCTGAGAATGACCAAGGCAAGATCCTATGGCACTTCCAGATACAGACTGGTAAACCGGTAATGGCTAACCATCCAGATATAGTAGTGGTGGACAAACAGACGAAGAAGAAGGCCTTAGTGATGGATAGAGCAATTCCAGGTCGTAGCAACATCAGGAAGAAGGAATGTGAGTGTCAGGGCTCTTGGATTAAATAGAAACAGACCCAATAAGCAGACCAGAACCAGAGAGGAAAAATAATGACAGGAGTTTATTGTGAGGATAAACAATAATAAACAGTGAGAAAAACAATGGAATATGAGGGACAAGACTGAGGGGGAAACTAATAGGCGAACAAACATAAAATTAACCAGGGAGAGGAGCGAGTGAGGAAAAGGTAAACTACACAGAGCGGAGGACGGGTGAGCTGAAAACTAATAGTGAAGAGACCAAAACCAAACCACTTACAGAGGTGATGGTGAGGGGGAGAGTCCAAGGAGACCTTGTGGCGTGATATGAGTGAAGGCAAGCCGGGGAAAAGGATGAGAAGACGATCTCTGGGCGACTAGCACAGAGTGAAGACAACAATGAACCGACAAGGGAGATGAATAGTGAAGGGTGATAAATAAGGAGTGAACTAATGAGTGAATGGGAGACAGCTGGGAACAATCAGTGAGGGAAAGGTGAGCTGAGGGCGTGACCAAAGTGAGTGAGAAAACAACCAGGGGAGAGAGCTGAGAGAAGAGCTAGAAAAGATGTGGAAGGTGAAGGTTGGGGTGAGTGAACAGAGGAGAGAGAAAAGAACAACAGGCAACAGACATCACAAACAACAACAAGGCAGCAGTGCGCAGGTTGGTAGGACCAGTGACTGCAAACTGGAATCGAAGCTCCGAGGTTGAGGATACCTGCAGAAAGGAAAGAGAGAGAGGGAGACACAGAGAGGACGAAGCACGACTAGGGGAGGGAGAAGACACAAAGTTAATAACATGCAATGATGGCATAAGAGTGGACAGAGAGAAAGAAGGAGGAGAGGAGCTCAGTGTATTGTGGGACGTCCCCCTGCAGACTAAATCTATTATATGTATACATATATATGTGCACATACAGACAGAAAGAGAGGAAATGTATGACTGAATGAACTGACTGAATACCACAGAGGATAGCAGTAGGCAGCATGTATGGCACTGCCCTTTAGATGCCTAATACATATTACATGCCATCATGAAAGCAACAAATTAGACCTGATGCCAGGACTGTAAGTACCTTTCAGAAAAAATCAACCACGGTCTATTCGCTGCTGAATTAACATTGAGTCAAATTTAATGCTTTCTTCACATCACAGGATTGTTTAGAAGCAGAGGCATAAGGTGGCTTTGACAGATAAAGAAGAACACTGCGGGCAAAGCAAATTAATTTGTACAGCACCATAAAATGACTCTCAGAACTGAATAAAGTGAATTAAACCTAAAGAAATATCAGTTTCAGCTTGCATGTGTCAGCCACAGTGGGTACTATGGCTGCAAACAATATACCTGCCCATGCCATGTGGATGACAGCAATAAAGAGAGTGTGACAGAGCAGTGCGGTGACAAACACACACATACACACACACACACACACACACACACACACACACACAGTTTGACATATCTTAAAATACTACACACAGCTGACTGGGTATCATGTGAAGCAGGACGTGTTAATGAACAAGAGCTGTAATTAAAGTTTTGACAAGGGGTGCAGTTTTGGTGATAGACATGACAAGCAGGCCAAGATGTGCAAGAACACGTTGAGTTTAGGTGAGACCACAGCCATGCTAATCCAGCTTTTTCTTTTACAGATGACTTGAGTCATATTACACAATAAAAGCTGGATAAGATAAATTCAAGCTTTATTTTCTGTTTCGGTTTTTGTTTTGGTTAACTGTGACTTTTTAAGATAACTGTTTTTTACAGAGCTAAATCTCAATTCTTTGCAATTGTTGTACCATAATTCTGGTACTTAAAAGTGAAGTTTGTGACAACAGATGCAGGAAGCAATAATGACTTTTCCTCTGTGATCTAGAAATTTAAAGAAAATAAAAACTACTCTCTCTTATCATCCATAGTCAGATGTTTGATGAGCATTTCAATATGTTTACTTTATCTTTTGATCTGTTGCCTTGTAGCGAGAAAGGTGGAGATAAAAATTAAGCAATTAAAAGTCATCTTCTGCTGTCATAAAAATTTCTTTCCGGTGACACTTAAGGAAGATCTGGATCTTTGCCAGGGAAAATTAATCATCCAAGAGTCAATTTACCTGTCACTCTCCTTCAGTACCCCAACACTGCAGGCTATGTTCAACTCAGTTGTCAGACTAAAATATAATTTCAGAACTGCTTCTGTTTGACACTGTGATGCCCTTAATCCAAAATGTTGCATTTAGATGAGGTATGGGTTAGGTGTAACAAACAAACCTGGGTCAGTTGTTTCTATAGTTATAGTTATAGTTATATACAATACTAGTATTGGCCTGCAACACAAGCACATGATCAAACACATCCTGTTACAATGGTAAATACAGTACATGGAGTACATATTATGTCTCCCCCTCAGTATGACTGTCTGGTTTCTTCTGTGCCAAGAAATGAAAATGAACCGCTATTATGGACTGCACTGGCCAAGTCCCATTTTTAATATGACATAATTTACATTTTCATTCACTGACTTTTTTCTAGGCCAGTTGGGAGGCTTTTTTTTGAGCAGAAATCAGCTGCCTGCTGCTGGACTTGACAATGAGGGGAGAAGTGAGAGTGAGTCAAAACAGTAATGAGTTAAAAGTTGTAATAATGCTCTGCAGAGCTGATGGGTCTGCAAAGTTGATTGATATATCTCTGTGGGTTTGTTATTGTTTGTTACCCATTTCATATACAGATAAAGTGGTCATTTGATGCATTATTGATGTGAAGATATTGACAAATCCAGGTTAAATCGTGTTTCTACAAATGTGGAAATAGAGTAAGATAGAAACCAGTCTATTGAATATCTTCATCTACCTGACTTTTTGTTTCAGTCTCAGTTTCTACTTCTTCTGTATGAGAGGACATTGAAGTGGAGTGACAATGGACGGCTGTCCCAGCAGTATCACCAGCAGCCTGTTTCTACAAAAACATTGACAACTGATCTTGACTTATGCCAAGTGTCTGTCATTAGTGACTCTGATGGCTTGGTTTTTTAAATCGTGAATACTGAGCTGCATTTTAATTCACTCTTGAACAGAATGTCTGCCATTTGTTGTGAGTGTTACAGCGAGTGTTAGCTGTCAGTTGACAGATGTGAACCAAGCCAAACATATGTGCCAGTTTAAAGTATTGCTCAATTTAGACTGTTACAGTCACGTTTTTGTGATTATAGGATCTGTTTTTTTCCTCACTTCTGGCTTGTGGAAGCTTTATTTTTGTAGCACTTTTCATTCCAACAAAAATTAAAGAACAGCAAAGAGTGATAGATGAAGACATACACACACTCACAAATACATTGACAAAAACATCAGATGTATGTGGACTGGTGAGATCATAATGCTTGTCATATTTTTATAATAAATAGATGAGAGGTTTGATTGTAGCATATAAACAGTAAATTTAGATGGAAACAACCAATGTTTTATTCTGAGACGGACTGAGGAAATTGGATTTTCATCATTACATATCTGTATTTCTTTTGATTAACAAGTATCGATGATATTTGTTTTTGCAAACAACAGTAATGCAAATGTTTTAAACCAATAAAGGATTTAGAAAAGAATCAACAATCTGTGAAAAAGGGAACATTTAATAGTGGTAGAGATGTCCATTTGTCAGATATTAGAACAACTACAGTACAGGAACAAAGAGGGTTGAAGCAGACTTTCCAGCTTTGAAACTGCTTTGTTAGATATAATTATCAGGGAAAATTCTTACGAAGCATGTGTTGTTGGATGTTTTTCAATGATGAGGCTCAATGAAAAGGTTTTTTTTAGTATTTTAGTGGGAATTGACTCATAACAGGTGTGCTTAGAAAGATTTTTTCACATAATTGAAGTCACATGTTGCGTGTTTATTTGTTAAACACCTGCCTGTCCTACCTGCTGTGGAATGGTAGCATTCCCTTTACTTGTGTGTCAGAATGATGACCTAATGATGGAACAGAATGTTGTCGGAATGACAGAAATAATGTAGGTTGACGATTAAACTTATCATTTCTGTCATTTCATCCTCGTGTGTTGGCACAAAAACCTTGAAACATTTCATCTAGTAACATTTGTTATATACTGAAATTCAAGACAGCGACCTTTGGTAAGTTTATAATATTTTCCCAAATTCCACTTAATTCTTTCCAGAAGTAACAGTGAAAATACATATACTTTCCTAGCTTTGACACTACTGTACAGGTTTTAATCTGTGTTTCAATTGTGCTCAAATACACAGCTATGCCTGTGATGAGCAGGGCTGTAATCATTAGTTGATGCAATTCAAACATGTTAGTGTGATAGTTCTAAAAATCTGATTTGTCAGCTGTATTTTTATTTTATTTTTAAAATATTTATATAGGCATTTGTGTGTAGTTCATTTTTTGATTGTTAAAAATAAATATTTGTTTATGGAGTTCTAGTGTCGATACTAGCAGATCTTAGCAATATTTCTAAGCCTGTAATTTACTTTATTTGGCAGGTTGTTTTATATGTCAGCTTTTTGATATATGCATAGGTAAAGTCAGACCCTATGAGGTGATACATTACATTGTGTGTTAAAATACTTTTCTATCTCTTCTACTCTCCTCTCAGATGTATGAAATAAATAGCAGATTTCACCTTGCATAATGGTTTCAAATGAGGACTTTCAGGTTGTCACAGGAGGCCTGATCTCCTCTGCTTCCACAGACTGTGAGGTGGAAGATCTTCTGGGGTATGGCACCTTTGGAGCAGTCATTCAGTGCAGGAAGTTAGCCACCTATGAAACAGTGGCTTTAAAAATCGAGAAAGAAACAAAACACACATTGAGGATGCAAAGCAAGAGCTAAAGTTATTCAAAATTTCTCTTAAATTGCATTTACGTGTCTTCATAAATCTCTGACATCTCATATAATCCACAGATGGCCATTCTTAAAGTCATGAAAATGCTCAACTCAGAGAATTTTAATATTGTCAGATGGAATGGCTCCTTCACCTACAAAGGAATATTTTGCCTTGAGTTTGAGAAGTTGGACACAAGTCTGTATGAATTCCTGCAGAGGAGCCAGAATCACTCTCTGGTACTAAAGGAGATCCGCCCCATTGTGCAACAGGTTTGTTTTTGTAGTTAATACTAAATACTTTATATATACTTTATGTCTTAACTCGGTGTATTATACATACTATTTGCCAAAATCCCAGCTGTAACTTCTAATAAACAAATTGCTTGTATCAATTATATGGTGGATACATTCTTCACTTCTTTCAAATCTAAGTAAGAGCCTTTCTAAGTCTCTCCAATTATCGCCCTTAGTGTGGACTATAACTGTAGCTACACATGTTGGTCTGTTTAGTCCAATAATTGTTTTTATTATGGCTGCATTCTCATTTTGGAAAAAAACACATTGGTCAAAATATTGTTCTTTGTGTTTTCAGCTGGCCACAGCTCTGGAGTCTTTAAAGAGCATAGGATTCATACATGCAGATCTAAAGCCAGTAAATGTCACGATAGTGGACCATTTACGGCAGCCATTGAAAGTGAAAGTCATCGACTTTGGCCTACCATGCAACAATCCCAGTGCATGGATGGGTGCAACTCTTCAGACCCAGTGCTACAGGTAACCACCTAATCTCCACATTTGAAAGAAATTAGTCAGTTTTTTAGTAAGGGTTATATGTGACCAGATCGGTGTAAACTGTAGAAACTGACAGTTCAGTATACGTCAAAGGAGTTAGTGTTGGGAGTTTCTTTTTTTCCTTGCCAGATCTCCAGAGATCATATTGGGAGCTTCCTTCAGTGAGGCTATTGATGTATGGTCACTGGGCTGCATTGCTGCCGAAATGTTTATGGGCACTATACTGTTCCCTGGCACTGATGAACATGATATGGTCAGTAGCACTTTTAGTTATGTCATTGTTAAAAAACCAAAAAATTGTGAGTAAGCCACATTGCAGTGCATTGTTACTGGTTTCTAGTATAACACATAAGTATAATGTAACACTGTACTGTCTGTACAGATGAGGCATTTTTTCTACACGATTGGAAAACCACCAGACCATCTGCTAAATGCCGGATTATATACAGAACAGTTTTTTTGGGCAAAAGACAGAGGACTAGAGCCAACCGTGTGGCAATTCATGGAAATAAGTTAATCTACACTACTCACAAAAAGTTAGGGATATTCAGCTTTCGGGTGAAATTTCAGGATGAAACTAAAATGCACTATAACCTTTACATATAAATCTTGATAAAGAATCTGCAATCAACTGGAACAAACTTGATAAGTTTGTATGATGTGAAATTAACAAACTTCCCTTCTTTAGAAATACTCTGCAAATTAGAGGGAACTTCATCCTGCTTAACTCAAGTCAATCACCTCAAGAAGAGGAAGAGGGACCAGGAGGAGGCCTCCTGCTCCAACCAAACCTCCTCAGACAAGAAGAGAAACATGAAACTGTTTCTGCAAGACTCAATGCTGACAGAACTAAAATGACCAAACTGACTGAAGAGCAGAAATATCATCTTTATTTAAATTGTTCCTTGTGATTTGCTCATTTCTTCTTTTTCTTAACCTTTCCTAAACTACTTTGTTAAGCAATAAAAATATTGAGAAAAAAAAGTGAATAATCCTTTTGTAAATGACACAGTTAATGTTAAAATCTATTTGTAAAGGTACCAAACACTTGATAATCATTTATTAAATGTCATTTACTTTTTGGGCTGCTCATTTAAACATGCCTCTACAACTACCTTGATCAGCTGCTAAAACACTTTATTAATATTTGAATGTTCAGAAATGTTATATAAATGTTATATGTCACAGCACTAAATGTAGTTACTCACAGTGATTCACCGGCGATGTTGACTGTTGGCAAGAAACAGCATTTAAATGGCTCCCAGGTCAAATACTTTGTATGTCTCAACCACTGACCTCTGTTCTTGTCTTAGAGGATTTGCAGCACTGTAACAACACAGCAGGTTGTCATAGAGCATATGAACACACACACACACACACACACACACGCAAAATTCAAAGAACTTTATTAATCCCAGGGGAAATTGCTTTGCCTTGTTACAGCAAGGCTGCTGATCAAAGTCTGTTGACTGTATCCAATTAACCCTTGGACTGGTGAAAGCTATATGAGGACTGAGATAGTGAATAAAACAGCAGGATTATAACTGTGAGAAACAGCAGGCTTAATGCACATGGATCTTTACATTTTTGGTGTACCACAATTCATCTATGCTTATCTGCAAATGTTGGAAGAGGGAGTGTTTATTGATTGTTTATGGAGGACTGCCCATAAGAGATCTGTAAAGATTAAGAACCCGCTATAAAAACACAAGCTCAAACCTAAAATCCACAAGATCATTTTACCTCTGGCACCAATTACCAGACAAACAAGAGCACCGGAGTAAGGTACTTTCATCTTCCTTTCAGTCCACTTTTATATTCTGAGCCTGGTGTCGAAGGAAGAAGTTATATCTCTGAAACTGTTAGACAGAACGGTGTGAGGAATAAAACGATGGTGTTGACAAAAGAGGGAAAAGAGTTCTGTTCTGCTCTGTTGTATGAAACTGAATTCAAAAGCAAACAAGTTATATCAGTTTAAAGACAGAAACACTAGTCTAGTGTGAAGCGTGAGCTACTAAGAAAAGACAGTGATGGAAGGTGATAGGTTTGCAAATCTGTATAATCTGTATTGAGGTCTACCGCACCAAAGATACACTACACTTATCACTTATCATTTCATCAGTTCATTTTTTTTGTTAACTTTCAAAGAACTTCAGTTTAGGAAAACACATTTTCTGTGTGAATAAAAAATGTATATATTCAAAAGATTATTCATACAAACTAAACACTCTGCTATTTCCTTGTTTTTCAAAGGAACCAGGGTCTGTTGATGAGACGTGAATTGTATGTTTTGTGGGTGCACTCAGGACATGACATATTCAAACTTGCATGCAATATGCTAGCCTTATCAGTAGCCAACATAATACATAATAATTCCAGAAACATCAAATGCTGTGACAAAAAAGCTTTCAGAGAGCAGGTCAAAAAAAAAAAACAACTAAAAAAATACAAATACAAATAAAGCACAACTGAAATAAATGAAATAACAATTTCATTTCAAACAGAAGCACACAAAGCATACAAAATGACTGTAAATGTCAATTTTTTGCAATCCATGGTCTTCCAGCTGTCTTCAGGATGTTAGGCATACTAATTTTATTGATATAAGTTTATGTTTTTCATTCATTAACCCACTCACCAGACTTCTCAGCACCATGTGACAAACAGAAACTGTTATTGACTACAGCTGGATAATGTAATTTTTCTCAAGTGAACAAAACAGAGATAAAAGGATGGTGAATATTGCACATCATGATGTGACCACATAACTCCAAATCATAATTAATGCAGATTATGAGGCCAACATGTAATACAAAGTAAAATATTTACTGCGCACGTGTAAATAATGTCCAGGAACACATAGTAACAATGGTGACAATATCACAGTATTTATGCAGGGTAAAACTAACTTATTAAAAGAAATATATATAAAAAAGGGAAGGAAAAGTGAGGAAAAAATGTGAATTAAATAAATATAAACTATTTCTGTTAACAACCATAAAAATATATGACCAACCATTGATGAGCAGGCAGGTTGCTGCTTAATGAAGGCCACATCTTAGAGTTGCAGCTCACACAATGTTTGTTGACACATTCATATTTTCCCTGTAAAAGATGAAAAAATATATGCCTACGACAAAGCTACAGGAAAAATATTTTTAACAATGGAAGTACTGTATGAGTTGCAGATACAGGTGGAGTTTAGGGGCAAAATCTGTTTCTTAAAGCTCTTGAAAAAAGTGGGCCCATTATTAACAGAAAATAAAGGTTTTGTGTGAAGCACCTGAATACTGGTGTCTATGGGTCATTTGTGATCTTTATGCTGGAGAGAGACTCAATGGAGCCATTCTACCTGGCACAATACAGAATCCATCAGGCCTTTTTGAGTCAGAGAAGAAAGGACGTCTCAAGTGAACACATTATGGATTGAACTGTGAATGAGCATCAAATCAAGGTAAGTGAAGATATCTAGGACAAGAGGCTCTGGATTATAGCTAACGGAGTGATATGCTTTGACTTCATAAACAAAGAAGGGAGCTAAGCCTTATAAAACCTGCAACATAGGCCTGTAATTAATGGGCTCTTATTTTAGACACATTAGTATAGCTTCATATGTTTGGTTTTAGAGGAAAGGGGGATGGCTGACATATTTAAGGTCAGCATTAAGTCTGCAGTAGCCAAATTTAAATGTGCATTACACTAATGATAAATTGGCAACTGGCCAGTCAGATGCAAGAAGCGCATTAAAGTGTAATCTAATGAATAATATAGACGAGTAATAAATTAAAGGAAAAAAATAACAAAAAGTGTTCTACTAAGGTGTTGGGTCACTGTGTGCCAGCACACACAGCTTCAAAGCATCTCTGGGCTGGACTGTCTCTACTGGAGACATGGAACACTTCTAAAAGACATTCACTCATTTGGTGTTCTGATGATGGTGTTGCTGTCTGACACGTTGAGAAGTGGTGACTGTGCAGGTCATAGCATATGATTCACATCATTTTCATATTCATCAAACCATTCAATGAACCCTTGCTCCCTGTGGATGGGAGCTTTGTCATTCTGGGAGAGACCAATCCCAGCAGGATAGAAATGCGATCACTCAGAACCACTTTTTGCAGTGACCTATCCCTTGAAGGGGACAACTGGACCCAAACCACACCAGCAAAATGCCCTCAGCAAAAGAGAGCCACTGGAGGGGTCAAGCATACAAGCCTATACTGTTCTGCCACGCATGCTCCGGTTGTTGAGAATATGGTGATTCATCTGACTCTATCACTTTTTCACTTTCCTCTTATCATTTTGATAAAATTCAGAATCAGCTGGGCCTGCTCAGCATTTCTATTCATGCTACAGAGCATGACTGGATGTTAATTGCTCAACCTGCACAATGCAGAACACATTTGCAAAGCATTTGCATTCATCATGTATGTTTCTCCACTCATTTATACCTTTAATTTGTCACCTGTCTGTATTTACCAGTCACAAACTGTTCCAATCAAAAGACCAGTTAGAAAACTCTTGTTATACTGTAAGGGAAAAATGTCCTATTTATGCTGCATGATGTGTCAACAAGCCCTGTGAAGAGCAGGACCCATGTAGGTCTTATTGACAGATTGATAGATGTGGAGAAAATCAAAAATAATATTGATATTCCAGTTTAATTTACTCTGCACAAGAGGGATATTTACTTTGATCATGTGAAATAAGGGGACATCTGATATGTGACAAGTAGCATAGACCATTAGTGTGACAGGCATGCTCGAATGAAGGAAGAAAGGCAAAATAATATGTGAAGTGCGACAGATGTTGCAGATGCATTCATTATTTTACAGGTACTTACCAGTCCGTCTATATTTGTATCAAAGAACTGGGAGAAGACATGATTTTCTCAGCTATAGTAGAGGTGTTAGAATAATGAACGTGTATAACACAATGCGTGAACAGAGATGACAGAGATGACATAAAATATCCATGAAAATAGACTAACAGTGTAGAAGAAGACTTATTCGTGCATTTCTAGACTTTCTTTCACTTTCATTTCTTTTATATCATTTTTGCCTCGTCTTTCTACTTGAAGTTTTGAAACAAAAGCATGTCTGTCATTATCACCCCCATTTTGTACACTTTGTGCCCTCATTATCTGACTGTAAGTGGCTCCGTGCTGTAAATAGCATAATAGTAGAAATGTGTCTTCCATCCATCCTGAGAGCACAACCAACATAATCTGCCAGTAGTTAAGGCAGAGTCTTTGATCATGTTTCTCTCTATATTTGAGGATGCTGCAAAGAGAGAGCAAGAGAGAAAAGCAGATGAATCGCAATTAAAAGAAAGACACAGGATAGGCTGGTGATTTTTACATTTCTGGCATGAGCTGTTTGTTGACGAGACTGAGACTGAAACACATATGTCTGCATGTAAATCATGAAGTAGAATTGGAGTGGTACTTGAGTAGAGTACCCATCCCATCCTCACACTTCTAGTTAATTTAATTTAGCCTACTTGCCTCTAATTGACACTTAATGCTTTAAACTGCATGCTGAGGTATTCTACTTAAATGTGTTTGAAATGAGACAGTATTAACTGTCTTCTATTTTTCATCATCACTTAAGACTGCAGTTTTGAAAGTTGACATTTACTTTGAAAAAACCAAAAACCAAAACAAAGTATTAAATTATTGCAGGAAAGATATTCAGTTCTGTCATGGCCTGAGGAAACTAGGGATAATGAGAAACAACATGTGTCTGTCAGTCTGAACACATTGGAGTCTTGACAACACACCACTTCTTAACTTAACTGACATCTCCTTTGTTCTGGCATTCACTGACTATCATTAGAACAATGCTGTTTGCAAACACTATTACATCCACATGCCGATTTGAATCACATTGTGGAGGGCCTGTGCGTGGGACTTGAATAGGCAGATGCAGATTTTCTACTGTCAAGACACTGACAGCCACAAATAGCCTGAAGCTATACTGTAACTATTGACTTTTTCTTAGGATAACCTTTTGGTACCACTGAGATTTTAAAAGAAGATCTTTGTTTATTTCATCGTGTCTGCATTTTAAACTTTTATATCTTGTGATCGTTTGCATGGAAAACGTTTAATTTTGCTTTATCTGCAGCAAGGTCAGAGAGGACACAAATACAGAGACTTATCTAGAATACTGAACAACACAATAAAGTTCTGATTTTAAACACTTGGTATCATTCTCCCTGCTTAAACAGCATTTTTGTGGATGTGTGTAGTGCAAACAAAGCCCTGGTGTGAGCATTTGTACAGAGAAATGTCCTCTTTATTATCAGGAGGATGCTGACTGGAGGCTGCTTCTTCCTTCCCTGAGGACTCAATATGCTTCATCCTGTGAAGTTGGATATTCCTATACATTATACACACCATGTTGCAACATTAAAGACGATGCAGACAGTTGTTGTGTGTAGTGATAGCAGCATTTGGAGTTTTGAACACTGACAGCAGTTCCCAGGCTGAGCATGTCACATTTGTATCTGCAGATTTTCAATACAGGTCAGCGCTGCTCTGCTTGTTTAATCGGATTAATAAGTATATCCCTCAGGAACAAAGACCCAGCTTTAACAAAATTATGAACTATAAGCCTGTGTCAGAGTCTCACTACTATTTAATTATCAGTGAAGACAGAGCCAAGAAAGTGGATGACTACATGAAAGCAGGCTGTGATTTCCTAGTGTCTTAGTCAGCTAGTATGAGTCAAGAAAGGGTAAAAGGGGTTTCAGAGGGGACATCCTTTCTCTTGGTTTTAACTGGAATACTATTTGAGCATTCGAGTCACCAACACTGATGATTGAAACATCAGGAGTGAATTTCTTGATGACCTCTCCTCTGTCATACTTCACTGCTCTCTGCTGTCAATTTGAGAGCTAATGGATCTGATACAGCTAAACCAAGCAATAATCCACCAGTGCCCCCATCAGAAACCATGAGGAATTACAACATACCACATGAGTAACTGATGCAGATGAACATAAAAAAAGATGAAAATCTTACACTAATTTACACTGAAACTCCATAGCAGATGTCACTCATAGGATCTGATTGAGTTTAGTCTAGATCATGAAACTTATGTTTATATACTGCTCACAAGAAGCTTTTTGCATAGATCAACAAATCATACCAGCATACTTTCGTGTCAACATGCATACGGGTTGCCAAGTCTGCTACTTCAGGATTCATTTGTTGAGTTATGCTGTTATCAACACAGTAAGAGAAACCATATAATTGAAAGCCAATTAAACTTTGTAACATACCTAGCACTGTACAAACACCTAATGCAGATGCTGAAATACAATTGAATAAGGAATCATATTTCCTGTTTTAAAAACACATTACAAACACCTTTGGAAATGGAGTTTTAAAATGTTTATTAAAAAAATAGAAACTTACATAAAAAAAACAAGGTCTACATCTTTATCTGTCATTTACACATAACAACCCATTCTTAATGACACAGATATGAGTTGGGGATTTGGTTGGGACAAAAGAGATGTAGCAACCTCTAGACTGGCTTAGTGAAAAGCTGCATTGAAAAGAGGGGATAATGCCAACAGTACCATGTTGAGTCCAGCAGTCTGGTATACATGGTGTTATGTATACCAGTTGAATGTAACATGCCTTCACCAAATTTAGATTTTGCTAATGGCACTATCAAAACTCCTAAAATGGTGAATCTGTGACATCCCAAGTCCTCTTGTGGATTGCTATGGAGACTGTAGCTCTGAAACCTTGTCTTAAAAATACTGAATTTAAATACGAAACCCTCGGAAATGTAAGGACTTCTTCCACGAGTTTGTGATCACCTTAGAATAAAAGAAAACAAACAAACAAACAAACATGTGACATGATGTAACAATCATTATCTGCAGTAGGAGTATGGTCCTGGAGTCTACACCTCGAAGCAGTATGTAAAAATAAAAGCCAATCCCGGCAGTGCGTATAGAAACAACTACAGAAAGCTCAGGCTACGTACAGGCAAAAGAGAAATTCTGTCATTTAAGAAGGCAGTTAACCTGTTGCTTTAACAGAATCAAAAGTAGATAAGGCAGAAAACAAGCACTTTGCTGGTAGTAAGTAGCACCAACTATTTTTGAAATGACACAAGTAAACACTGCTAAATGTGCATTTCCCTAGTCTATCAAGAGAAAATACACCCACATAAAAGTCAAATAATTAAAAAGAGCAATGGGTTTAAATGAGAACTTGTGGTGGAAAATGCAGGACAGGCAGTTGGCAAAATACAAGTCGTCATAATATGATGGTAAATAATCATGACATCATGGGATTTTTGGCACATATCTGGTGTCGCTATACCATAGCACCCCCTTCTGCTAGAAAGCTGTACACACATGAACACGTTCCTTCAAGGCCCTTAAATCTGCCTATTGCACAGATCAATATAGTCTAGGTAATCAAAAAAACAGAACTTTTAGTGGGTAGAACCCCTAAAATAAAACTAAAATGTGAAATTAAATAAAAACTAGTCATTATTGCACATAAATGCAACAAACTTAAAATAAGGTGGCAATGTTTACAGTACAAAAACAAAAATAGTGCGAACGTGAACAAAAAAAAAAAAAAAAAGTCCCTCTGTGACAAAAACAAAATAATGACCAACAGACAAAACACTTAGTACATTCAAACAAGTTATCACAGTTTAAGCACTTGAGACAGGTCCGTTTTGTGCCGTTACACCAAAAACATCAGGTCAGCATTGCGCTGCATAGGTAGAAAGGAAGTGCTTCGCTTCAGTCCGGAGTATGATTGGTAGATGATAGTCAAAGCTGTAAAAGCTCTGAATCAAGAGCAGTGATTAGGGAAATGCATTGAAGGGAGCAGATGAGCCCACAACCTGGTCAAAAAGACCCAATAAGAGAAACATCAACAGAGACCAGGTCTGGTATATAACTTTTGTACTATGGCACATGATGTTCCAAGATGTTCAAGTTGTATGGAAACATGAACTCAACCAGTCATAGTTTTTAGCTGCTAGGAAGTGACACTGGTGAGAACACTTTATCTGGCAATCAATAATTACTCACTGAACTCAAGGTCTGTGCTGGTGTACATCAAATTCAGAGGAAGGGCTCTGACTACCATCAGACCTATGTAACAAGATGAGTTAGGGCATTTTCAGTCTGCGAGAGCCACTTGCTGCTTGCACAATGCATGCAGAGATCGTGTGACACAATGGGAGACAACCTGAATTAACATGGGAAGTCCAGCACGATGTAGGCGCGTTCTTGAGAGCCTTCAACCAAAAGAAAAAAAAAAGTGTGTATAACTGATCATTTAGGTCTTCTCAAGTCTTGAGGATGGGCTACCAATATGTATGAGGCCAAATTCTGCAGCTTCAGTCTTTTATCTGCTTTGGTTGAGAGCAGGAGCACTGTCTCTTTTCCTGCGTCGCCAGGTGTTCCGGTTATACTGCTGCTGCTGCTGGTTCCTGAAACCTGGTGCAGTGTTATGACCCTGGGAAAGAAACCGTCGCTGGGGACTGAAGTTAGCTCGTGAATGGTTTTGACCTCTGACGCTGCCACCTTGGTTGTGCTTGAAGCTAAATTTGTGCGGCTCAAAGGAGCCGTGGGAATTGGATCTCACTGTGTAAGTGTGGTTCTGCTGAGGGTGGTGAAGTTGGTGAAGGGGGCTGGGTAGAGGGCTTGTAGATTTAGCGTGCTGGGAGAGTTGTGCAGCTTGTGACATGTGACCTTGCACAACACTGATGCAAGGTGGATTCTCATGGTAGAACCGGTGATCTGAGAGGTTTTCTGGGAGAGACATCTGGATCTAAGGGGGAAGGAAAGATGCATCAAATGTAATGAGAATATTGCCATTAGTTTTTGAATTGTTAGGGTTAGAGGTTCTAGCAAATCTCAAAAGAAAGAAAAACTAAAACAAAATCAAGCCTCTGTTCAGGTTTTTGGGGCCTTTACTATAGAGTTTGATATGTTAGTACCCTCCAATATTTGCTGCTTCACACACGCACCTCTTGAGAATGGTGCCGATTGGTTTCAATGTAGTCAACAAAAAATTTAATAATTTGCATAGACATAGTAAAATAGACTAAATCAGTGGTTTTCAAACTATGGTACACGTACCACTTGTGGTACACAGGTCCCCTATAGTGGTACGCATCCCGATCTCTCAGGCTGTTTTTACGCACGGTCACATGGACAGAAACATCCTTCCTCACAGACATTGCTGAAATCTAGTCTGTTGGTTAATAAATCGAGAGCATGGTTTACTAAATGTGTCATACAGCCTTTGAAGCCCAGTTCTGTTCTGCTTGTTCAACAGCCTTTTGATAAATTGCTCTTACCGTCTCCATTATTTGCGTACCTTGCGTATTTGCGCACCCTTCCCATCTTTGATGTGCCCTGAAGCAATCCTTATGTTTTTCTTGTGAAGTTAAAAAAACAAAAAAACAACACAAACCAACCTGAGGTGTGGTGTGGATCAAGCCCGCTGGATGTGCGGCCCTCGGGTCAGCAGCCATCTGGATGACTGAATGGACCGAGGTCAGGCTGAGGGGGTGGAGTTGGACAGCAGCACTACTGCTTGGAGGAGAATCAAACTCCTGGAACAAGACACACGGGCAGATTAACATGGTTGCACAGAAAAAGAAAAAAAAAAAAATTACAGCAGCTGAACTATGGACAAGTTAAGATCTGAACAGGCAAAATCCTTTGACTTACTATGTCACTACCAGAGGAGGAGGAGAGCGAGCAAGCTGAGGATGATGATGAATGGTGTTGAGGGCTGGGAAGAAATACTGGAGATGGTGAGGGGGAGTCAGCACTGAGGGGTGAGGAAGTGTCCCTCTGATCCTCCATGGAAACTAGCATCAGTCGGGCAAAGTCCTGCTCACAGGTCTCCACATCTAGGAGCAAACAGAATACTACTATTAAAGAAAAGTTTTGGTAAACTATCAGTGTGTCAGCTGAGTCCAACCATTTCATATTTTGATTGTAAAGGTGAGAAGTAATTTTGTCACTCTTCTGGAGCCATCACAAACGACAATTTCTGTTTAACTGATACATTGACTCAAAGTAGCCACAATGTTACCAAGGTTTTCCAGTTTGACATGCTGCTTTGCTCCCCACTTTTTAATAGTCCATTCCCTGTAGGCCAACACCTCTGGGCTGACTTTGATGATGCGGCCTAAAGTACTGCAACAGAGAGGTTGAGTCCATAATGTTATCAGGAAAATATTAAACACTAGTGCAGAGAAGAACACTACAAAACTAAATAAATAAATGAGGAAACCTACCTGTCATACTCTTTGTTGGGGTAAGCGCGGGCAAGAGGAGACACACCATGACTCAGCACCATGTAGGCAAAGTCAAACACCTGCTTGACTTGCAGGACACCGTACGAACTCCTGCCCACATCGTTCCCTGTTGAGAAAGTTTAAAAAAACAACAACAAAACAAAAAAAAACAAACACCTAGATTACAAACTAGAACTGTAAATAACATGTATGTATAATGCAATGTGGGTTTAAAATCCATCTTGGTATAAGGACCAAAAATCCTGCTCCTGTTTTATGCAGAATTTAGCAGCAAAATCATCGGTTAGACGCAGAACAATCAAAAAGCAGTCAGGAGGAATACTGGAGTAACTGATTCTCGTGTCACATACAGTAAATGTACTGCAGATGATGTGGTAGCGAAGTGTTATATGTTGGATGCTACTACATTGTTGACACATCCATACATTATGTAAGAATTGACATCTCTATCTTTTTTACATCAGTCTGACCTGGCTGTACTGGATCCTCTATGCAGAGCATCGACGGCCTGTTTCCATTCCCCATTGACCTCAGCATGTCCTCCTTGGACAGGTAGGCCCCTCCGTTCTTCACCCGAATGCCGGTTTTCATGTAGTTGAAATCGCGGCCGTACAGCTCGAAGAACTCGATCAGGAGGATGCCCAGGTTGATGTTGGCACGCCGTGTGTCAATCCGAGGGTGTAACTGTTACCAGTAGGAGAGGGAGAAGTCATTACCAACTTTGTAACCAAACCCAGCCAGTTTTAATTTATTGCCTCATTACAGTCCAGATGGATGCACATTACACATGTCTGATATTTTATATTTATTATTATTTTCTAATAGCCGTTTTAGTTTTATAGATTCATAAGACTCTGAGATTTAAGTGGAAAAAAACTGAACATAATGACCTCTTTGTTGGACAGACAGATAAGGGTTTCATGTACTGTATGTGTATGTGCACACAAGCTGACAGTTTATAGAACAGTTGGCATGCATGTGTACTTGTAGGAAGCTGATGGCCATCAGTATAAGGCTGTAAGAGCTGATGCCTCCAGTGAAGACTTCATTCAGATCCCTCTGCAGCAGAAACTGCTTCAGGACGAAAATCAGAGGCGGCAGAACAGTGTATTTCTATAAAAGGCAAAGATAAACATAAGAAACAAAAAAGAAAATGTGGTGTTTGTGTTGAAAATGTCAAGTGTACTTACCTTAAGGTAGCTTTTGATGAACTGTGCTGCTTTCACGGCCGTCTCTACATTGAAGCTGATGTCCACCTTTACCTCTGTTTCATGGTCAGTGAGCTTGATGATGGGCACCTGAGAACAAGTCAGTCCACAGGTAGAATATCATTTCATGACTTGTGATGAACTGACTCACTGACTGACCCCCCCCCCAAATGATTTTGAATTTCAGTTAAGTTGCAAACCAAGCAGTTTGGGCCAAAAGTAGAAAGACAGTTATGTCCTTGACTTACTGTAGCTTTGTCAAGGACCTTGATAGTATTTGGGTCAGCCACATTGTGTTTCTTCAGGGCTTGTTCCAGTTCCTGAAGTGGAGGATGGTCCCACTTTCCAAACACCACCAAGTCAATATCACTAAGAACAAAAGCACAGAGTACTTTGTAGATGGAAAAAGTTCATTCGGTCTATACCCACAGTGACGTGGGGTGTTGTGCAAGTGCAACATGACAATTTAAAAAACAGAAAAGATTGTGTTAATATAAAAACAACATTGATTAATTAATATAGAATGAAGCAGTCATTTTGGGCAATCAGCTTATATGAGTTCAAGTGAAAGGACCTGATCTTAATCCATAAGTGGATCATGGAGTGAAGCCCAGATGAATAACTCCATAAATTAATACAATGACATAATGTTGAAACAATCATTGCATTACATTATCTTCCTTATTTCCCCACTCTAAAAACTGCTGTAATTACTGTAACACTGATCAATTATTTCCAAACTAAGCCACAGCAGCTCTTATTTGCTAAACAAATATGATGAAATATATTTTTCTCCCCAATATTGTTCAGTTCTTTTGACACATTAATGCTCACAATAACAAGGCCTTGACAAACAAATACACAATGACAAGCAGTGTAGTTGTAGTTATGCTACTGAGCCGTGACACTGAACATCTTATGGTACGAGATGTTACTGAAGCTCTGTAATGAAAATGAACGTACTGTAGAAACAAGCACGCTGAGGCAAGAGAATTACAAAACCAAAATGTTACCTCGTGGGAAGATACAGTCCTGTGCTGAAGCTGCCAAATATTTCCACCTGCAGAGTACAAAATAAATTAAAATGAACCTGATTAAAGTTAGGATGCATCATTGCAAACACTATTTGATGGTTTATGTGTAAATTAAACCATGTGTATTAGGCAGTTTAACAGGTTGTAGGGATAGGGTCTAGCTTCACTTAAATATCTGGCTCAATCTTGCAGACATGTCACTGCAGGTCTGATTTAAGCACTTGATAGGTAAGGAAAGAGTAAAGGTAGGCCCACCTAAACAAACATTTGAAGTGTTTAGTTCTTCTTCGGATTCATAAAGTTCTTTGAATCTTGAATGAATGAAAACTTACTTCATAAACAGTTCTCACAATACAAAACTTAATCGTCATGATATACATTCCGTGCATTTGTAAAATATAAATATTAGCTCACACACTAATCTCAGGATTATTGTCTGTATGGTAGTATTAAATGTCATTAATGTCCACATCACTACAGAATAACTTTATTTTTCTACAGTGGACAAAACCCACCACAAAATTAAACATATTACATATTAAAAATTAAACATTGTACTGTCATACCATGTTTAAAATGTTTCTAGAGAATAAGGAATTCACTCACAGTCTGAATTAGTTGTTTCTAAGTTAACCAACAAATGCTATTTGTTAAAAAGTACACTAACAGTTTGTTGGCAACATACAATGGAAACATTCTGGCAAGTGATATGAATAAAGATTACATCTGGCCAACTTTGGATGTGTAATATAAACTAGACTGTTGACTGTCTACAGCATGGCCAAACAGGATGTGGAAACTGCAGCAGACCTCCAGACACACTGGCTGCAAAGTATATAAGACAATAACATCGATTTACACACAGCATAAGAGACCTGCAAAAATAACAGATGAAGGAATAAAGCCCCAACTCAACAGCACATAAAAACCCTAATGTAGAAATGCTATGCAAAATGTGTTTTATAAAATCTGCAATCTAGGTGTGTAGCCTCAGTAACACTCCATCATGCAGGCACATGACAATCTGCATGCTGAACAACATCTAAAAGGTCTCAGAGCGTAAGGAAAAGTACTAGATGTGGTGTACACTGCTCATCACCTGGCTAGGCTGGTTTAGCTTTCAGCACAACAGTAACCTGAAGCAAGTCTTTGACTGTTCTTAAGTCGCCCAGACCTCACAGAACATCTGTGGAGACGCCTGAAGATAACAGTTCACAGACACTTCCCATCAGATGTGATGTGGCTTTAGGGGGTCTACCACGAAGAAATGGAATAAACTGCCTGAAATCACACCTGCCCAAGACTAAAAACTATACTTGCGTACTTATACAAAGTACAAAATTAGGGGTCTGTATGTTAGTTTTTTACAGAAAATAGCATACTCTAACAAAAATTATATTAGCCATTGTTGGCTATTGGGTGGAGAGAGAATTTCATTTTTTTTAACCTATCAATCTGTTTAAAACTTAATCTACCACAAACAAAAGTGAAGGTAAAAATCAACCAGGAGACTCTCCTCTGCGTGGTTTTATGCTACTTTAAAAAGAAACACTGAAATTGACCGACATCTTCTTTTGACAGTAGTGGCTCAGTGTGTTGACAACTTACTTAAGGTACCATCAGATACACCTGTACTGTCGAAACAATCCACAACCTTGTTCAATTTTGGCAAAAGGAATTTAAGTGAAGAGACCAGACAATGTTAAGTTCACGTCTGTCCTGCTGACACTCACCTGAGCTGTGGGCCACAAGTCCTTGATGACACTTTCTATCCTGTTCACAACATCTCTTCTCATGGCTTCCTCCTCTGGTCGCGGTGACATGAAGTTAAAAAAGTCTACTATCTCTTCATGAAGACTACAGGGAAACAAAAGGTATATGTTGTACATTAGGAAAAAAATGAATTAAGCACTGTATGGACTGCTAGGTCAGTTGGGAAGTAATAAGCTTGGGTCTAATAGAGATTTTCAAAAGACAAAAAGTAAAAAATAAAGTTAAATAAATAAAGATACATGTCAAAATGGATGTGTGCAGTAAGTATATCTGGGTTTACATAAAGTTAGATGTATTTTAATCTTAAACTGGTGAAAATGAGTTAGGGTCTATGCATATTAGGTAAACCCAAACAGGTACAGCAGTCTACATTTAATATTGCTGGTTGACCTAGTGGAATGATTTTTAAAAAACCCAAAGTGGTACAGAGAGAGAAAAATATCATCTCCTCACCCATTAATGCCCAGGCTGTAGCGCCTGGTTTTCCACAGGCTACAAGAAGCGTAGGACAGGAGCGGGTTGATGCCGTGGAAAGTGTTGGCTCTGTTCAGCAGCCTCCTGCGGCCGGATGGATGCGAGTGGTAGTGGTGGCGGTGCTTGTTCCCGTGTTGAGTTTTCATTCCCGTGGGGGTGTGGCCGCCAGATTGTTGCATGCTGCGACAGTGTAGCTGAACAGTGTGAGAAGACGGAGGGGGGTGTTGCCGTCTCAGATTGTTCTCGTTCAACTCGCGCTCGCCGTAGTGTAGGAACCGGCTGGCCTCTTCTGCAACGTTCAAATTGTCGATTTGCAGAGACGAACCCGAGGGCGAGGAGCTCTCGGCCTCCGAGTCCAGAGAGGAGGAGGACGGCGACAACGAGCCCTTCCTCCGGACACTTCCCCTCTGTCCGCCGCCGTCTCGCTTCGGCAGCTTCCCAAACGGAGCCGCCGGTTGCGGTGCTACATTTCTACAGTACTCCCCGTTTGAGTTGGCGGCGTTCGCATTTTGCAGTGCAAAGCTGCGTTGGTGGTGAAGGTGGTTGTCGATGCCGGAGTTTGCTCTAAATCCCTGAGAGGTTTCCCAAATGTACATCCACAAGGAATTGGCAGGTCCCTTCTGCTCCGGCTGGATCCAAGCGGTCCTGGGATCCATTGGACTTGAGTTTACAGAGAACCTCTTCACGGAAAAATGGCGAACAATTTGGCAAACTGAATACTTTGCACTCAAGGAAACATAAACCCTACCGTGTTGATTTACTTGACATCCGCGAACTGCTTCATGTCCAGAAACTGGTTGAATTTTTCAAGCCGCTTGCCCAACTCCACTCCCCATATAAACCAGTCACTATGGCGCACCCAATAGCACAGATCACCATCTGCGCATGTGCGAGGGATTTAAATCTTCGAACACGCCCCTCGGGACTCGAAAATGCGTCAAGTGAGCCACAAACAGGGCAAGACAACCGGAAGTGACACAATTTCACTTTTACCGAAAGATTATATCAAACGACACACCTAAGATAACATGGCAAATAATTAGGAATTTATCTGTTGTACTATACTAACAATATTCAGAAAGTATTAGCATTTTTCACCTTTTTACATTTTCCTTAAGCGTGTTAACTACTTAATGCAGAAACTGGTTGAATTCTTCAAGCCGCTTGCCCAGTTTCACACCTCATATAAACCAGCCAATATGGCGCAGACAACAACTGGTTACGTTAATAAAATACTGTGTTAGAACTACAAACCAATAAATACATAAAAATTGATTAATATGTCTTTCAAAAATGCTTACCTCCGCCACAAACGAAACTAGAACATAGATATTTTCCGTTTGTATTGATGATGTGGAGTTGGATTAGGTGAAATGTTTTTAATTGAACGTTTAAACGTTTGGTATTTTATTTTGAAGGTTATCTACGGAAACGGTGGCTCGCGTTTTCACACATCAACATAAACGCGGTGCAGGATAAAACGTGATAGTAGTAGCAATTCGTCGCCGCCTTTAATCACACGTTTTTTGTAACGACTAATGACGTTGTGGTAAATCACAGACATAATATTCACCGAACAGCGGATTTACGAACTGAAATCCGTTTTGAAATGCTGTTTTAATACGTATTCCTAACAAACCCAACATATTAACGTTCAGGAAGGTAATATATTGGTTTTCTATGATAATGTATGACAGATTAGAAGCAAATAACGACCAACGGCACCAAAACCAACATCGATTCAATATGTAAAGTTTAATTTGAAAAACTTAAATATCCTGTGACACTTTAAACTGTACAAAACATCTACGCTGGCAATGTTTTTTATTAATACAAACATTAACACCTCATATTTACAGAAATAACATTTACAGAGGCATCACAGTTAAAATAAAAACACACATATACATGTTTTATTAAAGCATTACCTGAGTGTAGCAAAATTATTACAGGGTGTGCACAACTAAGAGAAATTAGGAAACCATAATTTACCATTACTGTGACATTAAAAATTGAGGAAACATCTGCTACAAAAAAGGATAATATATACATTTGCATGACAGAAGTGCACATCACAAAATAAGCTCTACAGCATGAAACCATTTTTTGAATATTAATGTACCCAAATGGCCAACAGCTCTATCATGAGCTGACACTTAGAACATTTAAATGAAGGGTTGTTTTTCCACTAACTCCGTCTTTAAAATAGGTACAGGCTGAAACAACCCTGAGGATGTCCAATGTGTGTATCTCAGCTCTTGACTTTTCTGCAGATAGATGCTAACTGGTTAATGTAGCTTGTGACAGCAGGAGGGGGGCTCTGAGATGTTTCTCCTCTCCACCCTGCAATGGCTTCCAGGGCTTGTTTGGGGTTGCAGGGAGAAAGTTCATAGATAGAGTACACAGCTGCTAACTGGACCTCCCAGGGCACATCTGAACAGAGAAGACATGGTACGATTAGATTAGATTCCTAATGGAAATCCATCTGCTAGGTGGCTCTTTATCTCTCTCGCTTGTTTTAGTTTATTTGTCTTAAAAATACCTGAATCTACTTAAATACACATAAGCATGTATTTGCACGGCACCACATGAAAAACACATATCAGATTTGTGTTTCAAAGGTCTGTGAGGTAGAAAGTGGCAGAAATTACAGCACACAATAAAGGCTATATTTCATACCTTCAGTCTGTCCATGTCTACCAAATGTGTTGATGACACTGGCAACAGTTGCTACAGAGGAAACACATCTCTCTTTGATTCCCAGTTGACTGAGGCGTCCTATTCAAAACACAAAGACAATAAAATTCTCCCCTGTTCTCCGAGAATTATGGTCAATACTGATTATGGTTAATGTCCAAGTAAATTAACAAAACAACGGACCTATGAGTCGGAGAACAGTAGCAACTGTTACATCGGAGACTGGTCCTTGGTGATCTCTGGGCTGTGTCACCCAAGCGTTCATTAATGGCCACAACTTGTTGCTGTGAAAGCAAAATAAACACATTAGCTTAAGTACATAACCTGCAAAATTCAATAATAACTATAGATAATTTCTATACCCATTTTACATGACTCTTGTATTTTCTATGGAAATCAAGTGTTTAGACTAAAGCATCCTGAAGCACCGTTAGTATAGAGTCATAAAATATAAAAACACACACCCCAATATATTTTCATAGGTCCATTTCCACTGCTTGTGTGTACAAAGGAGGTGCAGCGTGTAGACATGTTCCCAAGCTTCAAGTCCCAGGTCGTCCCCATACCGACTGTGTTTTGTGAAAGAAAGATTTGAATCCGTTTCAATATCAGACAGAGTTCTGGAGATTAGCAGGTCGATGTCAGGGGGAGGACTCTGCATAGATACAGGGAGATTAGGTTTTAGAGACTCCACTCTACTTAATTTCAGAGGACACAGGCAGGAAAGATTTGCAACATGAGATGATGTGATAAAGACAACTGATTGACTTCAACCTAAGACCACAGAGGAGAGATGGGGAATGACATACAACATAGGTCTTTTGAGTGTATATGTTTGCTACCGTCACTTAAACATATTTCATGCGTTACCACTGGTCACAGGATATATGTCAGACAAGTCTGATTTCAGGTAAATAATAAATACACTGTGATAATGTGTAAAAATACCTTATCCCAACCAAGGAATGCTGAAAGGCAGCCGAGAAGCTCTTCTTGTGTTTTCAGTTTGGTGACAGCATGAATAGCCTGACACAGAGAGCTACTGTGTGAGAGAACACTGGGCCAAGTTGTCACCATAAACAAAATCAGCTTAGCAGAATCTATGAAATCTGCAGTAAAGAAAACAGAAAAAAACAATTAAGTAACACAAAAGCAATTAAGCTCCAGTAGTTCCCAATAATGTGCAAGATGACTTAGCTCTTATCAACAAAACTACTATCTGTACAATATAAATGCATCTCCAGTCACTTTAAAATTTACATGTAAAATATGATTTTTACAGCTGAAAAACATACATTAAAACACACAAGTGGGTGTAACAATGTGTTTTGAGGAACACAGATTGAAATAAATTCCTAACCTTCTGTCAGAATGCTGTAGGCCAAGATGCGAACCTTCTCCCAGTATCCCTTTTGTCTACAGATCCCTGTGTAGACTCTACATAGCGCCTGCACGTAGTTTCTGCTGAGGTCCATTTTCTCAGCTCTCAGTTTGCTCAAGATTGCCAAAATCATGTCGTCTGCCTGGATTTCAAGAGAATATTGATTTCACATGAGTACTCACTACTAAAAACAAGGCACTTCATCTCACTAGCAAACAATAGATACTGGTCTATGTAGATAACCTATGGTAAGTGGTTAACCGCGACAACATACAAATAACCTAAGCTAAGAATTAATTGAAATGAGCCAATTCTGTGAATAAAAATAAATACTTTAGCAAACAATAATGTAGCAATACAGTCAAGGCCTAATAAATGATGTTTTTTCTCTACCGATTTCTAGGGATATTTCTAGCTGAATACAAATTTAAATAACCTGGAGATTTAGATGAAAGAAAACTAGTTTTGTCTGTTAACATCTTCTAGTTTCATGCCTGTTAATAATAAAGAATTATTAAGGCTTTTGCAGCGCATTTTGCTCTGCAAAAGGGGGCCACAAGGCCAATACCTATGAAACTAAAGTACCAAATAACTTGCAAAGATCACTCTGCTTTTGCAAATGTACTGCAACTTATACTAGAAAAACTCTGCAAAGTTACCAGATGGTCAGAGGATGAATAGCAACAAGTTAAATACATAAGCATTAATAAACTAACATACTAACCAAATTGCTTTGGCAAATCTCTGAGATGACCTCCTTCTCCTCATCTCGCAAGACAGGTTTTTTGGGGCGGTTACCAACAAACAAGTGGCTCTGGATCACGGGGATTAGATCGAAGCACTGGTTTTCAATCTTCTTTAAAGAGTTAATTATAACATTTTGCTCTGCAGGTTCTCCACCTTCTATGGATTGAAAGACCGTTTCATTTTTGAGCTGCTCAAGCCTTAGACTGTGAGGCGAGGTGGTCTCCTCTCCACTGTTTGAGGAGGTGGAAGGCACTTGCTTATGACTGGAAACAGAAGAACTGCTATCAAGCCTGAGACATTTGCTGTTTTTAGGTTGAGGCATATTCACTGCCTGCCTTTTTTCTCCTCTCATTTCAGTCTTGGTGAAAGCGGTTGAGGTGGAATTGATAGTTTTAAAGCCAGATGGTTGACTGTCGGTTGTTGGAGGTAATGTTCTGCTCTCTGAAGAACAAATGCTGAGATTGACATTTCCTCTGAGAATGCTCAGGGTTCGAGCTCGGGCAGAAAGCTCTGGATACATAGTGTCAAGAATCCTCATTGAGTTTTCCTGAGATGGACTGGAGGAAGAGGAAGGGGAAGAATTCATTGCTGCCAATGGCAAGCGACCTGGGACTGGCACAGCGTGTTTTGGAGTGGCAGAGCCAAACTGAAGTGGTGATGAAGGGACACCGTTTGGAGACAGTGGACTGTTTAAGGATGAAGAAGTCAGTTGCTGTCTGTTAGGTGTCACCTGGGCCTGGACAGGAGTGGTGGGTGAAGTCAGATTACCCAAGGGAGAGGGAAAAGAGAGCTTCCCAATAGCCTGCTTTGGATGGATTGATTTTCCTGTTTTTGGAGATGTGGTGAGAGGGGTTAGGAGAGGAGGAAGTGGAGGGCCCATTTCAGAGCGAACTTGGCCGATGCACTCTGGTGAACCTGTAGCTGGGCTACCTTCTTCCTTTCCAATCGTATGTGGGTTTTGTTTTTCAAGCACTTTTGTACCTGACTCCAAACCCTTGTTTTGTCCTTTTGTGCTAGTATTACTTGTGTCTATTCTATTGTGAGTAAAGTCAACAGCCTTTTCAGTGATAACGTCTTCCTCTAAATTATGTACAGGCTGTAGAGTTTTTTTCTTTGTTAAGATGTCTTCAATGTTAACAACATTCGATTTTTCTGGGTTTGGGTGAGTTTCCAAAGTCTGGAGTTGTACAGTGGGTGAAAGACATGTAGGGCTCAACTGCCTGCACACTAAATGTGGATTTTCTTTAAAAGATTCATAGTTCACAGTCTTTGTCTCTTGTAAGTCAAAGGCAGGAGGCCCATGATTAGTCATCTTTTCACTGTTCATTGTCTCTATATCAACATCTTTTTTTGAAGGAGTTTCCGTGTTTGCTTGACCACTTTGCTGGCCACTATTGGCCTTGTCTGCATCTTCAGTCTTTAACAGAGATGGGTTTTGAGGTGACTGAGCTCTAAAACCACAATTTGACTCTGAGAAAGAGGCTGTTATATTTACTGCCTCATTTCTTTGTGCTTCTTGACAGTTTTCATCTCTGACAAGCTTAATGGATGAATCACTGCCCTGACTTGCTTCAACATCTTTATTTGAGACACTGCTGGAGCTGTCACTGATGCTTGACAAACAGTGTATAACTACTGAGTCTTTGTCAAGAGACCCTGCATCCTCCTGGAGCTTTAAGAGTGTGGCAACATGGCTGTCTTGTCCTAAACCACAAGAATCCTTAGGATGATCTTCAGCTTGTGAACCTCTTGTGGTATTTGCAACCGCAGTGTCTTTTACAAAGTCACTGAATGTTGATGAAGGAACTGGCTGCTCATCTTGTGCTTCTTCAGAAATTACAGTGGTGTCACTTTTTTTGGGCAAATCTCCATCATCAGTTGTGACAATTATGGCATCAGTAACATCACTAGGGCTCCCGTCTACATCCATCTTTGTAATAATCTCTGACTGATCTTCGTTTGCCTTTCCTATAAAACTTTCAGTTTCGGAGATGCTGTTGGCAACACTGAAGGGCTGTTGACTTTCAGAAGCTAACAAGACAACTTCAACCATGTCTGGTGTGGAAGATGAAGATGATACTGATAGTAAATGTTCAGTTGCTGGCTCCTTCTCAGTGTGCATGTCATTTTGAACATGCATTTCTTCACCCTCTGTACTGTTGATGTTCTTCATCTCATTAATGCCACTCAGATAATTTTGCTTTAAGTCTTTAGAGTCATTTTCATTGGAAACTTCTTCCACTTCCTGTGTTGTGACCACTGCCAAGTCCACATTCTCCTTTGTTGGTAATGTTGTAGATTTTGGACAGTGGCTAGACATTGATGTTGTGACAAGTAAGGACTCTGGTTGAGGAGGAACGGAGTCATCAGAGCATTTGGGATGGTTTTCATTTTGTCCATCATCTGTCTCCATAGACTTCATCTCTATGTCCTGAAATAAATGAGACAAAAATGGAATTTGTGAAATCATGGCCACCATGACATGAAAGTGACAAGACTAGCCAAACCCATGCTACAAAGTCAGCAGCGCCTTGCATTTTTTTAATGCCGGACAAATATCTGTGTGAATATAGCCTTAGAAAACCTGAAAATGTGACATGAACTAGAAGCTGGAAAAAACACACAGTTTAGAAAAAGATTTAAAGATTCACATGCTATCTTCTATGACTTGTCTTTAAATTGTTAGTTCATTCACTGCGTCTGTAAGAATTTTAAAAAACAGCATTCCAATCAAATATACCCATATTCTCACCGTGTCTGGTAGCGGCGAAATGCAGGGAAGCAACGGTTTAAACAGTTTCCTTATCTCCTCAACAGATACTTCAGAGCTGCCCAAATCAGTAGGAGACTCCTCACTTTTATGTTTCTTAGACAATCGCCTGCTCTTTCTGGGAGTGTCTGTTTGCTTTTTAGCACTTGCTGATTGCAGAGATGTTCGATGGTCGATAGCTTGAGGGGAGAGTTTTATTTGTGTGTTAGTGGCTTTTGTCTGCGTGGGATAACTGTTGGATTCACTGATCTCATGAGACTTGGATGTGTTACTCAGACGACAGTTCAGCTTGTCTTGTAAAGGAGAAGGCAGAACGTGCTTGGAATTGGAGCAGGACTCTGAAATTATAGGAACAAAAGAGAGGATTGCATGCATTTTTAAAGGTAAAATCATGAAACAACAAATTTACAAAATTCTGAAAAGAATCAGAAGTCACTGGTGTTAGTTTAAAGTTGCAGCCGTGCTGACTGACCTAATGTCTCGCCAGGTAAGTGCAACAGGTTTGGCGACAGCTGTTGCTGGGGTTCCACACAGGCCCACAAATTCTCTAGCAGCATCCGAAACTTTGCTGGAAAATACACACAAGATTGATGGATGGATTAAGAATGATGCACATGATTAGTGCATAAAATGTAATAAATGATAAGTCATGCCAAGTGCATACCTTTGTCAACTTTAGGTTCCTCAGGTGCACCTGCTTGAGTTGATGTGCTCCTGTAATCTGTTTAGACAAAATTCATATATTGTTTAAATGTGAACTTAAATCTGATTTCAGAAGAATTTTGTACTGACCACAGCAAAGTAGTCATTGTAAATGAAATGTTTACCTTTACTTCTTTCTCTTTCCAGTTTAACCAGTCTCACCTGCAAAGGAATTGAAATTATAAACAAACAAAGGTTATTTCAATAGTATTAAAACATTTCTACCAATTTGTAGTTTCTAAAGTTCAAGAAAGCACCTGTAGATCACTGATATTTCTCTCCAGCAGGATCTTCTCTTTGGTCAGTTGGAATATCTGATGTTTCTGTTTGCAAATTGAGTCTGAAATAGTGAAAATATAAAGCATATACTGTATTACTAACCAACCAAATAAGTGTGGCCATACAAGCACAGATTCAAGACATTCTTAACAATGTAAATGTTTGTATAGTGTAAAATCAGATTTTCAATACCAACCTTCAAGTACTCTAACTTTATTTTCAAGGCCATCCTTTCTGTTGATGAAAAGACAATAGGGAACCTTTTTAGCACAATTTGGTTTAAATGATTTTCTCACAGACAAAAGATACTGCTTCTTTAAGGCAACTCTAGGTTCTTACATGCTGACTGTCTTTGAGTTCTCTTCTTTCAGTTTTTCAACTTGATCAGCTTCTGCTCGAGATTGCTTCAAACAAGCCTGTAGAGGTTAAAATTGCAATTTACACAAAGATTATGAATTTTACTGAACTACTTTTGAGCATATACACATACACTACTCACAAAAAGTTAAGGATATTTGGCTTTCTGGGTGAAATTTATGGAAAACGTAAGAAGTTCACACTACAGTGATATTATAGCATGAAAGTAGGGCATTTAAGTAGAAGCATACAATGGTGATTTCCTCATCTCAAACAATTTATTGAAACAAAAGCCAACAACAGTGGTGAGT
>JAUMHL010000009.1:16651501-16697331 GCA_032362345.1 Sandelia bainsii | reverse complement strand
ATAGTGCATTTTAGGTTTATCCTGAAATTTCACCCGAAAGCCGAATATCCCTAACTTTTTGTGAGTAGTGTATATGTGAATATATAAATAAACAAAATAAGAACACATATCCATTTATTTGGGGTTGCAGCAGTATCCTGGTTTCCCTGTATATCACGATATTAAAGTTGATGGTTATCATACCACACACATTTGCTTATTACCGATATACAAAAAAAAATACAACCGAACTGAGAATCTGACCTGTTCATTGCTGTCAAACTCGGCATTATGTGAGAAAAATCAGAGAAGGGAGGCTGATATCACCAGTATCCAGCTCCCAAATGAGACATTTTTTTTACAAAGCTATCAGTCAATTAAAGGAGATAATAATCAGCGGATGAATCCATAATGAAAATAATATTTAGTTGTGTTTGTATGTAAAATAATTTAAAAGATCCACCTCAACCAGCTGAAGGGCCGTTCTAACAGATAATAATAATAACCCTAATGCCCACAATTTTAATCATAATCATAATAATTGTGCAATCCCGTATACCATGAAACCGTGATATTTTCTTAGACTGTTATCATATCCTAAAAATCTCAAACCACTGCAACCCTAATTTGAACACCGCTTTTTGGCCTACCTGTGTTTTCAGCAAATCATTTTCTACCACAGCCTTTTCTCTCTTCAGCTGTGCATTTTCAAGTGACTGCTTTTCCATCAGTTCTAAGAGTTTAAATGACAAACACAAAATCAGGGGTGCTTTGAACATATTGTAAATAAAGTATAATTTAAAAATGAGGCAACTTGTAAACGATACATTGTGTGAATGCAAATTACCTTCCACATCCTTCAGCTGGTCTTCAAGCTTCTTATTCCTGGAAGATATGAACAATACTAGTTCAGATTTTACCAGACAGATAACACACCACCACCTACTGTCATGATTCCGCCTGGCAGTGGCACCACATCTTACTCAGTCAGTGTCTTGTTGTTTTCCTGCTTCAGTTGCTCCACCTCTTCAGATATCTGCCCATAGGCCTTAAGAGCTTCCTATATACATGTATCAAAGTGAAGTTTAGCAAAAAAAAATAAACATACTCATACAGCAGATTTTGTGTTGTGATAAATTTAATTCTACAAAGAAACAACATACTTTCTTTCCCTCCAGTTCTGCTTGCACAGATTCATAATCTGCAGTCTTTTTCTCCAGAGTAACCAATCTGAGCTGCAGCTCTTCCAGCTGTTGTTGTAGTCGAATTGTGTCACTGACAAAAACAAACAAAAAACACAACAAAAAGAAGAAAGAAAACCAAATTAAACTTTAAACTTTGGTACATATTGATGATAATAAGAAGAATTAGAACATTACAATGTTGATACACAACACTATTAGTTTATTATGCATGCTATAGGTACTGTACTGAAACTGCAGGGAGGTTTGCTCAGCTACATAATAAAAACATATATCATCATGCAAAACAAACAAACTATCAAACAAAAAACAAGCAAACAACTACGCCAGCTAACTTGCCTAACATAACTTAACTAACTCATACCTACGTTACTAATATTGCTTTACTTGAGGTGCAATCTGGACAGAACGATGACTCAGATTATTACACATTAATACTGATATCGATGTGTGGCTAGTTATATTTAGTAAAGAAAATCAAAAACCACAAAGTTAACGTAAAAAGCTAATGCTAAGACCTTTGTTTATCCCGTTGAGTCAGTTGATTGTTAGTATTTTACTAGGATGCTTTCCCAAGGAAGACACAAAACTTTACATTAAGCAAAGTTAAGCAACAAATAAATAATCAATGTGCACTAATTATTATTAATGTAGTTAGCTAGCTTACACCTGATACTTGGCCATGAATCCGCAGAGTTCACGCTAACGTAACAATATTATGCCACTTTAGTTTTGTTTCCCGAATGGTGCCAGTGCGATATTTAAAAATGTGTTCACATGCTGTGACATGTTACCATGGCAATTACGATGCGTTAATACTCACTCTGAAACCGTTATCTTCTGTTTCAGTGCCAGAAATGACGAAACATATTCGGCCAGGCTCTGCAATAACAGACGAGAGGAAACATAACAAAAACAGGGGGGTTCTCATAACAGTTCATTAGCAGCACGTTCAATTCCACGTTCAATTATCAAAAACAAACAGACGAACAAACTTGAATCATCTCTTGTTCGGCAAAACACATAATTTTATTTTTATTGTCACTGAAAGATGATCTGACCTGATGCAAAACAGAACAGTTTTGACAGTTTCCAACCGTCGCGTCCGCGGCGATTGCTACCGTTTTGGACTGACTGTCTCCTGGCATCATGTTAAAACAGGTTTCACAGTAATCCTCCCAGCAGATATTTGATGTTATTAAAAATTATGACTATGTATCGCTGATAAAAATTCCAGACCAAGTTCAAAACAACTGCACATTTTCGCGTCTCCCACGTTGAGCAAGGCCCTAAATCAGGACCCCATAAGGGAGTCTCATGAGATGCCAGTAAAGCTACAAATACAAAAGTCCCACTGAGTTTTTAGCATATTTAAATTATAGCATGCACGCGATTGAATTTTAGTAAGACAGGTGTTCAGTTTTATATCATCATATTTTTCCGCCTAAATATTAATATAGTAATTTGGACTTTGCTTCAGGCACTTCATCGTGGCATATGGGGGCGTTACCCTTATTGATAAATACGCGGTACAGCATGCCATGCCATGCATGTAATGGCCAGTAGGAGTAACCTCTTTACCCATGTCTGTGAAGATTCTCAGTCATCCAGGTCATGGTCATCCCAAAAAAGGTTTTTCAGTGGCAACTGGACTTTTACAAATACTGTTTACCCATCGTGCAGTTTATCATGCTAATGCTCTTGTGATTTCACAACCTGTCGAAGTTTGAGTCTCCAGCCTCCGATTGGTTGGGTTTTGGAAAATGTGAGGGAAACAACTGTGTTTGTGGGTAGAAACATTATTTAATAATCTTCGAGCATAGGCAGCCTAGCTTCAGTGACTTAACATCTCAAACGCATCTTGTAGCTACACTTAGCTCTTTTAAATTATATAGATTTGCGCCAGTAGTTTGACTGTCCCTGGTGGTCTAGTGGTTAGGATTCGGCGCTCTCACCGCCGCGGCCCGGGTTCGATTCCCGGTCAGGGAACACTTTTGGAGCCCCTCGGTAGCTCTAATCACACTAGAACATTATCTAAACCTAAAATCCATATAGTATAGAATTCTGAAATGTCATAAGCAGGGCAGGGCTTTTAGTAGATATATTTAAAGTGTTTGGTTTTTTTTGCTTTGATACGTGTGATATGTCGTTATACTTTGTATACATATAGCCTATAGTCAGCAGAGGGTGCTATTGTACAGATAACATAGTATTTCTCACTCGCAAACATGCACACAGAGCACAGAGCATCTACCTTGTTGGAGCACGAGAAAGACTAAAAAACGTGTGTGTGATTTAAAATCTGACATAAAAACGTTAATTGGACGATCAAGGATCGTGTTCATAATAAAAGAGCTCATAAAAAAATATAATAATAATAACTTTATGACAATATTGTGTTGTATGATATCCTATTTTCTCTGCAATTATGCATCATACCTTAGCCATGCCTTGTGAGCCAATAGCATTTACAGTGTCTTGCAAACCTACGTTATTAACATGCTGTTTGAGATGTCATTATCTCTCCATATTTGAACGGCTTAAAATTGAATAGTCCTTATTACCATAGTAGCAGGCACTCTGCAGCCCGGTGCTGGGTGCTGGGATTTCTGGTGGTGCATCTTGATAGAAAGATAAGAACCCTGTAACTTCACATGAACCTTAGCCTTGGGGCTTAAGAGCCAACTCTCTCCAAACAGATGCAGTCAGAGATAGCATAGTTTCTTGACATGGGTTAGGTAACACTTTGGATGATGGCAGATTTGCCTCGATCACCTTTGTTATCTACAGGAAGCTTTGGTCTGATCGCTGTCTTTGTATAAACAAAAATGTTTCATCCTCTTAATCCCTTTCTTCTCGTTCAGTTGGATTTGCTCCTGTTCTTTGTTTTCTTTGTTAAACTGCTGTAGCAAATTAAAGAGAGTGAGAGGAAAATAAATTGGGTAACTAACGAATGCCAAGTTCACTGAAGCAATAAATGATCTTTTGTTGTTGAACAGTCATACGAAAACTGGTCACCGGTCTATCACAGGGCTATGTCTCATTGATGGAAAAACATGCATACTGTATGTTCACACCTAGAGCAGTTTTGGGTCTTAAAACCACGCATTCCGCATATTTTAAGACTGTAGGAGGAAATGAAAACAGACACCAGGAGAGGATGCAAACTGCAGAAATGTATGGCGTATACCAGCAGATCAGCAGGGATTTCTGGAAATTGTGTTATTTAGTGCTTCTCTTCTCTTCTCTTTTCTTTTCTTTTCTTCTCACCTTGGCCTACATTCAGTAATTCAGTGCCTACACACAAGCACACAGACTAACTGATGCAGTGGCCACAGCTGACAAACTATAAATCAACTACAGAGAGACACGGAGGAAATCCCCTTTTTCTCTCAAAAACCCACCTCTCCTCCTGGCTCCCTCCCTCTTTTTTCACAGCATTTTCTATGACAGCACCAAATACACAGATGCCCTGCCTCCCCTCTCTTTTTTTTTTCTCAATTTGTCTCTGTCTTCTCTCGTCTCTTCTTTTCTCGCCCTCTTCTCCATGAGAAGGTCTGTGCCTCAGGGATTATGACAATGGTGATTTTGTTTTGGGCATCTGTGTCTCCTTGACTTGTTGAAAAATGACTAAAGAGTGAAGCCCAGACACAATATGTCATAAGTGTTGAAAGTACTAATACCACATTGGCATTACTGTTAGCCAGAACGCTGGCTGAAAAGCAGATTTTAGCATTAGAACCAAAAATGTTTTCTTAGATGCCAGATCACATTTCTTTGGAGTTTCATTATGTTAGGATGTGACATGTGAGGCTAATCTGTGGTGCGCTGCAGATTAACTGAAAGGGATTCAAACATATTTTACAAAGCAATGTCTGAAAAGCGTAAAAAACTGTGCATTAAAGCGACTGTGTCAGATTTGCAAAAGCACTGTCTGCACATTACTATACACTGTTTGGGGTAGAGTAATGTGAAAACATGTAAAAATCCTAAAAATGATGTCAGATGCCCAAGCCTTTTTTCACTTTGCAAGAACACATTCAGACTTTAAAAGTGTATTCCCCTCATGGTAAATTCAAATGCAGTCAGACTGATAGCTTAATAGATATGAAATCATGCTACGTCTGTCATGACAAACATTTGTTTATTGTTATTTCACTTACATGATAAAAATCACATTGAAATTGCATTAGCCATCATCTGTCAGTGCTTTTAAACCAAACCTAATATGTCTTACTTTCAACGTCATTTTAATGCATGCGATACACAACTGCCTCGTGTAATAACGTAGAACTACGTAATGTAGTGTCAAAATGGAGCAGCGTCTTATCAAACGGCTCGCACCTTGTTGTCAATGTTGTTATTGCTGAATTGGACTTTTAAATCACGTAGTGTTTTCTTGTTTTGAATAAAGATGCATTTCGTCAGCATCACGTTAACATAATACTAATACATATTAGAGTAATAAAAGAACATAATTATACTGCTTATTAATACAGTCTAGAAATGCTGTATTGTAAAGCCAATAAATAAAACTATCAATACTGTACATGGGTCACCCAATTCAGCTGTTCTCTCCTGAAATTTGAGGATTTCACATTAATTTGGTGACAAAAGACAACATTATAGCACCATTGAGTATGAAAGTCAGTTCACACGGCCTCGACCCATCTCAGAACAGTTCTCTCATGTATGATGCATCTAGTTTTTTTCTTTCCTTTTTCTTTTTTACATGATAACACAGAGTATCCAGCTATTGTCCAGTATAAGCCTAGACTGCGTTTTATCAAGCCTTAGAGTAAGCTTGTGTGTTCTTAGTTGCTTCTTTGAAATATTCCTTTTCATTAACAGACCCCAGATTTTCCAGACCAGAGGACATCACGTGTTATTGTGTGGCAGTGCTTCAAACATTGTTAGCCATTTTTCTCTGTTGGTCTGCCATCACTGGCCTTTGGTTGACTGGAGGATGTTAGGTGTCCTGATTACAGATTTGTTCATACACATACAGTACATAAACATAGCTGGGATTTTTCAGGTTTTCTGTTTCATTTGGACATGTCAGGTCTATTCGCTTTAATCAAGATTCCCCTTTTGCTGGTTCTTCCTCATAATTCTCTCCATTATTTGTACTGTCCTGATCACATTCCTGTGTAGTGCTGTCAGCATCAGGTTCTTGTATCCAGATGTCCGGCATCACAAGGGCACTGTGGCTCTCTTGGACTTCCATTAAAATGTCTTTTGTTTTCAGTGCTCACCACACGCTTAAAGCAAAAACACTGTCTTTTCAAGCATGGATGTCAAATCAGACAGATTAGTATATTTATAGGTTTGAATTTGAGCAGGACTGGCAGCACTGCTTGCCGTAGAACTTATGGTTGCAGACTCCATGCTGGGGCACCAGGTAACACCAGTTGAAGTAATCCCTACATGCAAGGTCTGTGGAAAAAAAGGAAAACGTGACAGTTTTGAAACAACAGATGGATTTTAAGTTTTTGTACAAAGCCACAGTATGTAAGAGCTTCTGTACCTTTCTTCTCAGATGGTGGGCAGAAGTTGGTGTTGCAGGCCTGGGACATTGAAGGTTTAAGATGGAGTGCACAGCCAGGAGAGGGCTTCCCCTGAAATAGACACTGGACCATCCTGGCCTGCACTCCTCCTCCACATGTCACTGTACACTGCAGAGTAAAAAAAAACACAGGCTTGATGACTGCATATCACACATTAAAACATTAAATGCCCCCTCACTTGTCATATTGAGATGAGTTTACAAAACAACTGTTTACAATGCTAATACTGTACTAACTAGTAAACTGTACTTACTTAATACTGTACTTCTTTTATGATTCAGCTACATAATTCTGTTACAAATAAATGTACCTGAGACCAAGGAGATGAGTGCCATTCTGGTTGAGGCAGAGGTCGAGGGAGGGGTTGAGGTGTAAAAATGGAGCGATGATGTGTGCTCCATTGGTAGACTGGTGGGGTAGCTCGGACAGGGCAGGGAACCAGGATGCAGGACCTGTGGAGCTCTACTGTAGGCTTGGGGACATGATGGCACTTCTTGGCAGCAAGCTCTCTGTATTTTCCTGCTGTGTCCTATATAATGGAAACCAAAAATATTCACTTTGGCAACAAGTTGTCATTGTATAACATGACATCCTCAAGGAACCTATTCTTACAATAAAAAAACGTTTAGAGTTACAGGTTTAATAAATTGAAATGTGCCATATTTGAGTACAAAGCACACATCATACACACCTTTTCTGCACACTTGATGAAGCGTGCCTGATAGCCATGACCACATGTTACTGAACACTAAACATGGAGCAGAGAAGAAACAGAGAATGAGAACTTTATTACATTACACTATCTACAAAAATACTTACATACTGCACAATCACCGCTTTACTCTATTCACTTTTTTTCATATTACCTCTTGCCAAGTGGAGACAAACCACTGGACCTTGCGTTGTTTCTGGCAACGTTTAATGAAGCAGGACTCTTGACTGGAGGGTTTCTGCAGGCCTGCACACACACTGTCTGGAAGTGTGTGTGTTTGGGCACCTGGGTTGGTGCTTGTACACAGAACTGTCCTCTTCTTTAAGCCGTTGCCACACTTACGGGAACACTGCAGAATGAAGAGAAACACAATAATGATGACATTTTATAACTTTAAATGATTTAAGCTTTATTTTGTCTTGAATGGTTATTCAAAAAAATGTCAGGAAGAAAGATTCTAACTTAGGCAGAAGGAAAATTCAATAGATTAATGAAATCTGTACAGGGCCACTATATAAATCCTCAAAATTCCCACATTTTTATTGCATGATGTCTGACATTATGTTAACACCACTTTGTAAGAAACATTTCTTTATATCAGTATTACATACAATTATATCAAATACAACAACAAAATTGTTCATGAATATTGGCTAAATGTGTTCAATTTTAATACATTTGTAGCACATTCATTGTTTTATAGGTAAAGTATATGTTCTACTAATTATTTCTACTAAAAATAAGGATTTGTCAAAATGAATTCAGTTTGACATATTGCAGCTGCTAAACAACCACAATGCCACTAGGAAAAGATGTTAACAAGCCAACTATGCACTGAAAGTATTTCAGCATGGCTACCGTGTCACAGTGACTTATTGTGCTTTACTTCCTTAATAATTCCTTTGAGGTTGGCCAAAAATCCCAAAACATTCATTCTGATCCTGTGCACACATCTTATGGCACAGCCATAATCGAAATTTAACTGCATCCACTGTGACACAGTGCACTGTTTGTACCAGAGAGGAAGTCTACTGGACACCATTTGTGAAAGGTCGTTAGACGTATTTCGGGTAGGATTGAAGTTAAAAAAGTTTAACAGTACAATGACTCACCACACATAATGTACAGGAACTGGGCAGAGAACAATACATAAGAGGTCTCAGTGTGAACATTTATAGTCTAAAACCAATGAGATCACTGTCATAAAACGTGGTGAAGCCATCAAGACAAGGGTTCAACTCAACAGCACAGTATAGCTCTATACGTTGAATGGCAACTGTGTAACTTTTACTGCCTTTACTGATTTCAGCATAAGCTCACTAAAAATTTAAATTCTTCTCATTTGGTGGTAGATCATCTTTACTCATGCTTACCTGTGACCACAGTCCAGTGGTCCAAACTGGTGGACAGCTATGCGTGTTGCAGGCTTGACTCCTGGGTGGGATGGGCTTGGCACAGTGAGAGTCACCCAGGGTGTCTACGTTGGCCTGGCTGGTTCTCTGGATACATTGGACTTGACGTGCCTGCTCTCCTCTTCCGCAGCTCCGGCTGCACCCCCCCCACTCTCCTATAGACCAGCTGGGACAACACAATACAATCCTGCTGAGTCAACACGCAAAGCTCCTCAATCACCTACTCAGACAGGCCTGTGGGAATCCACCCAAGACACGATAACTGTACAAAGATAGCAGAAGACTCCCTAACATCAGACACAGTGGAGTGCTGGAGACCTAATTCTATCACGTGTTAGACATTTGTTCATGGCAGACTGGTTTCAGAGCAACTGAAACACCTGGCTCTTAAACTGTAACTTAAACCCCACTGAACAATTTTAACCCCCCTCCTAGCCTAAACACAGGCCTGAAACTAAACATCAAATATTACATTCTTTATTACCTCCATTTATACAGTCCACTCCTAACAAATATGTTGATAACTACAAAATCTTGTCTTTTCAAAATAATAGTATATAAAACATCCCTTATAGGTTCATTGCATCTATCCCCAGTGACCCCAAACTCAAGACACAGGTGGCTCAATCCTTCATCCCACACCCTCTCCCTATTTCACCCCAATGTACCCACCCAGCCTCCTAAGATTTACCCTAAACAAGTCAAAAATGTTGCTGTCGGCACAGAGAGTTGTGTATGTTAACAGTCTAAACTTTATTTGTAGCATCACTTGCCTGGAATGTATGATGATGGAGATGAAGGAGATTTAGAAGAGTATAGCTTTACACATGCACTATGGAATCTAAATAAATATGGATGGAAAAACTCCATCTGCTCTCACATGTCAGGAGAACCATACAGACAGTCATCAAAGGACAACTGGAGGGAAGATGAGAGGGATATGGAGATGAAAATGTCGATTCATTTAACATTTGATCAACATACAGTGGAGCTTGAAGGTTTGTGCAACTTTGAGATTGTTCTCTATTTATGAATGAATGAAGACATAAACTGTGATTAGAATTTCATGACTTTACCTTGAAAATAGATAAAGGGAACACAATTAAACAAACAAGACAAAAATGTTAAACTCATTCACTTAGTGATTGTGGAATATTATGCAACCTCAAGTATTTGTCAACTCATGCCTTCTTTTGAGGTCTCCAGAAATCTCCTTTCTTTGAGCTATTACACAGTTCTACAAACCTGTCTTGTCAAGATCAGACTTTAATAGTATTTCTGTTCTTTAAACAAGGCACTGCTTGCTTGACTGAAACACCCAACTCTAATTACCCCTTGGAATGAATTGATAGCCCTAGATATTCTCATAAAATTTGATAGTTTTCCACATTAAATAAATGAATAAGTGTGATGTTTGCTTGTTGTTTAATTTCTTTACTTGCATTTCTAGATGGTTCACAAACTTTCAAACAGTGCCACTGTCCATATAACATATTTAACATGCTGACAAAATATTTATTAGCCTTCAGTACAAAAATAGGAGTTAAACCTTTATGGAGTCATTAAATACATAAATACAGCAAGCAGAAGACCAACTAGAGTCACAGCCACTTTTAGAGCTGCATAGTATTTTTCAAGAGACATATTGGGAGATGTTCTGCTTGCAACATTGGCTTCAAGATAGAAGAAATTCAATATATCTTGTTTTTTTCATTAATATATATCCATAAATATTTCAAAGCTTATACTTAACTGGGTTTTGATGATGTAACATACAAGCTTGTGGTTATTTGATATCCTCGATTTATTATGTAAGAACATTACCAACTTGCTACAGGATGACATCTTACTGACATACTTTCTGAAATCTTATTCTGATGCTCTCCATCCACTTAGTTACATCTCAGATATCAGTAACTGCACAGAAAAATAAAATATATCATCTGACGCATAGTGGGTAAAAGGTTTTGTGATGTGGTAGATGAGAAAAGTCACATATTAGAGCTTGTACCAGACATTCATCACTTTAGTGACCTCAGTGGAATGGCCATTGGTATAATATAAAGATTAAAGTCATATCAAATTATAGACCACTTTGTGGTCTTTGACTTGGCTGCTGTCAGTATGTGTTGTTGGAGGATGAGTAAGCATCATACTCTCTGGTCAGAAGCACAGAGGATCAGATATCTTGTGGACAGAGTGTCAGATAGCCTCTGTGGTCAAAATTACGCTGTCTAGATTCTCACCAGGGGCATTAAATAACTTCTGACCAGCGTTAATGGCTGTGCCACTGTGTGTGTGTGTGTGTGTTTGAGCTTTTTCTGTGCACGTATGTATGTGTGGGTGTTTCTGTCTCACGGTGTATGTCTACACCGTGAGACAGAATGGTATCATGCTCTAAATGTGAGTGGGCATCGATGACCTTTTTCCATGATGTAATGCTTGTTCAGTCCAACTTGCTGTGTCTGCACTAGGTACAGACACAGCAAAATGAAATAAATGCAGGACCTCAGAATAGTATGACCTGCAGAGATGGACTGATGACCACAGCCAGCTTGTCTAGTCTAGTATGGATGTTTTAGTCAATGCAACACATGCTTTGTCTCAGCTCAGTTTATACACGAGGTGGGCCAATAAACTGTAAGAAACAGATGCACTTTGGAAAACCTGTCCTAATGCACGGTGATAAAAAGAAGCATATGCATGCAATAGGGCAAGATGTCTAAGTTTAGTTCAACTAAAATGTTCTAGCCTATAGCAGGAATTTGGCAAAGGAACACATGAAACAAGTCCTGGTTCATTAAACTTTGAAACAGATCTCAAATAAATTAGGAAACACACATTAGCGTCTTCATTAGAAACTCAAACAGCACTGTAACAATATTATATGCATCTTATGGACATTTAGTATGAAATTTCAGATATGTATCCACTGCACTATATTTCTGCAAATACATATAATCAGTGTAAAAGCATGGAAATTCCACGTAGATGCCTGGGCTGTAACCAATGCAGTTGAAGATAGATTACCTAATATTATAACTGTGCAAATTTTCTGCTGTAACACAAGAATGCTGCTGCTTTCAGTGCTTGTATTTCAAGAGACATGATTCAAAAATATTTGAATTTGAAGTCTGCTTTTTTATATAATTAGTTTAATTAGTCTTGAACCCATTCAGAATTCACAGAGTTAAGATAATGTGAAGAAATGTTCCTTTAACTATGTTAAGAAAGCAATACCAGCAATTCCACATGTTATGTGATTTATTATATTAAAACAAAGTCTGTTGCATGTCACTAAATACAAAACAGCTTTGTCTCACCAATATGTCAAATCCTTTCTCTCTCTCTCTTTCAAACACGCACACACACACGCACACTCACACACACACACACACACACGCACACTCACACACACACACACACACACACACACACACACACACACTCAAACACAAAGGCACACCTAAGCAGCTGTAGATAATTAAGGAGATAGGCCCAGCAGATGAGTGTAAACAGTTGTGAGATTACTTTACAACCACTATTATCACTGCTTCCTCAACTCAGTGTAAACACACAAATCCATTAGTGAGTAAATGCTGATAGAGGTAGTGTGTGTAACTTTGTAAGTGGTGGAGTGTAAGAGAGAGAGAGAAACAAAAGCAAAGTGGAAAGAAATAGTTAGCAGCATTAGGATCTAAGATAACACAAGGGAGCGGCGGGGGAGTAGCTGTGTTGGTGCACATGAGACAAAGAGAATGTGAGTTTGAGCACATTTATAAATGACTTTTAAAAGATACAGACAGTGAGACAGACAGACAGACAGACAGACAGACAAGCAGACAGACAGTGTGTATGTTTGTTATAAAGCTATAGACCATCAAATCCTCTGCTGAGAGATTGGAAGTGCTGCAACCTGAGCACAACTTACACTGAGTGACAGCGATCCTTTGGCTGGCTGCTTGGTGGTATCAGTGTGTGTGTGTATACGTGTAGTTGGACAGGGCTGGGCAGGTCACAGAAAAAAAAGGCACATCAAAGTGTCCAAGCCATTAGGTTTATGTTTACAACTGAGCCTGAAGCCACCCAGATAATGGTCACTGTAGTGAAGGCTGTTGTCGCTCTCTACCGTGTGTTGTACCTAAAGACAGAATGGTCTCACAACTGACCTCAAAGGCTTCATCCCTGCCTCTACATGTGAGAAGGAGACAAAGGGAAACAGAGACAGACAGAAACTGACCTTATGGCTTACACACAAAGGACAAAATGAGAGGCCAAGGGTATAGAACGTGGTCTTGTTTCTTGCAAAATGGCTGCAACTCTTGCAGTGAAGTGGTGAGTATGTGTTTAGGGGAAAACGAAGCATCTTATGTGCCTATGTGCCTGAGAGATGAGTAAGCACTTAAGTACCTATGGGAATGAAACAGTCAGTGTCTGCGGCTACCAGATAATGACAGTGTAATCATGTATAAATGTCTAGATAAAGCTTGAATTGTTCTGTTTGTTGGCATAAATCCACAAGCACTGACATGGTGTTTGCCTTTTCTCTCTTGAAATGTTTAGTTTCCTTACTCCCCTCTGATCCGTTTACTAAAAGGGACATAATAAAATGTTCCACTTTGAGTGCGGCATAGAAACATTATACAATATACTGAATAAATTAGGTTTATATGCATATACATACAGCATATAATATGTCCATCTGTGTAATCAGATTTCTATGAGGGTAGTTGAGACCATTCAGTGAGTCTCATTCTTCAATATACAATTGATGTTTAAAAAATTCTAAATTAAAATGAGCATTTTTACTCACACTTCTCTGTTACTTATCATACTGTAAATGACATTTGGCAGGTTTGCGTTGTGGAAGGCCACATAACGTTGTCGAAAGCAGAACCTTGCTTAACATTTTGTGAACTCTTTCATCCAAAGTGCCTCACAACTCTCTGAGTGCAGCTGTCTTTTTTTTATTTACACTGAGTGGAAACCATACTGTTGATGCACTATGCTAACAGCATTTATTTCCTGAATATAACAGTGAAACATCCACATCCACAAACATCCCATTGTTACTTAAAAAGTCTGTCCTAACAAAGCTCTGGAGAACTCTGCTCTCTTTTTCTGATGACTTCATATATTTTCTGTCAACAGAATTGCTACATTATGTCAGTGAATATGAGACAGCTCTGTGGTCATCATGCAGGATTTTCCTACGACACCTGTTCCAAAAACAGAGCGAGAGTGAAATATTCATGCACTGACACTGCTATACAGAGGAAAATTCCCACTTTAAACAGCTGTTGGTTACTATAAAATATTAGATAAATGGTGACTGAAATTCCATGATTTCAGTGCTGATTACATAATATTGGTAGCCTGCATAATACTGTATCCTTGTGAACATTTTTGAAGCAGCAGGTTTTTTCAGCAGGTGTTGCGACAGCAACAATGCAATAAAAAAGGAGACAGTGATGAGCAAGAAATTCTGAAGAAAGTATTGAAAACAAAAAAAGTTGGTGTGGGAATGAGCTGCAGCACAACACCAGAGCTGTTCCTCACTTGCCCTGCTCTGTCTTCCTCCTGTGTGTTGGTGTGTGTGTGTCAGACAGCAGCTGATGGTCAGTCATTCTAGGCTCTTGGTAATAGTATGATGGCAATATGATGCCATCATCTCTGTATATACTGCATACTATTATTATTTTTGTATTTTTTTAGACATGCATTTGCATGTCTGATGTTCTTTGCTCTTCTTGTATGTTTATAATTTTCTCCTGTAATTCTTTTTGATTGCCTGTTGGACACAAAAGGAACAAGGAAAAAGAGGCAATACTGTCCAGAAATGAAGGCACAACAAAGCCTTACTGTCTCTAGCACAGCCTTCCAAAAAAAAAAAGAGTCAACAATAAGTATAACAATAAGTTCTCAAAGCAATTCAAGTGGCTTGGTTGAACCACATCACAATAAAACTGTTTTTACATGCAAAGGGAGAAACTCACATTTGGACAAACAACAACAGAATTTTTCTGGACATCTACATGCAGCACTGATTGAGATGATGTCAGCGTCCAGGCCAAACCCCTCTCTGCTCATAAATCAAGGGACAGCTTGTCAGCAGTGTCCACTTCATTTAGCTGATATTTCATACTATTGCTTAGAAAGTGCATGGGGATACTCAGAACAGAGAGACTGAGGAATCGATGCAGTTGTTAAACAGCTTTCAGTCTTGCTTTGTCTGTGCTGCTGTAGCAGTATAGAGGCTCCCAATTGTACACGTATTGTGCATTTGAGAAAGATTGGTAGTTCTTTGGTAGTGTAGTCATTTTGCAGTCGTACTGCAGTTAACAATTTCCTCCATTTGATTTGTACCTGTGGTCCACAATCTCTATAAAAATCCCCAAAGTACTGTAAGAGTGCTGTTTTGGGCTTTCTGAATAATTGCAGGAAGTAAACTACAAAGGCACAGATGAGGTGATAAGTACTTTTCAGTAATTAAATATTTTTTATAAAAATATAATTTTTTAACCATTTGTGGGATAATTAAATGATCATATTTCTAAAGTTTTTCCAAGCATTTCCAAAACTAAAAATATAAAACCAAAGTGCAATGAACTGATAAAAAAACTGTTCTTACAAACTGACTTACTATCTAGATTAGTAACCTTACACTATGTTACTTCCAAAGTGAAGGAAAATTACATATTACAATAGTTTGGTTACAGGTTATATATAAAAAAACATATTCAACATAGTACATCCACTGTCCCCGCTGTGCTGAAACCACTGGATGCTTCTATCTGAGTACCTAAGCATCTCTGTGCTGCTGTACATATGCTGGATATACTTCAGTAACACCCACCAAACCCATTACCCCAGACAGTGCCAAACCAAGTGGTTAGTTCTCATGCTAAATAATTGTTTATTTGTAATGCCACAGTGAACAACAAAGCATAGTGCTATATGATTCTAACCTACCTTGCTGTCGTAGCATGTACTCAAGTAGCCACAATGGGTTAGAATAACATAAACATCAGATTTTCATTATTATACTTATCACATTAGTAGTTCTAAACTACAATAACAGTGTTGTTTTCCTTTGTTTCCATGTTTGATGACTTTTCACCTGGGACATGCAACTTTGGCCCTTGAGCTCAAAATCATGTATGTAGCCATCAAATATATTTAAAACCTTTTTGTTTTAAAATGGCACAACTTGAAAAAGTCATCTGGAAACAACCAGCTGAGAAGAGTACGCCATCATGCATCTTTATGTCTGTCATCTTGCACTGGTAACTTCCTTCTTCTACAGTAATTTTGTGGACCCAAGAGATCACGCCTGCGTGTTATGTTAGAAGTTATTGCTCCAACTGCACTTGAAAGTAATTCCTCAGCAGCAGCTGTTGCAGGAATGAAACACTGCATTTTCATTCTTCAATACACTGTTTTGACTGGTAATTAAAAATACTGTGGCCACTAACCTGTTGTTGTGGTACAAAATATATTTAAAAATAAATCACATTTTTTTTTACAGTGTTGTGTAAATATCTGTCCACACCCTACAAATGCACACACAGAATTAAAAAAAATCTAATGTTGCAGCTTCATTAAAACAAGAGTGACCCCAAGAGCATCTTTCACTGATTCCTTTCTGGTCAGCCTTCATGACAGTGTCCAGAGCAGTACAGACAAGGGAGGAACATTTCCTGTGTGTGTGTGTGTGTGTGTGTGTGTGTGTGTTCATACATGTTCTGCCTGTCAGCAACCACACCACTCCCTATGATGTCCGCAGCATCAGAACACACTGACTAATCTTTAATCCTCTGCCCTGGCCCTAAGTGTCAAGGGTATAGACAGTGACCGAACCAACTGAGCTGAGCCAAGATCCAATGAAACCACACCCTGAAACCACAGAATCATTAGTGGCTCTCACTCCCACTGTTGTTTTTAAACTATATTGTCATACTGTCATACATCATCAAATGTGTTAGTGCCCCTCTCAAGGACAGCAGTGGCATTATAACATCTAGTGAACCTCAGCATATGATCATGTTTCCTACTTTGGTTCTGCAACTGCAAATTAATCTTAGAGTTGTTTCCGGTGCATCCTTGTGGAAAAAGACTTCGAAAATGAGCCAACATGCCTCATCAAATAAGCTAGCAGTACATTTTTTACACTACAAACCTAAAAGTTAAAAGTTCCCAATGAGTCCTGATACAGACTGAGCATGTTTTCTTATGAGCTTGGGTCCCACAGTCATGCAACATGTGAAAAAGGTTTACAGGTTCTTGGCCTACTCTATTAAAAAAGCACAGAAGAGGTATCATGCTGAACTAGATGAAGACACAAACAGTGGAACTTCCCCTGTCTTCCCTGTATGTCTCACATGCATGTTTTGGCCAAAATGTAAGTTATTTTTCATTACATGATAGAAAAATGCTGTCATTGCAGAACAGGTGCTTTCCTGGGCTGGGAAAGGGTGGAGAATACAGTCAGTGTTGCCTGACACCGTCTACTCGCTTTACTATGAGGAGTTACAACAAAGCATGTGCACAGTGCACTTTATAGCCCTTCCAGGACACGCCAATTGAACAATTAAATAATTGGCATACCCTGAAGTATAGAAGTCTAGAAGGACCAAATATTGAGTCTTTTTCCATTCAGAATGTATCAGGAAAATATGAGGAAATGTCTGTACAGTTCAAATACCATTCTTAATGATGTCCAGATTGAAGGCAAGTTAAAAAACAGAGTGAAGATATATTTGTGAGGTCATTCACAAACTTTTTCAAGTCATAAATCATCAATGACTTTACTGAGGTTTGACTTGAATGAGTTGTAATTTTTTAAACACATAGATACATCTTAACAAAAACAGAACTAATCACAACCAAAAACCCCCTTGTAATTCCATGACAAAACTGATGATGATTAGCATTACTAGTAACACTGACATATGAAAAGGTACGGTCTAACCTGGCAGGACATGGCTGGGTGTTGCAAGGCACCAATCCAGTAGCTGGTCTTGATTTGGGATTGCAGTAGGATGTGTTCACCTGCACTCTCAGGTCTTTGTAGCATGCTGACTTGGTGTTCATCTGACCTGTATGGGTTATATACCAATAACTTCAGACACATTATCTTCATTTTCATTTTGAATTACAGTCTATTGTCTGTCTTCCACCATTCGTGTTTTACTAGAGTACCAGTAAAACAAATGTGTAGGCTGCTATTTACTGGGATGGATTAGATAGTTCTGGAAAGGAGAACGTTCATATGCATTCTTGGTGTTAAAATGTATGTTCATTGATATTTCAACTTTTTTTTCACCACACTTCCCCCTGCACATGTCCAAAGACAAAACATTGTTTCTGTAATATGTTTCTGTATTTGAAAACAACCTTCACTCTTTACTTTCTGCAAAGCTGAATTCTTTAACTTCTGTGTTGGGGAGTTCTGACATAAATACAAATCTGACGGTATTGTTTGATCTATGTGAAACTTGAATCCCAGTTTCACATATCCCATGGTATTTGGCCTTAAGGACAGTCAGTCTGCACATCTCAACTCTTACAGGTGGGTTAGTAGGTCACACTCTTTAATAAAGCAAACAACCCCCAACACATCATGACCTGCAATAAGGAAACAAAGAGGCAGAGGTGGTTAGGGTGGACTGCAACAGACAAGGGTGGGGAACTTTTACCTGGAGGGTCAAGCAATAGGATCACTACACTGGGGGCTTTGTTCACACCCATGACACAAAGTAAGTACACACTAACAAATGCATCATTGTATATACACTCACAAAAAGAATTGTAAGTGATCACACACACACACACACACACACACACACACACACACACACATACAGTATACACTTTTATCCCACTGACCTCTGATTGACTACGTCATCATGCCAAGTATGTGTGTGTATGTGTGTGTGTGTGAGTTTAATATTAGGTCTCTGGTGAGATAAAGGACACTGGTCAAAGCATGCATGTGTGTGCTTGCTTGTTGTTTGTGTGTGTGCATGTGTATGTGTGCATGTAATAGCAGGTCTCCAGTAGAGTAAGAAGAGGTTCCATCAGTCCTGAGCAAGAGCTATGTCCCCTCAGTAATGATGGAAACGCTCCCCTCTCCATTTAACCTGCAGCTAAAGACCTTATTATAGATCAGAGAAGCCAGACCAAGCTTTAGATGCTTATCCACTGATCTACTATCCTAATCTGTGGACTGGTAAGAACCTTAAGATCTGTAGGTGATTTATCCTCTTCTTAATTAATACAAAATACTTAATAGAAATAAGTTTATAGTATATGTATGTAAAAAAAATCACAGGATTGCACATTTTAACAGTTTAGAACAGCTGTCTGCAAAACAGAATCAATATGACAAAGAAAAGTGCTACTACACTTTTGAAAAATGTTAATGCAGTCTGGAAAAACATAATTTGACCTGATTTTCAGCGTAAGTGCAATATGATAACTCAACTGAAAATATATATTTTGGCATTCATGTTTGTACATACCTCCAGCACAAGTTGCTGAGCATTGAGAGCGTATGATGGCCCATGTATAATTGTGTTTGTTGTGGTTCTTTTTCTCTTCAGATTTCTTCTGTGTGTATTCCCAGCGTACACCTGGGTTCCAGCCTTGTAACAATATCTGAAGGAGATTATTGTAAGAATGATGAGATAAAAGGGTCGAAAAGAAATAAAATTATACAAAGGCACGTAATCACGTAAGAAGTAAGAGATAAAGGAGAGATCTTATATGTTATGTTGGTTTAAAAACTGACCAAATTGCACAAACATATAAATCAGTCAAAGCAATATTTTCTGTGTCCACTAATCCTTTACCTCTATGACCAGTGTCTCATTAGTGGGACCAGTTGATATAAGGCTCTCTGGTCTGTTATAAGGTCTCTTGTACTCAAAAATGGCTCCAGCAATGAGGTGTCGGCCTGGCCAGTCAACTGTCCAGTGTCCGTTCAGGTGGTAGCGTCTCTGGGTATCTCTGACCGCCAGATAGGAACTAGATATATTCAGTTCCATCACCCGGATGCTGCGAGCCCCTGCTGGGATGGTTACCACGGCATAGTAATCTGAGAAATGTAAAATAAATAAACCACAACAAATCATAACTAAAGCAAACAAATAAACTTTAAACAATATAAATTATGACAACAGTTCAGATAAAATATACTACGTCAATGCATTTAGCCTTAAAGAAAAGGCAGAAAATACAGTTTCAGTCAACCAAGACAACTTAACTGAACAATTGTATTAACATACGGTTAGTATAATGCTGCTTGGTGTACTGTCCTTTATAGATTTTGCAGGTGGAGTTGTCTCCTTTACACACCCCACAAGAATCAGGCACAGCTGTGGAGCCCAGCACACGGTCACAGCCCACTCTCTGAGGGAGAAACATCATTACTGTTTAACAAAAAAGTAGATTATATACAAACCCCATTTCCAGCAAAGGTGAGACTTTTTCTAAAATGCAGTTACAATTAGAGCCTGTGATTTGTTCTAATGAACTTTTATTTTTCTTACAAAAGAACAAAGAAAAGATTATCCCTGACCAATGAAATAGCATTTTATAAATTTAAGCAAATCTAGTGTTTAATGGCTACAACACAAAAAGAGTTTTACCATCTACAGTAAACCAAAAAGCCGAGGTCACTGTTAAAGGTGAAAGATCTTCAAGCCTTTAGGTGGCATTGCATGAGAAACCATCATGTTACAATAATGAATGTAGCCGCATGACATCAGGAGTATACAGTCCTGAGTCCTCTCTCTGCATCTAGAAATACAACCTCAAGGAAGAAGTCACACATCAAATCTGTGCAGAAACACCAGCAAGTTTCTAGGCCCGAACTCATGTCAGGACCGAAATACAGTGGAAATGTGTTTCTGTGGTCAGACGAATCAAGTTTTCAGCTTGTTATTGAAAAAAATTGATGACACAGAGTGCATGTTCATGTTTGCATGACCTGCCTGCAGTCCAGATCTGTCTCCTATTGAAAATGTGTGGCAGATAACAGTGACAATAGACTGTTGAGCAGCTGAAGTCTTTTCATTGTACTTTTGTCAGGTAAATAAAGGTTCAAGTAGATTAACAAATCACAGACTTTAGTTTTTACTGCATTTTAGAAAAAATCCCAACTTTTATGGAAATGGGGTTTGTCCATAAAATGCAACATTACATCATTGTATGGAAAAAATTACAGCAGTTGAAAACTACCATCATTTTTCCCTGACTTGGTGACAGGTCAGCATTTTATTTCATGACATTTAAAGTAGTTGTAAAACGACACAACAAGGGTGTCTATTGATATCCTCTACTGCTAAATTCATTCTCAAAATCTGTAGCTGAACTTCAAAGACTTCACACATGATATCATCTTCAAAAACATCTCCACATTAGCACTAACACCAAAACCATTTTTCAGTCAAACCATATTAATTTCTCACTGCGTGACAATCAAAAGTATTACCTCACACAGTCCGTCAATACAGACGTTGGAGCTGTCCTGTGAGCACAGTGTCCCATCCTTAACTTTACTTGCCAGGGCAAAGAAGAAATCATAGCCTTCAGCAAAGCAGTACAGCTTACATACATCTTGTTCTGGAAACAAAGAAAATAACCACAGTGGCCAGAGGGAACAAGCAAATTGTTGACTTCCATTTCCAGGTGATAATTTGTTTTACTTGAATAATTTTATAAATGAATGGAACAATCATCTCACCATCCACTCTGGTGTATGGCCTCCAGGTGTAGTACCATCCCCTGAACTGCCTGCTGTTAAATTCAGCACACTGCTGTGCTCTGTAGTCAGTGGCGTTGGGGGTACAATCCTCAGTGTTGCAAAGTTTGTATGACCTGGAGGGGCCCTCACAGAACTTCCCTCCATATGCAGGTCTGCAGAGAGGAATACATACAAATGTAATGAAAATGATGCTTTCCATTGTTATTCATTTGATTTTCAGTAATTTACTCAAGAATTATTTTCTGTGTCATGTTCTGATTTCTTCTCACTACAGAGTAAAGAAGTCAAATTATACTACAAATAACACTGAATTTCATTGTAACTCTGTATTTTAACATGACTAATATGTGAATATCCCTCCCTGAGTGTGAATGTGCCTTTGTGAAGGCTTCTCCAATCACAGGTGCATATCCCCAGGCTATGTTTCTTAAAACCCCTTCCATGGAACAATTATACCTTTTGTAAACCTTCCATGCACATTACCATTTATCTCTTTCTTGCTTGCACATTATCTCCCCTTTATATCCCTACATTTCATCTTTTTCTTTTTTAATCCCTTCTCTATCATCCCTTTCACCCTCTTTTCCTCTTCACCTCACTCTTGCCTTATCTGTCTTTGTTTTCTTTTCCCTCCAACACCACCATGCTTCTTCACCATCTCTCAGTCTTTCCCCTTATCACTCTCTGTCTAATTTAGCCCAACACTTGTCAGGATCTTGGCAGATCCTGAGAGAAGGCCCCGGACTTTGGGATAGGGCCCCCTGGCTGACTGGCAGTACAAATAATCCTGGATGACTGATGAGTCAGGGTCTAAGCGAACTGATAACTGATGAAGAGACACATCCATGTGAGGGGTGTTCACAGTTTTAATCATGTGTCTTAATGTACTCTTGTCCTTGAATCAAACACAAACAGACTAATGTAAACTCTTGATAAAACCTCTGTGCAGAGTTGTGTGTATATAACATGTCTATGTCTATTTGCATACTGGAAAAGTGGTATCACTTGTATCTAATTCTCCTCAGGAAAGCAAAGTACTTACAATTTATTACTCAGTTGCTGATATTTACAATTTTGCTGATTGCTGTTCTTATATGTTTGCTACATGCATCATTGCATCTATCTGTCAGACTGTTATTGTATATTTCTCTACCTGGGGTCATTGCACTGCCTGTCTCGATAGGTGACTCCACTTTCACAACTTCGTGAGCAAGCAGACCAGGATGACCACTCGGACCAGTGACCATGCTGAGGCCTCGGACCCTCATCACCCTGTTTCACACACTGGCCCCGACGACACCACTGGAGAGAAAGAGAAAAAAAAGGTGAGTTTGAGACACAATAGAATGGAAGCACACACAAGCATAGAAAGTGTTGTAAATGTGTAAGAAACATACAGACTTTCCTACAAACTCTGTCGTTTATCTTCTTTATGATAACTGTCAATCAAACCATAGCAAAGATCTGTAACATATAGCTTTCAGGTTTAACTGCTGTCAAAGATGTTGGGGTTCAGTTGTGGTTATATAATAAAAAATCTATTAGAGAACTCTAGTTGTGCTGCTTTTTAGACAGTCTCTACCTTCAGCTGTCATCAGCTAGAATTAACAGAGCTAGGCCAAACACAACTAAAATGTGGAAAAACTGTCTCATACCTTACAAGGATATTCTCCACACTGAAATAATACACTTACCATTGTGGTTGATATATTTTCTTTTCATGTTGCCCTATGCTGTTTTTAGCCATTGTTTTTCTTTCTTTAAAAACAGTGAGAGTAAAAAAAATTGAAAAACATGTTGAAAAACTCTTGCCAGAAATGTCTAAAAGAATATGGTTAGGAACATTTTTAGTTGTGATAGAAAAGAATAAATATCTGTCAAGGGTCTGATATAACGTAACGTCTTTCCAGTAAACCTACGTGGGGTGGGATCTGCCTTTTATGACCTGCTTATTAGTATTTATATCTGGTTTCTATCTAATTATTAAAAGAAATGAACCAGGTCAGGCAGAGTTTTAATGTGCATTTTCAACATTTTTCCTATGTTTTCCCAATGTGACAAGGCTAACTTTCCTCACAATCTGGTTGCTCATAATTTCTACTTGTAACCTTGGCAATATGGTGGGGGCAACCCTGGCTATGAGGCTTACCACCCATGACCACTGCTAAATGTGTTCCATGAGGCAACCAGGCAAAGCAGAAACTACAGGCCAAGTTAAGTGACTACAGATTGTCTGCACAGTCCTGAATGAGATTATGGATGTGCTACAGGACACATATACCTCATATTACTTATTCCGGTTTTTAACAGCATGCACTTGCAAATGAGCAGGTCATCACTCAAAATCCCTTAATGTAAAGTGAGAAGACTGTTTTTTTGCAAAACCTAAACTCACTTAAAGCAACGTTATATTCCAAGCTGTTTTCTGGCACAGGACTGAACTGAATATGTACGTCAGTCTCAACTGCCTGGGAGTGATCTCAAGAACATTTGCAAGCACATATACACTGAGCACACTGAGCACTCACTCATGCCTGAGTACTGATGGGGGGCATATGTTCAGCTGTTCTTGTTCTCACTGTGTCAATGCCTGCACACGACGCCACAGATGCACACACTAGCACACACACACCCCTCAAACTAATCTCGTGGTCCATGACTATGAACTAGAACAGCTGATTTCCACTCAGTTTTCCCTCTGCAGCTGAATGCTACAGATTCTTAAATGACCCTGTCATTGTTTTTGTTCAGTTAATTGTCCTATGGAGGGATAGAGCGAAATAAACCATAAAGTTCAATATATTAAGAAGAAAATGTTGATGAGGGGCAGTCAGGGGAGAGAGGGTAAGAGAGAGACTCATCGTTGGGAGAGAATGATCTTGACAGAAGGAAAGACAAAAACAAGGAATAAATAGAGAGCAAAGATTGCTTTTTGGCCCCAACCCCAATAGCATATTTTGCCATGTCAGCAACAATCTAATTGCAGCTGCTCCCTGAGGTAAAGTAATGGAAAGAAAGTGTGGCACCCATTAGAAAAAGAGGTTTTACTGACACTGCATTCATCTCAGTTCTAAAGCATAGTAAAGTTGATCTAAAATCCCCCCCTAGCTTACAAGCGCATTTATCAGTCTGTGCTGGGACACAGTGCCATTGGTGTGTAAAATAAAATGCCACTAAAAGAAGTGCAGTGTCACTCAGCTCAAAACCTTTTCTCTCAAAATGGACAAACTAAATGGAAGTATCAGCAATTTATTATTATATATATTATCAATAAATGTTACTTTTAAGTTAGTCTCTCTATTAGTTCACTTAATAAAATACTGACACGCAGTCATTTACCCACTCAGATCAAATCCCTTGGAGGGTGAATGTGCTGCATGTGAGACATCTCCTTACACGCTATAACCCCTCTTACAAAAAATGTCACACAACAGATAATACTTGCAGCACACTGAAAAGAATCTTGGATCCACTTTGAAAATTGAATCCAGTTATTTCAATTTCATTGGTCTTGCTCAACTCAGTCTATTACTCCTGAATAGATAATTTGAGAATTGTCAGTTTCAGTGTTCTTGTTTGAGTTGCAGAGTTGTTCTGACGGAAAGTATGTTTTCACCAAAGCTGCAAAATCAGTGAGTGTCTCCTGTTTGGTACCTTTTATTTGGTGACATGTTGCCATGGAGCTGTTCTCATTTAAGAGAACAAGGTGAGGTTTTCTGAGAAGGAGTATCAACTTTAATTTTTTTTTTAGTCTGCTGTACAAAATGGAACAAAGGCTATCTTAGTGGTATGAATAAAGGGTAACTCTACCCTCTGAATGGTTGGTGCATTGACAATTTACATCTTGAGGAGGATGGTAGGTAGCTGCATGTCCCTACTAGCTGTTGGACACATCTTTAGTATGACCACTAAAATTGCCTTAAAGATGTTGAACAAAAAATCCAATCAAATTGAATGGGTTCCCATGGCAGTCATATGATGCCACTTCGTCTCAAACACACAATTACACACACACAGAAACACGTGTTAAGTCACCATGTCGGGGCCACAGGCAGAGCCTTCAGCGGCTGGCATAAATTTGGTCTCACACTTTCTTCCAATGCGGTGGCACCACAGAGCCTTGCAGATATCCTGGAACAACATGAGATACAGGCAATGTGTAAGTGACACTGCTGATATGTTTTATTGCTGCAAATTTCAGTGTGTTATCAGTATCCTCACAAGAGCTGTGAACAAACCAAGCAATGGGAAAAATGATAGATGATGATAGCACTGTTATTTAGCCTCTCGAGAACTATTAAAACATGTTGATGGAAGCTTGGGGATTATAGCTTGTCAGTATAATCATCTTCTGGCAAGTTATCGGTATGCAGCAACCTTGTATCTTCCAACTATTTATGCTTTAGTAGCTAGGATAACAACATTTTGAAAATAAATCAAATTTGGTGCAACTGCTGCAATGTATTATTGCACTGCAATGCAATGCATCAGTGACAACAAAACTTTAAAATCTTTTGTTTCTGTTGCCATAACTATTTTCGTTTTCTTTGCATAATATGGAGCCCAATTTATGGTTAGAAAAAGTGAAACACAAACACTGAGACAAAGGCATAATCCCTTGCAATGAAATGAAAGGCACAACTGCCTTACCAAACTTGTGTATGTGTGTACACATGTGTTACTGTGTTTCTCAGCAATGGTCTGAATGATTCAGATGGGAGCATCGGGTGGTTTCCCTGCTCGCATTGCCTGAGAAACATAGCATGCTACTTTTTAACATGTCCACTCTATTACTATCTGAATGACTATATCAGATTTTGACGACTCAGTGCAGATGCTGACAGGCACCTCGGCCTCAGCTAGTTGCTGCCAAAAGCCACCATGGAATTCATCCCAAGGCCTATTTGTCCAGCTGTTTTGCTTGCTCAGGTCTTTTGTAACGGTAAAAATGGCAGTGTGCAACTGATGCAAAAAGTAGACAGAGAGAGACAGTGAGATGTGATGGACAGAGTGATACAGAGTTAAAGAGAGAAAAACACAATACATATTATTTTGCCTTTTGTAACCCAGCACCATCTAACCACACACACCATGGAGAGTATCACTTGGCTCCTCCAGAGGTATCTTATCTTGACAATCCCTGCCAAAAAGTTTCATGAAATATGAATTCATTATATGCTGAACTGCACCGCAGAGGCTGATACTTGAGTGTTTTTTTACAAGTAACAAGTGGCTGGGAAGACAGTGAGCATGACGGCTGCTTGGGGATACTTGGGTCCTGTGCATTGGGTCCTGTCCTGTGATCAGGTGCATGAGCAAAGACAGTATGAGACCAAAAACAAAACCATAAGGGGGCAATCCTAAAATATATTGTAGCTGAAATAATGCATGGATGTGCAGATGTTAAGATGAGGAGGATACCATGTGCTGATATCATGGTTTGAAATCTACTAAATCACTATTCACTATACTAATCACAATTGCTCTTCAATAAATTATAAAAAAGAGCTCACTGAAAGAATCCATGCACTAAATGGTCTGGGCGAGCCTGCAAGATAATCTGGGGCAAAAATGAGCTGTGGCTCCCTGTTAACCTCCACTACACTCACCTCAAAGATTATAGATGTTGATTAAATCAAAGTATTTGATAATATGCTCTATCAAAGCTTGATAACTAAAATATTAAACCCCATTTATCAACACAGTTGTTTTTGGTTTTTTTCATTTTTAAAAATTTAACCTTGACTGTGCAATTTTACAGTGTAGTTCAGTATTTTGATATTCTCTTATACATATGAGAAATATTTGCTGGAACAGCTCCACAGGAGACTAAAAGCTAAAAACAAACAAAAAATATATCCACTGACTACTTTTTAGAGGAATAGGTATATCCCTGAATCAGGTGAGGTTTAGGTGGACTAGCATGGCTGGACCCATGGAAATCTCCAATCCAACTGCAAGAACAGCAGGTCATAAAATGCTGAAGTAATCTAAATCCTACCAGGATGATTTATCAAAGAGCAACATCAACAGTAATGAGACAATGGGAGAGAAACATGGAGAGATTCCCATTGGCAACACTCCAGTGTATATTTAGTCATCCATCCCAGTGAGTATTTCATGGGCAGTATTACAACTCTCACTGTTTGTTTTGTGTGTGTGTGGGTATGTTCACATGAGGGCATACACACACATACTTGCATGTGTGCATAAACATGAGGGCATGCAACCCTAATCAGTTTCCTTCCTCTTTCCTTTATTCTTCCTTTTCCCCCTACATCATTCCCCCTATTCCACTCTCAATTTCATTCTGGTTTTCCATTTCCATCAGATTTTTTAACTAATTAAGAACCTCCAGTGTGAGTGCTGCGAGAATCCCTGAGAGAATCATGGTATAGGAGTTTTCAATTTGCATGGCATGGCATAATTTAGTCCAAATCAATTTAACCTTCTTAAAATCCAGTGTGCAGAGTTTGGCCTTCTCCCCAAACTGCCATTTGCACTGCGTGTCTGCGTCGTACAGTTCGCCGGGAAGCTTCTCGGGGTATTGATATTCCTTGACTGCTCTGGGTTCATCTGATAGACACAGAGCCTGGGCAGAGCTGGAGGAGAAGAGAATAAAAGAGAAACAGTAAGTCAACAAAACGATCAAAGATGAAGATGAAGGGCAGCAAAGTGGGAATATGGACAGCTTTAGAGAGGGAAGCAAAGGGAAGGTGAATAGGTCAGGGGACAAAAGGGGGGGCAGAAGAGTTTAGAGGGACAAGAAAGGAGGAATACAACTTTGGTTGATCTCCACTGGTGATATACATCATGAATGCCTACATACTAAACAGACACGTGATTGACTACAGTACTTTGTAATTGCCTCTGTGCTGTACACACAGATGTTCCACGACAGACAGCATCAGACTATGATTCACTGTTTTCCACTTTAGAGAGTACCGTAAAGTGTTGCCATGGAGACATAACACGTTGCCAAACTCAAACTCTGAGAGCAAGAATTGTAATGCATCAGACACTCAATTATAACAGGCGTAAAAAAAATTCTTGCCCATATCGCTCATATCCTAACATCAGTGGGGGGTTTCCAATGGTAACTGATATCACTGGTTACTATACAGAGATGTTTTACAGCTTAAACACTACAGTCAGGGGAATATAATACAAAAATATGGTGGAAAGAGCATGAAAAGGCAAAATATGTTGGAATGGTTCAATGTGCTAGTGAGTGGTCCTGATTGCTTTTGCAGAGCGTTATGTGTGTCTGTTTGTGTGAGTGTGAGATCTTCCATTGCTTTATGGGTCCTACATGTGTCCACAGCAAACAATGGCTGCTCTGCAAGTGCAATATTCTGACAATACTCACATAACAACATTCCTGAAAAATACATTACAATTACAGTGTACACACACCAGCAGGCACAAGCAAGGCCTGTCGTCAAGCATGCGCGCACGCAGGCACTGACACACATAAAAATTCCAACCCCAGTGAAGCTAATATGCAGGATCTCAGGACACATTCCCTTTAGAGCAGCTTTTCATATTCACTGGTGGCACTGCAAGAGTCTTAGGATAAAATGTTTTCCCCAAAATTTAACTTGTAAAGACTGTGCTCCACAAGATTATCATCAGCTGGAGATAAAAAAAGAAAAGAGAAAAGGACCCATTCTTTATAGCATTCCCTGCAGATCTCCTGACTCATCTCTTCCAGACAAAAACTACTGGGGTATTTTAAATCCAACATGGCTTGTTGATACATCAAACACAAACTGTGTCCTTTGCAGAGTGGCCAAGAAAAAAGAATTGGGACCACAAGAGAGTCTTGTAACTTTCATGTAACGCTGACTTTTTGATAGTTCTTGCCACTGCTCATACAAACAAAAACAAGTCCAAGTGGCTTTTAGGGATATTTTCCTTCCTCTATAAAAGTTGTTGATCCATTTTAAGCATGGCAAAGAGCTCAGATAAAGTGTCTGACTTTACCTGCAGTGTTGGAGCAGACCTCTCAGTCATAGGTGGCTGAGAAGAGGCAGACTTAAAGTGAGTGTAATGTAAACTCTTTTGGCTGAAACAACACATAGAAAATGAAGGTGGAAATGTTTAGAAATCTTACTTAACTCAATGAGACACATTTAGTCAAAACATTTAAATAATTCCTTTGATTGCAATTAGGAAAACGTACAGTATTTCAGCGTTTTTATCACTCAGTAATTATACAGGAAGATGACCCTCGGTCAGTTCAGTGCTATAGAGATTCCTTCAACATGGCCTCAGGGGGTGATGGGAGTTTAATATAAGGCTGACAGGCCTAACAAGAGTGAGGTCATCCCAGCTCTAATAACTCAGCGAGGAAATACACTGTCTGTCTCCACCACTCTGAGCAGGGATACCTGTCAGTTCAGTTAACACACTGGTAAATTTAGTGGAGGGCACTGCCTCTTGGTTATCTGGTTTCAAACACATACACACACGCACAAGACACATGGAAACACAGCCAGACACATGGACGCTATGTCCATGATGCTTGTTTTCTTGCTCGGATGAGCAGACAGTTGGTGGTACAAACACTAACACTTTCTCCCTCACACGTACAAACATCTTGACACATAAATAATACATATGCGGTCTGTAAAATAACACTTACAGGAGAATAGCAACTCCACATATCACTCCACCTAGTTTCTATGACAGCTATATATTTCAGAGTCACACACATATGTTCTGTAGGCCTGTTTGTTCTTGCTAAAATAAAGCAAGTCCTGAAATTTTTATAAGTTCAGTCTTTCACTTGGCACTCTTTTGATCAGAGCAGCATTTGTAACGGATACAGTATATCTGCTGCTGACATGTTTTTCTACAACACATTTTCAGCTATCAGTAACACATGTGGAATAACACTGCTTGTTAAAAGTGGCTATTGCCAGGGGGGCTCTTGTTTTAATAATTCTATTTAATAAACTGATACAATACTTCGTATATGCCTTTGTTGCAGAGCACTTAAAAGCTGTTTACCCATTACTCATCAATATACCATGTGGATATGATGAAGCTCTTCTGTTCTGCTCTGAAAAATTAATAGGGATCTTTAAGCAGTGTGACCCACTAATGTCAGTATTAACAATAAGTGCATTTCACAACAAAAGCATAGCAGGAATAAAAAACACAGCTGCTTACTTGAGGAAGCGACTGAGGTACTGACGGCTGCAGGCGGACCAGGAGAAGATACCATTGTGACCGGCTAATGTAGGAGACATGATGTTTCCCTCTGACTTCTTACAAACATTTCCTTCGCCATCATGGACCATTCCAAAACTGGGGAATGATTTGAGGTATAAAAGAGTTACTATAGTAAGTAAGTAAGTAAGTAATGGTGACAGTGCTCAGTAGTATCTGCATGGCTTTATATTCCAACAGTGGCTATAGGATGTGATTGTGTTGGTAGGAAGGGTGATCAAATGAAAATCATAAAATTGCATTAATATGGTCAAACGTCATCATCAGCTTTTAAATATTTGCATAGAAAGAATAAAAATTAAAACATTGTTTTAAAACAAACAGAACAACAAGTTATTTCCGTTCCATTTCTTATTCTACCTAATCATTTATCTCGACACCTACTAAACACATCCTTTCTTATTTTTCAACACAAGCATTATGAACAGTCTTCAGTTTTTTTTTGTTTTTTTTTGGTCATCATAAGATCTAGAGAAAAAAGGTAACACTTACTTGTGCCCAGATTCATGGGCGATGGTGAATGCCAGACCCAGGCCAGTGTCTTCATTGATGGTACAGCTTCGGTATTTACTGCACATCCCACTAATTGGAGCAAAACCTGCAAAATCAGCGATAGATTTTTGCAAATTTTACATCACAGTTAAATTATTTCATCTTCTCAGTCAGTTCTAACATAAACTATAATCAACTGATTTCAAGAATCACTTTTGAGATGTGTTTAATCCTAACTCCATATGTTAAATAGATGACTCTGTGGGAACACTCCTCTGCTACCTTTCAATTCACTTCACACTTTTTCCTCTGTCTTCACTTCTTCCTAAAATTCCTTCATCTGTGTTAAACTCTGTTTTATTCTTCAGCTCTTTTTACACCTCTCTATATCTATTTTACTTACGTCTTTCCTCACATGCTGCAGACAAGCACACAAGGCTCCCCTGGCTCTGAATCAAAAAGGATACTTCACACCTTACTCTGAGTTAGTCACTCACCATGGAGTAGTAATCCCATAAACCACAATTACGTTTCTCATGTACTGTCCATAGGTACTAGCTTTTTTATATACTGAAAAAAACCCATTTGGGGATAGGTCTGTAACCACATTGCAAATAAACTGTGTACTATTATGACTGGTAACACTAATGATAATTTTGCCTTGCACCTCTGGGAATAAGTTCGACAACTCTTTTTTTACTGCACACACACACCTTTGAACTGGGCTTTCATAGCAATGATTAGGGCAAATGCTATCCTCAACACTTTGAAGTCAAAACTGAAGTCTGGGGTTTCAAGGTAGTGTGTCTGTGTGTGTGCATCACTCTGTGTCTCAACACAAAATAGAGTTTTTTTTTCACAGTGTGGGCAAACAACTATGTGTTGGCATTGTCATTACCACAACAAGCTGTTGTTAGTTTGTTAGATGGAGTACCCTCACAAAGACTGAATTTTCGTGTGTTTAAAGTAGTTTAGCCTGTACACATAATAACTAAAGAGCCCTCATGAATATCCTGTTATTTAAGTGAAAACATGATTAGTACAGCACATTTCATTTTCTGAACTTACATTATTATTACACATAGCAGTGGAGCTTGTTAATAATAATAATAATATATATATATATTTTTAAATCTGTAGTAATATATTTTTATATTTTCTGTTAGTATATTATTATAAACGGTGTGATACTGATGGGCTAAAAAGATCTGAAAGTTGCAGAACCTTTCAACACCTGGTTTGGCTGACATGACTCTGGATAATACCATGTGACAGAGCAAAGGGGCAACTTCCCAGAGAAAAAACATGAGAGAATGCTGTATTTCTATCAATAGCAAGAAACAAACCAAAATAAGCACAGATGGCATTCATGTGGCTTTGTCATTTCAACATTTGGACCATTGCATTTGCTATGAGTCCTTTGTATTATCTCCAATTAAACCTTTAAGCATTTATTACACTGCATAATCTACTCCACAGTAGCAATAAAGACACACCAAGAGTGTCACAGGGTTCGTTCTTCCAAGAGCAGATGTCGAGTCCTGTGAGGAGAATGGCATGGTCATGGTGTCGACCCTCTCTGCCTCCCAGAGTGGACTGCCAGTGGCAGAAACTGTTCAGTGTGTGGTCTGCATGGTGGTTGATCACCAAACCATCCTGTGAGATAAATCAGATAAAAGGAGAAAGAAAGAAAAAAAGAAAAAAAATGTGTTTTTGAGTGGGAACAAATGAAACTGAAATCAAAGAATAGTCTAGTAGAGTACCTCTGCTACAAATATTAATAAATCACATGATAATTTTTATATTACCACATCTTTACACTCAATTACCAATATCTTTAGACATGTGTAGGTTAAAGATAACACACTGACATGAGCGGGGACACTGATAAAATAAGTGCTGCTGATAGAGAGACAACCTTCTGGGACATTTTTGGCTGATAATTGCCTTTTAAGGAGGAATGAAGTCTATTGAGATCACAGGTGGATAGAAACCAGAACCCACTTTCCTAGAACTGCTTGACTCTTTCTCTGACAGTACCACACCTGTTTCTTCACACCCCCCTTTCTCTGTTTCCCTTTTGCTCATGCTCTCTTTCAATCTCCCTCATTCAAGAAGAGTGAGGGAGAATTTCCCTCCTGCCAAACATCCAAGAAATGTACACCCTGTAATTAACCACTTTAAAAGTCCTTATAATAGTTAGGCTGACCCCGAGAAAATCTCGGGATTTGGGCCTTCAGGCATTAAAACTAATAAACAAATAATCTGTGACTGTTTTTTTGAATTCCTGTTGTATCCAGTTCAACATAGACACATATATAATGCTAACGTAGGATCAGGATACTATAGGTTTTCAAATTCTTCGACCCAAAAAAGCATAAAAATTCCAGACATAGACATGCTCACCTGATCTTCATCCAGAATTACTAGGCCCACTATCACTATATTGATGTTCCCCCCTATTGTGCCATCTTTGAAAAGACTTGAGACCTAGAAGGGACATAAACAAACATTATTACTTATTATTAAAACTTATTATTAAAACTATAGATGTTCTAAATACTACTAATAAAGAGGCAATCAAAACCACTTAGTTAAGCTTTAATATCCTGGAACATCAGAGTACCATATACATCTATTAAATGAATAATCACACTAGTTTCCATAGAGTTTCAGTGTTTTGTGGTACATAACATACAGCATAGTTTTTTTAAACAATCAGTAATTTAAAAAACGGTTTTGAATTTGTTCCACTCTGTCGTGAAGAAAACATTAACCTAGGAAAATGCTGGAATGTCATATCAGATTTTATTTTCTACAAATACTTAATAATCTTTTTAAGACCCAACAGAGCTGGCAGGTAGGATAGATGGTTGGGTGTTTTTTTTAATGTAACTCCATACTCTATTTAAGTGACTCCTCTGAGGCTGTGAGTGCTCCAACTTGGTTTCTACTAGAGGCAACCGTGTTTTCAAAATAGATGGATTATCTTTGGATTTGTCAGTCATTCATTAAGTAGCAAAACGAGCATGATGGAATTTGCTTGGAGATCAGCTGAGAAGAATGTAAGGACACTCAGAGTGTTGCTGCGATGATCTCACCCAGATATCAATTTCATGTTTTCAGATGTGCTCTGTCTGATTAGTGAGAATGTAAGACAGAGGTGTCAAGTCACTAAATCCTACAATATGGCAAACACTGAATTTACGCATGGCTTTCAACTAAATTTTTGCTGATGTTTGACATTTACATGGTGTATAATGACAAAACATACAAAAATGATTATGAAGTCAGGATGAGGTTTGGCATCAAACTGCATTTGATGAGAGGAAATAAGTAACATCAGGCTTTGTTTTTCTGTTGTTAAATCCACTTATAAAGATTTTTTATGTCCATGCAATGTAAGACTCTTTTCTTGGACAGAACGTTGAAAGACTTGGTGTAGCAAGTAGCACATTTATTATTCATACAAATAAGACTGAGAGCCTTTCATAGCTGTCTATGTGGGGCTTTAGGCCAAATGCTAATATTATATTATTATATGTAATATTATAAGTGCCAACTTGCTTATACATAGAAGTTATATTTACATTCTTAACCAACTTTTGCATGTTAGCATGCTAGTATAAACACTTAACAGACCGTACAGTTGTGACTGACTGAAATGTCACTAGTTTTGCAGGTATTTGTTACAAACCAAAGTCCTGGATAAAACATCTCATCGCAATTAACTATCCATACAGCCTGTATGTGAACATGGATAATGGGTTGGTTTTCACAGTGATACATCACACCTCCATTAAAACCTCAGTGTAGCTCAATTAAACTTATCTCACCATATTAAGAACTGTAAGAACATATGTGGTAATGTTTTCATGGCCGTGGTTGTCCATCATCTGTCTGTCCACCACCACCAGTGTCTCCACGTTGAGCTTCTGATTGACCTGATTCTTCATCAGCACTGCCCTTTTGTTCCTGGGGATGAACTTGTACTCATCTGGGAGGATAAAAACATCCTCTTCTGGAGGTTTCGGCATGTCTGAGCAAGGAGAGATACAAAGTGAGTTAGAATTGATTAGATAAATTTCCTAGTTTTAGAAAAACATTTAGTGACATGTTATGTAACACAATGTGGTATAAATAACATCCATTGCAAACTTCCTTCCTGCAGATGATTGTACGTTGTACAATAATTAAAATGAACCTGAAGCCACTAGTCAAATGGCTACCTTTAATTTAACCTGTAATTTTGGTAAGTGGCTGACATACTGTATATGACCTAATGTCATGGAAAAACTGCAAACTTTGCTTTTTTGGGGGGACTGACTCAGGTGTGCTTAGTGTTGCTATCATTAAGCGAAGTGTGTAAGCATTGCATGCAATGCATTGTTCATTACCAGCAGCTGCAATCACATTTTGTTAATATGCAACAGTTATGCAAGTTTTACATGTTAAAAGCAAATACACTGTTCTCCCAATGCAATCTTTGAGGAGACCTCGAAGCAACTTCAGTTTGTGTAGACATAACTCAGTGTTAGAAAATGATGGGCAAAGACCTTTTCTTGATTAGCGATGAGAAGAAACACAATTTAAAATGAACACATCACTGTTTCACTCCTCTCTGCAAACACTGTTAAGCACTTATTTATTAAGCTAACATGGGACTCAAGTGAACATAGACTTAATTTGAACCTCAAATGCCCAGTTCTTTCCTGTTTTCAATTATTCCATGGTCACCTAAAAACATTTTATATCCATACTTCTTTCTATATTATGAGATGAGGTCAGTAGTAAAGCACAGATGAAAACCATTGTGGCTTTGGCATTATCCCATCAAATCTTCACTAAGTTTTGAGGTTATCAAAACTTTCTATAAAGGCTTAAGAGCTTGCTTACATAAGCGGAAAGCAGGTGAGATACCAAAGTGCCTTTTTGACTAAAATACGGCACAGGTGTTCAGTGATGTAACTCTGTGGGAATGTAAACATCATTGTGTTTTCATGGAGGACAGACAGCTGGGGGTTTCTACAGTGTAATGGTGGTGGTACCAGTCCAATCCCTGTCTGCTCACAATTGACCCCTGTGACACCAGCAAAGTTAACTGATCTTGTTGTAAATTCTCGAGCACAAACATTTGTCACAGAGTAAAGTGAATATAAACATTTCTCTTAACCTTTCACAGGTTAAGTCACTAATGAAGTCAACCAAAAATGTCTAAACTGAGGTAATATTCTTCAGATGAAATGTGAAATACAATCCTCTGAAAGCTTCCTACCCTCAGGATACATTTCAAAGGAAAATTACCATTGATTTGCCATTTTCTTCAGAGGTTACAAAATGTTCTCAGTTAAAAACTCGCTGATTTATAACCCAGTCTCTTGTTAAGTAGTAAAAACGCACATCTTGTTAGCGCTCTTTAACACAATGGGCTGTAATGATGTGTTGACAACAGCACACATCTTTTCACGGGCTGTGCTACTTTTAAAGTAGTGCTCCAAAATGATGCACCATGTGTTGGTCTTACTACAGTACTGCAAGTATCTCTTAGTTTTGCAGCACTTAATAAATACATGATAATCTTGGTATTCATTGCAAATAAAATGAACAAGTCTACATGTGTGTGTCAAATGTTTTCATTTGAGGGACTGACAACATGACACATTCCAGGTCAAATATTCTTAACATATGCTATCTTATTTAGTCATTTATACTCAAAATATCCCTTAGGTGTAATATAGATGAGTAATATTAACCTCATAGTGACATGTCATGGTGGATTGTTTAATCACTTAAAAGGACACCCTGCATCACCAGTACAGAAAAGGTTTACGCTTTGTTTTTCTCCATGTCCCTCTCTTCTCCCTGTCTTTAGTGACTATGTTCATTCATAGAAGTTAAACTGAACCCCCTTCCATATTTACACTGAAAACGGTGGCAGACATGTTTCATTTGTCAAATAGTTTGTAAGAATGAGTGAACAAGCTGCATTCTACATGTGGATTAGAATGAGAAATTGTCCTTACATACATTTCTTCCTTCTCCCGCAGAAGTGTTGCCTCTGCTTCTCGCCGTGTCTGTAGTCATTGTCTTGGTGATGGGTGTTGTCATGGTGATGGCCCATCCTATGATGCTCCATTTGGTCGACATGACTGTCGTTGTTATGGCTGCCATGGTCATAACCGTGATGGTCACTTTGCTGTTTTTGCTGCCTTTTATGCTGATCTTCAGTAGCCGTGTTGTAGACAGGTTCTGTCTGCGTCTTTGTGGATCTCTTGGTGACAGTGTGTCTGGGTGATTGAAGAGCTGAATCTGTAGATCTCTTTTGAAAACCCTGAGGCCGATGACCCCTCTGCTCTATCTGGTAGTGCCTTTCACTCTTGTAGAGGATGTGTGGCTGGTGACTCGGGGGTGCTGTGAAGTTTTCTCCCTGGGCAAGGCTGCGGGACAAGGGTCTCAGGATGTAGTCTCCATCCTGTGTTCTGATCAAACCTGACTAGAGGCAAAACAGACAGTCCCATTAGCTTTATGGCAGTGGCATCTAAACTTGGTAAGTTGCATGTACTTTCCAGGAAGGCCAAAAGAAAGTGCAGTGATATGTATGTGGATTAGAATAGAATAGAATAGAGTTTATTTGCCATTTGCACAGGTACAGTTAAGTACAAGCACAGTGGAATTCTTGTGCGTATATCTGGGTCGCAATATAATAGGAAGACAGTAGGAAAACACACATAAGTAATAAAAAGTAAATTAAAAAATTTAAAAGTAAACATATTGGCATAATAAATACACTGTATAGACATGTATACAAGTAATTTCGCTATACATAGTATAGATATGTGTGCTAAATATCATACTACTAGTTCCCTGAGACACTGATATTGCAAAATAAAAAAAAAAACAGCGACCTAAGGATTATCACCTCCACTGACACAACCACTGACACATTTTCTTCCGCTGAAAGTAGCCTAAAGGGCTAAAGTCATACAGTACAAATGAACAAAACAATAACCTCCTCCAGCTACTCATTTAGTTTGCTAATCTGTCTCTGTCAGCAATTAGCCAAGATTTGACTCCTGGGTTGTGGTAAACCTGACCCCCCTAAAATATCTGTGCAGCTCAATTACTTGTCATGTTTAACATCTGTTTTGCTGTTCAGGGTCAGACTTGCTATCTCAGCAAAATCTGAATAACAGTCAGTCTGACAGAAAGAGGCTGAAACAAAAGGGTTGGTGTGAGGATGAAAGACGTTGGCTTCTCATAAAAAAATGTACAATATGTTAACAGTTCTCCAGTTTTAGACATGCCTTACTTTAATATTTGCAAAGAAAACCAGCTCCTAAAGTATTTTCTGTAGTATTTTATTCTTTGAAACTGTTGTTACTGAGGGCCATGTGAGAGCGAGGCCCTACTTTAATTGCCAGTGCATTATAAAAGCCCATTAAAAATGTCTAAATGTTGAGCACAAGATTTCTGTAGTTGACCTTATTCTCTCTCTTTGTGTCTCAAGCTCAAAATGTCTGTGTCTCTTTGGCAGAGGACAGAGACATTTACAGCTCTGATATTTCATTGTCAGTAAACTTCTAGCACAGCAGATTCAGACACTTAGAGATTACTTTCTCTTGCTCTTCGTCTTTTTCTTTGTCTCCCTTAGTCTCTCCAAACATGCACCACATCTGTGTTGACAGTCAACTGGCACGTAGCATTTAGAGCTTGGCAGTAATAGTGGTTTCCCTATAATATGTTTAATTGACTACAGTCTCAGTTTTTTTTCACTGTGAGTAGAGTGTGAGGTCCTTTGTCATCACAGCCTTTCTGCTGGTTGACAGAAACAGTCTGCGACAGTGGCAGTGGTGAGACTGCGGCTAACCTCGAGTGAGTATGTATGTATACAGTAAATCTGAGTGTGTGTATGACAGTCTCAAAAAGGACAAGGTGGATTTTTATATTTGAGAGTCATGGTGAGAGATAGACAGACATGCCAGTGTATCTATTTGTGCATTAAAGTAGGAATGTCGATTCCAATTGTGCACAAGCAGGATTCCGATGTTGCCTTTATGATCCTCAGTAATGACTTTCCCCATTTCATCATCATTCTGGACTCCACCTCTGCCAACCTATAACCACAGATCAGGAAACTAGTGGAATCCTTGGAAAATACTGTGACTGTATTAAGCACTGAATTTGAAAATGATGAACTCAGCACAGATGAATACAAGCCAACACAGATGTGTCAGCTGTGACCATATGGCTGTACAGTTTACTGCTTTCATTAGGCACTATGTCAAAGAAAGTTATCATACATTTATGTTGCATTTGTGCTTTACATTAGCCAAACTGGTGTGAAGTCCCAAACGCTGTGAAAACAGAGAACAAAGATATTCAAAAGCCATCACATCTATATGTCTCCTGAAGTGCAGAGCAGTTATTGTTTACAGGTGTTTCTCAATGATTATTCCCTACTGTATAGTAACTGGGGTTTGATTGACAAAAGATATCAACAAATAATGATATGGTTACAAACTGTATTTGGAGTCATATTTAAAACCATAAACACACTTAATGGCCCTGTATTTATTGAGATGATTACAATATTTTACTCAGCTACATCAGCAACGTACACTGTCATTTCTACTCTCTGTTAAGATACAGATGTAGTTATATTCAAAATCCCGGACAATGTTGCAACCAATTCAATAAAATGTCAGTAACTATGGACAATTGATTCTGAATTTGGCTTTTGGGAAGACACTAAAAAGAAAGTTGCTTCCTAATGCATTACCACCTTCCACTGTAGTCTGCCTGCCAATGGTCAAGCAGTAATCCTTGCCATGAACCTCAGCCAGGACTGCTGGTTAAAATCACATGTGACAACCGGTGCGTGATCCTGTCATCCACGTGGCACCCACCCCAGCACTGTGTAATCACAGATGATTTGTCATAATTTGGTTCCAAGTTACGGTGAAGTCTCTGACCTGACCTGCGCGGCTGTCAACCCTCAGAACTTCACATGTTATGTCTGAGTGGTTCAGGGGTTGAACATCAGGAACATAAGTGGGGACCTACAGGGAAAATGGGTGCCATGTGCAGGCTAACAAAGCTGGTTCTATTTATTTGGTATATTTACAAGTACAGAGCAGATTATTTGGGAGGAGGGGAATGAAATGATATTTCATTTTTGCAGTTTTTCTCATAAGGTATTGTTTTGGTCAGCTCATTTCAGGAGGTACAGATAGAGAATAGGAAATCAGCGATGGAAAGAGACAATCCTAGGACTTACACCTACACTATGGACTGGGCTGTTTAGTTTGGACTTAGAAACTGTCATATTCTCATATATATTAAAGATCTGTCTGATGGTCCCTTTTGAACAGAGCAGTTAAGATATTAATGACAGTAGTATCTTAACAGCTGCATTCAGCCACATTTTATAAATATGATTATGCATCTAGATTTCCAAACATGGATTTGCTTTCATATGTTAAAATCTGCATATGACACTGCACTATTCAGAAGAGTATGCAGATTTTTAGGCATATATGCCACAATCAATTCAAAGTAGAACCATAAGACATACTTTATTGATCCCCTTGTTGTTTGGACAGCTGCCAGACAGTACATGTTGGCACTACTATGGGGTTTCAGTGTCTTGTCCAAGGAATCAAACCGCTGGGTTCGTAGATGACTGCTCTACTCACTGAGCTACCTTCGCCCCATGCAGCCAACCTTGCAACCTTACCCAAAGACTTTCAAACACTGCCATTTGAGGCATGTCAACAAGCATGAACATCATGATAATTATGACTGCATTTCATGGTGACAATGTTCACTCTTTAACCACTACTGCTGTCTCTTCCCTGTCAGCACCACATGCATATCTTACATTCGGGAGGTCCTACAATATAGGCACACTGGTCTGTCTTTACAACATTGATGTTGAAGTGTTTGAGTTTTTTGCTGCCATTGGATTGGTGCAAAAGACTGCATTGGTTCTGTCATACAATGTGAAAAAAGGTATTGGATCATTCTTGAATTGGGGTATGGATGATATTTCAGTTCTAGAGTCTAAGACCCTCTAGGGTTGTTCAGTAAAGAAGTCACTTATAGAGATTCATGATTTGTTGCAAAGCTGTGCTAGAGAGTTACTAGTAAGGCTTGTGTTTGCAGCTGCATCATAACAAGAACCATGAGTCACTTTCTGAACATCTTGTTTCCTGTCATTTCTGTCTGCCGTCACACTGACTGAATGGACTGTTTCTCTTCAAGAGTCATCACTGACCCTTATTGTTTACTTAATTATGTCTTTCAATTGTTTGTCCTAAGCTTAAGACATACAGTTAGACTGTAATATTTACCTTCTGTTGGTAGATTCTGTAAAACATGCAAGTTTTATATGCAGTGCATAGAACAAGCTTTTATTTGTAGATAGCAACCAGACTAGAAATTGTACAAAAAAAAATGTAATAGCAGTGTACTGTGTGTACAGTGAGTTCAAAATGTTTCTGCCTTAAACAAAGCAACATGCATCCTCTTTCTCTTCCTAAGCATAACAGCAAACAACCACCACTTTTAATCTTCATGCTTTCTTTAGTCTCTACTGCTTTCTCCACTGCTTTCTTAAAGCATGTGTGTATTCATCTCACTATGTTAAGAGATTAGATCACACTAGTGCCCTTCCTAAATAGCCAAAGTCATCAGATTACACACTCTGCTCTTCGAGGTGCAAATAGCAGTCATAAAATGCTGAAACACTACTTGGGAGGGCGCAAACAGCTGGACTCTCTGGAGTCAGATGCATCCAGACATGCAGCGACAAGAATGAGGAGGGGGGGACGGTAAGAAAACGGAACTAATGGGGGAAGCATTCTGTGCATTACAAGGTGCACCTGACTGTGCTCAGTATATGGTTCTCTCTTTCTTTCTCTCTAGCTCCCCTTAACCTACTCTTGCTAATGGGACAGATCCCAAAAACATGCAGTATTATGCATCATGATTAATTATATGTCATATTTAGTTCTGTCTTATTTGGTCCAAGTATGCATTTCTACCCAGTCCAAATGTATGAGAAATAATCTATCTGAGAGTGTAGATAGTTTGACACAGTAACGCAGAAAACCCAAAGTGCAGCAATACTTATTTTTACCGTGTATTTGCACTTTTTGCATATAGTTGGTTACATGATGGCTGTGTTTGTAGAAGCTGAAGGCAGAGATTCAAACTTTGGGTCTTTCTGGAAAATTGGATTGATACTCTAACAACACAATTCAACACTAGACACTATTTCTTAACCAATTATCACTTTTATCACTATTTCTCTTCAAGTTGCACCTTAGTCATCTGTTGGATAGCTATTCAGAACACAAACTACAGATATTCCAGACTCACTTTATTCTAGTGTCAGAGACATATTCAGCACATTATGTGCTCTGTATGAGGAAGCCATGACTGATGATAAAATGATAAAACAAGAAACAATCCCTCACGATCATTTGAGGCATCTTATGTTGAAAATTGATTACTATGTATCAGCCTGCCAAGACCACCCAGCATTTTTTAAGGTTTATCACAATTACAGACCATCCCTTATATATTCTTGGAAATCCCAGAGGTGGGACAAGTATGCAGCATTCTATTATTACTACTACTACAAGCCCAGAGGCAAGAAACACACCCTTCCTTTTACAAGAGGAAAACACATGACCTCCAAGTGATTTGTAGTGAGAGGGCATTTAACATTTCCCTTTGGTACAAAAGAAAGGTGTGCTTTAGAAGTATGAGTAAAATTAGATTAGCCAAACAGATACAGAAATATATGGAGAGACAAAGATAGACAGAAACAGAGTTATGTATCCCCTATAATGTCCACCCTACTAGTTAACAGAGTGATGGATTATTGATGTAATATTTATAGAGGTAAATTTGTAAGACATAGATAGAATCCACTGGGAAGTCCTAGAATAGTCTCTTAGTGTTATTAGTAGGTACTAACAGGTATTAGTATAATGGTAGTACACTGGAAAGGTTAGACTTTATCTTCCAGGGATATGAATGTCAGTACAAACATCCAATCAATCCTGGCTGAAAGTCGCACAAGGTTTAGGTAAAAAAAAATGTCTTCATGGCACTCTACTTACCTTTCAACTCCCTCACCCCCATAAGAGCCAGATTAAAGCAGATTATGCTGCAGCATAAATGACCTGTTTTATGATCTCTGTCTCCACATGTGTGTGAGTGGTCATAGCTTCAAACCATTTGGAAGCTGAACAGTGCTGTCAGTGGGATTGGCTTGCTTCTTTTATTCCACTAGTTCTGTGGTTGTAAGTAAGAGATTTTTTATGGTTGAACTCCCTACTGTCATCAAAGCAAGGCTAACCACTATATGGGCTGCCGAAAGAAGGGAGATGAAAGGGCAACTTATACATAACTTTACAGTGTAACTCCTTACAAGGGTTTTTTTAGAACTTCAAAATGCCAGGGAGAGAACAATGACCCTTATAGCCTTCATGTCTACATCTCTTGCTCCATCTTTCTTTATGTTTTTATTTGCAACCATCAGCCAACCTCAGAAAATGCTAGCATGCAGCTGTGTAAGTGACTCTAAATACTGCTGAATAATGTTAAGTCCTTTACATTGAAGGTGACTACAAGGATTTCTATCTATATGCCCAAAGTATTAAGTAGAATTTTTTTCAAATGAGTGGAGAGCAAATAAGGCTGATACATGGTCTCATCTTGTATCATGCTGCTGTTGAAGTCCAGGTGCTCAAAGATACAACTATTGATCGGGGCTACTCTGGTCAATATTTACTTGTTGCCTGTCAAGTAGGAACCTGTCCAAAGTGCAAGGTCTTTTGTGAGCTTTGCGGCCAAGTGGCAAAGTAAACTTTGTAACCTAGTTTTGACCAGTGATAGGGGTGTAACATCTAGTACAGAAAAAAATATGATATATAATACAGCAAACACACATACACATACACAAAAGTCAGATGACAAAGAAAACCTTTTTAAATGAATGAATGGATTGTTCGGTACTACAGGAAGATAAAATCAAGTATTGCACTTTGTCTGAACAAAAAAAAATGTAATAAATTATTACCAATGCACTTTCTAATCTATGTCTATAGCAAGGCAAAAACTCATCTGATATTCAGTTTTTGAGTAGGTGATGTTATAAGTATACTTATCTGTTGTTGTTCTACTGATAAAAAAATATTCAGTTCAGAGCGTGATACAAGACATTTTGACATTTTTGCAAATGATTTACTGTCTTTAAATATCTCTGTCTCCTGACATAAGTTTGAAGTTCCTTAATTCACATGAGAAAAATTCCCATTGATGCACTGACCCAGTCCATCTTAGCTAGCCTCAGTCGTGAGAACCACATTTACAGACTCTGCAACCCGGGACCTTTTGGCTGAATCTTTTATTGGGATCTGGTCTGAAATGCAGCCATGCTCACACACACATGGACATACTCTCTCTCTCTCTCTCTCTCTCACACACACACACACACGCACACACACACACACACACACATAAGAAGAGGCATCCCTGGAGATGTGCCATTATCTGTTTGTTGTTTTAGAGGGCATTTCTCACACACAGAAAAACAAAAATATAAACAATGACCCTGGAATTTATAATTAAAAACAGTACCTTTTTTAAGCTATAAACTGAGTTTCCAATGAACTTTCAGTACAAATAAGTAACATGACAGGAGTTTTCCTAGCCACTACACAGTTGCTGCACTGTCTCCAGTGATTGTTGAGTTATAAATTATTGTTATGTATGAGTTTGAGACTGAAGGGATTAGTGCGTATTCATTCATTCAGGTCCTTTGTTCTCGATTCCAGAGTTCTAGTATAAAACTTGGGGTAGAGCTGCTTCACTCAGGCTTACTTAATGTCATTCTTACAGTAATGTTTCCTTTATGCTCATGCATGCCGGGAGGACCACCAAGGCAAAAACTGAATTTGACCAACATTCTCCACAGAACCCAAACAAGTTCAAGTATTTAATCCTGGACTGGTCAAACGAATTGCATGAAAATAGGCAGAAAGAAAACCAAACACCGAGCTAATCTTTCATGATTTAGTCCAACCTAACACAAATTCAGTCTGTACTGCTCTGACACACAGAAAAATAATGGTATCCATTCTGTACCCAGAGGTACATTTTTCAGAAAAGTACCCTGTAAGGTACAGAAATTGTCCTAAAGGTGACAACTTTGAACCTTTGTTCAATTTTAAGGTACAAAATCCCTATTGGCAGTCAAAGGTACATTATTGTACCTCTGACAAGCTTAGGGTACAAGCAAATTACGCAGCAAATCAGTGATTACAAATCTTAATTTACATAGAAAGAATGGTTTACTGAAATTAAACAAGCTTCTGGTAAATCTCCATTACATTATTAGTCTGTGTTGTATGGGAATAATTTTATTATACTTCATTAATAACTAAA
>JAUMHL010000009.1:16610840-16633848 GCA_032362345.1 Sandelia bainsii | reverse complement strand
CCCCCCCCCCCCCCCCCCCCCCCCCCCCCCCCCCCCCCCCCCCCCCCCCCCCCCCCCCCCGCATACTACAATACAGTATGCCGTATGTTTAGATCTATGGCAAATGAGGTTAATGGTAAATTTGCACACTACTCTGCAGAATCTGGAATCCACAAAATGGATAATGTCATGTGTATAAGTGATTATCTCCACCCACTTTGAGTAGTGATGTTTGCCTTTAGGCTTGTCATCTCATGTAGAAGTGGGCCCTTCGTTTTCATGGGGCCAGCATGTGCTTGCATACTGTAAACCTCATCCTCTTGAGAGTGTGTGTGTGTATGTTTCTGGGAGACCCTTTTACTACCGACTAAAGCCACTTAACACTAACACAACAAAATAAAAATGTATTACCAGGTTTTTTTTATGAGGTTTTCCGAATGATTTTTTAGCCATGGAGAATTATCTTCAATATGTGTGAGATGTTGATCTTGCTGGACACAGAGATGATCATTTCAGATGTTTTCAAAAATGATTGGTTGTTTTAGAACAGTGGGAGAGTTGAATGCCAGCCAAAGCCTTATTCTTGAACCCATATCATTTTAACTATAGTCGCAGGGGGTAAAGCTACAGTCACCTATTATTCATTCATGAGATGCCATGAACAGACGTTCCACGTATCTGTTTTTCCACAGTGCTTACTCCAAATACTGTCACCTCTAGACACCTTGTTTTTCCACTGCAACCACTATACCATTTTTTTTGTACAATTGGACAATTTCTCCATGTTTTGCTTTAAGTCCATGTTCGGCCTTCTTTCCACAAGAAAAGTTTGTCATGATGAAAAATGATAGTAATCGAATGTCATAATTTTTCAGATGAAAGCCAACATTATAAGATAAATTGAAATTATGAAATATGAAGTTATAATTTTCATACTTTTGACTTGCTGAAACAAAATGATGAGGTTAAAAGTCAAGATTTTGACTTTTACAATCTCCCTTGATATTTCATAAAGATAATTGGCCACCCAATCAGAATTTTCTGGTGGTGTCTCTGTTTCCTCATAATTTGGTCACCTAGTATGAGCTGTCATTGTTGTACTGTATACCCTTCAGCCATGGATTATCTCTTGTCACTAAGTCTTGTCAAATTTCTCAAACTTTCAAATCATTGGCAATCAACAGTAAACATCATAGTTTGATCTTGTATGTATGTATCTTGTTTATTAACTATTTTCTATGATACTATATATCATGGTGGTGGATACTGTATGTCCCTGTTTGATTTATGGTAATATTGTGTGGGCTAATACATAACTGTGCAATCTCAATAGGCTTCATCTACTCCAAAAAAGGTTTTGTGTGTTGTATTTTATTGTGCAAACAAATATCACTAAAACTAACAAACCTGTAAATTTCCACTGGGAATGAATGACAATTACTACTCTAATAAAATATTGTAATTTCCATATGATGTAAATATGTTGTAAGAAAAGAAACAACAGACCTACAAAGTAAAACTAATGGAAGCAGATACTGTGCATGGTATTTATTTTTTGCAGTTAGAGCCACGGTGCTGCTTTCTGTGAAAAAAGATTAAACAAGTGAAATGATGCCGTTCCTCCATGTTCTAGATGGACTCAATTGAATCATGCTTTGCATTCTGCAACAAACAATTTTGGGTAATGAGTGGAAACCTTAACGTGATAATCCTAAAGTGCATTTCAATCAACCACATTAGTATGATAATATGTCTAGGGCCTGTGCCAAATGTTTGAAAATTGACAGCCTCTCTTCTGTACTCAGTTTTTCAGTGTAAGACATGGACAGCATGTATACTTGCGCACACACACATTAGAGCCTTGGCTGTATTCCATAACAACTGAAAAAGAGAGACAGGCAGCAATTTTGTTTTCAAAGGAGAAATTATTATTATGTGATTGTAGGATAATTGGGCTGCTATACTTGAAAAAGACTGACAAGATGAATGACCTGCACCTGTTTAGATGTTATCCTTTCTGGCACAATGTTTGCAGATTCTTTGCATGTGCAATTTGGATATTACTGATACAATGCATTTCCAATTTAGCATTTAACATGTTTTTCTCTTGTACTATTGATGAGGTTTTGATTTGTGCCTAACTGAAGGCAAATCAGCACTTGCCACTGACTGCTGATCATCAGTCACATTTGAGTAGTTTGTGTGTTACTGTGCTGTACTTTTGCACACGTGTTTGTGGACAGTACTGCTATTTAGACTTGTAGTGGTACATCCTCTGGCCACCAGAGGGAGTAAACAGTTAAACTAATTAAACCTCAGTGTTGTTGTTGCTACAGTTTGAAAGACTTTACTTAGCTTTGCTACGTTTTTTTTGCAGATAGTTGTACTATTAACTATTTGTGGCTTTACAGTGACTAGGCCTGTAAATAGAACTACAACAACCATGCCCCTTTCTGATTTAAAATAAGGCCTATACAGTATTTATTCAGAAACTTTTCAAGCCAAAACTGATGTTTTCTCCTGTAGCACATAGCAGCATAACTATATTTGGTGTTCATTGGTTAGGAGATTAACATTTGTTGGTAATATTGTGTGGGCTAATATCAACCCCCTCTGAAGGAAGCAGGAGAAATACAGAAAGATATTTGAGCTGAATGGAGGAAATCCCTGCACCTCATGCGTGACACATGCTTGCTTGGTCCATGAGGTGAAAATTGCAGAACAGCTGGTCAGGGGTTGATCTTACATTGAGAGCCCCCTGGAGCCACATAAGGCTCCCTGTGGATGCACATAAAGCTGCACCCACAGAAATATTATCCGTAGCATGGATATCAGTGCAATCTTTCTCAGGTCATTCAAGTTTGAAATATGTAGACAATTTCACTGCCATGTGTGTGCACTAATTGTTACATGCCAGGAAAGCTCCCTCTTTGCAGAGCTGCTGTACAAGAAAGTGTAAAAGTCAGAATTAGTGGAAGAACTCATGATATAAAAGTAGGAGTTGGACCTATGGCTGTCTTTACAGCTTTGCAGAGCTATAGCCAAATTTCCCACAAGACTTGAAAGGGGGTAAAGACTACAAAAATTAGAGACCTCAGATGACTTCAGGGGTCACCTACCACTTTGTGTGAACCTTTGACTGAACTCTGCTTGACCCTGCAGCCAATGAGAATATGAATCAATCTAAGAGAAACGAGAAAATCTGTTTTGACTGTTTTTACATCTCTGTATTGCTCTAAATTCTTTTTGTTAAATGACAGCCACGGCTGGAAGGATCAGTGTCTTCAGATAAACATAGTACCCTCAAACACCAAAAGTGAGAGTTGGCCACCTTATAAAATACTTCAGAGACTCATTGTAATTCAGTTTTTCCTGGAAGTATTTATGAATCACGCCAAGCGATGCTTGGTCTAATTAATCACCCAGTGGGAGACCATATTATAGCGCTCATTCTTTCAATTAACACCAATAACCACAAAGAGGATTAACACTCTGAGGAGAGGCTTCCCTTTTTCTCTTCTCAAAGGGTATTCCTACTGATGAAGTGTCTCTCTCTCTCTCTCTGTCCCTCTCTCTTTTTATATGTGTGTTCATGTGTTTGTATTCAACTGTGTGTGGCCTGTGCAGTTTTGTTTCTATCTGGGCTTGTGTGTGTATTTAGTTTAACTTGTGTCTAGCTTTGTCTATGACCATGCCTATTATCTTAGTGTGTATATGTGTGTACATTTGCATTATTGTTTGTACTTGTGTACAAATGCAACAACATGCACTGGCCTATGCATGTGTAATATGGGACAGCTGGGTTCTGACTTTGATCCAAACAAGTGTTGCCTGAATATGACACATGACATCACAATGTGAATTAATATTTAGTATAGTGTGATATCTGCCATCTGCAAACACTGACCATCATCATCTGGAAACTAATATTACAATATTTCCCCAAGGGGATCAATAAAGTATTCATTAACAATAATAACACATATAGGTACTATACAAGGAAAAGACAGACATACAAAATGAAAAGTTTTGTACTGCAACAGCATCCCTTTCTTGACAGATTGAATCAATTATATGTAGGAAATCTCCACTAACAATGTGAGTATAAATTGTTTGATTGATTTGGAAAAAAAACCCTGTCCAATCACCCCCTCTAGTGGACATTTCTGTTAATGTCTTTTCTGCACCTGTTAAATACATGAGATGGTTAGATTATGGTTTTACATTGTGTGTATATGTTTATATTCACAAAATAACATCCAAACATTTTCTGTTTGCCAGACTTGACACTTAAAGCTAAATTCCCCTCAAACAGGGAGAGAACGAGAGTAGGCGTCTGTCTGCAATATAATGTTTGACAGTGGTGGTGAGATGCTAAGTGGCCCCCAATGGAGAGGGAAATCTATATGAAACATACAACCCAATCAGAAGGTCCAATGGGAATCCTTCCTCTTTGACCAAGCTAGAGTTTCTCAATCAATTTCCCCCTGCTCCCCTTGACCCAGATCAATAGTCATCATTGGAGACGAAGAGATAAAAGAGAAGAGTGAGATCATCTCCCATAAACTCACAGGGGAAAATTGAGAAATTGTCTTTTTTTCCGCAGTCTGCCCTTTGGCATAAGACACTCAATTTTTTCAAAAATTTACGAATCAAATGACAGACTTTTAAAAATCAGATTCCTTGTGCAAAGACATTTTTGATTCAGTTTTTACAAACACATACAGTATGCACATGCATAGACACACAGACAACAACAACACACCGTCTTTTCTTGCTTTGTCTCTTTTTATTCTCAACAAGAGAACAAATCTATCTCCTCTAATATATGTGCCTCTTTCAATAACAAACAGATGATCGTTACGCTACCTCTAAATGAATATTTAATGATGCATATGCCCTAAAATATATGAAAAATGAAAACTGTGAGACAGAGCAGGGTAAAAGGGAGGATACAAAGCGCTTAAGCCTTCTCGTCATTACGATGGCCCCTGGTACTCAGGGCCACCAAGGAATCCCTTAATTCCTCCAGCATTATGCGCTTCAGACTCTTTCATGTCCTCCGTATGGGAGACAGCGGATGGAGATGGGGGGGGGGGGGGGATGCTGGAAAATTCTAATATGTCTCTTGCTATGAAAAAATATGCACATACATTTAGCATTTAGATTCTCCAAGGGCAGAACAGAGGAGATGGGCACATGTCAGCTACCACAGTGTGTTTATGTGTGCGTGTTTTTTGTGTCTGTGTGTGCACGCATGTTCTTGTGTATATGCACACATGTTTGTGTGAGGAGGCCATCTTTATTTGGTTCAGTCTTTATTTATCCCCAGTTTGTGTCTCTGCCCTGCAGTTACCATAGTAATATTAATGATTGGGCTCCTCACACTGGCAGTGAGAAAAGGTTGTGTGCTATCCAGCCCTGTTTAATATATACTATGCTAAAGTGACAGGTAGGATATTGGTAAACTGACAGAGTGGTTGACTCACTTACAGAGGTTAACTGGTTTGCTGTCTGGCTGACTGAGTGACTGACTGGCTATTTGAAGTTTAGACTGGCTGCTGGTTTGGGGGCTGTGAGGGAACAAATTAAATGACTGGTAGATGTGTTGGCATGTTGACTGGCTAACCTGATGAGTGGCAGGCTGGCTGGATAGATGACTGGCTTGTTGACTGACTAAAGGATTAGATGAGTCTGATTGACTTGTTGGTGGAATGACTGTCACTCTGACTGACTGCTGAGATGCCTGTAAGGGTGGCTTGTTGGCCAACTGACTGACTGAGACTGGAATAGTGGTTGCTTGCTTCACGGATTTGAAATCTCTTGCCTGTTGGCTCATTGTTTTGACAGCTTCCAGAGCCTAATTTGCTAGCAAAACATGGAAGATGAAATCAAGTGATCTAAGTATATACTATATATTACCTACTTAAATATAATAAAAATAAAATAACTGACTGAACACTGGTAATGGTCAGTAAACACCAGTGGCAATGTTTCTTTTATGTTGGCTCTTATGCTAGTTCTCAATTAAATAGCCTATCTTTAATTGTTTTTTTCTGTTTGTTCAGAAATCATCATCCTCAGTGGATGAATGTTGTGTTCATATTTCTTAAAGTAAGAATAATTGTGTGCTGAAATTCATACAATACAAATTATTCTGCAGTACAAAACCAAAAACGTGTTGTCAATCATAATAGTTACCATCACAGACTCTGTTTCTTGTTTATCATCTGCTATTTATCTGCATCCAGTTACCGTCACTGCATTACAAAACATTAGATTTCTTTGTTGCAGAACAACATGCATTACCTATTTGTTTTACAGGAATATCTTCTACAAATGATCTTAATTTCTGTGCATTTTTTTTTTCAATCTGATAAAAAAAAGAAACAGTCTTTTATTCTAAATAGCTTAAAACCGTTCTCAATCATATGACTGCTCCTATTAAATGATAATAGAATTCAGAGTGACTGTAATTAGAAATAGACCAAGAAACGGGGCAGACAGTATTTCGCTGCTGTGGCCACAGGAGGGCACAGCAGGCTCATCTCTCAGCCTGCTGCTTTATTAAGATGGAAACTACTCAAACAGAGGAATGATCTTTATATCTCTCTCTTTCTCCTTCTCCCCCTCTCATTTTGCATGTATCTCAAGCCTTTATTGAAATCTCTCTATTCAGACGTGTTCATAATTAATTACACAATTTGGGATCATTATTCACAGACATACACACACAGTTGTGTTCCTCACCGCTGCTGAAGACTTCATTATCTGTGGAACCTGCCTCTCAGATTTTCCACAGGCTTACTGGGCTCGCCTCATCAGAAGTCTTTAAACACACTCACCGTCAGTTCAATAATACTGACTGCTCTTTTCTTTCCAAGTGATCACTGATTATTAGAGCTTCCATTCTAATTGACTACATCATGGCAGAGCTGCTTTTAACAGCATATTGATGCTGTCAGATGAAAACATTTAATCTCACAATTTTGAAGCTCAACAGAATCAAAGAAAACATTTTAAGATTAAATAACCCTTGTGCTAAATCATCTTTGTATGTATTACAGTATCTAATGTAATATATTTTTATATTATTATATAGAGATAAGGACAGTGGAACCTGACTGTAAAAATATATTAAAAAAACCTGCTAAACAGTGTCACATTATCAGAGCATTTTTAAAGATTTTGTGAGATTGTTTGTTTAAATTTTTATTTAAATGTCTCTTGTCAACCTGAATTTTTGTAGAAACAATATTATCTATTTTTTGTAAGAAATATAAACCAATAAAAAATAATGCAGCATAATACAACAATTCTGTAATAAATCCTCTCTTCATGAGGTGAGTTTCTTTTCTGTTTCTGTTCTGCATATCTAAAAGTGGCAGAATAAGGTGGAGTGTGGGTGCATGTTGTAACCTACATCACAAAAATATGCCTAGTTAAACAATGGTACATGTTACTTTCACAGTGTACACTCAAATTACACATTGCTCCTGGTCTCTAAGGTTTACATTTAACTAATAGATAATAAAACATTCTTGAGTTACAGTAACAGCTTTTAAGGACCAATCAATAGCCAAGTGGTTTCAAAAATGTGTATTTTATCTGAACCATGAACTTTCATGGCACAGTGGCCAGATTAGATTAACACCATGGGCAAACTTGACCTCAAATGAACTTTTGTTTATTGTCAGTGATGTAACAATGATGTTCCTATCAATTTTTTTGTAGTAATATAGTTAAATGTGCAACCGATGATGAAATGCAACCTAAAAATGGGGAAATAACTTGGAATAATAACTTGAGGAAGTGTACTCCATGTCTCAGGCTGTAACTGAATTATAATGTGATTCACTTCATCAGCAATAATTACATTTTTCATGACAGAGTTTTAAGTAAGGGAAGATGCAAAACATTATCATAACACTCCCCATTAAGTTGTTTGTGTCTGTTTGTTTATTCAATTAAATATTAACAGCCTGTGACTAAAACTGATTAGCAGTTCATTCTCTCTCTCAAGTGGTCTTACAGATCCAGAGGATAAAACAAACCAGACATGTCAGTGAAGCAAACTCAACCACAAGGTGAAGCAATCAAGGTACTTCTGGGCAAGTTTGTTACAGTGGGGATAGTGTTTCCAATGACTCATGTATGCACTTCCAAAGCACCTTGTACTGTAAATGCTTCCTTACATTTCTCTAAACTATTATTACACCTTATTTCTTTAGGTGCGATTGTGCATGCTGTATTGGAAAACCCATACTAATATCGGCCATGCAAGGAAATGGACATGTGCAGAGACTATTCTCACTGTACAGTATTCATAAACATTGATGCAAATATGATGCAATGTTATGATGCAATAAAATGCTAAACTTTGCATGAAACAGCTGCAAGGCGTGAAAACAAGTGTTACTGAAGTCACATGACTTTCTTGTGAAACGGGTGATTTATTGATTTGACAGTTTAACAATCACACATTTACCATACATAGTGAAGTATGCAAGATCACTGACCTATTGCAAATAGTACCGTAAAGGTCAAAAAGGTCATGTTCAGTAAATATAAAATGAGCATTCATGTCTGTGTTAAGACCATATAGTTGTGACATCCATTTTTCTCCTACTTTGGACTGAACTTAATGCCCAGGTGCAGCTGAACATCAAAAACCTTTGCATACATACATTATTAGTCTGTCCTCATAAACCATCATAGTAAGAGTTTTTAGTCCTAATCTAGGTAAGCAGGTTTTATTTATGGGTATGAATAATTGAGTATCTATTAAAATATCCCTCAGTCATGCTGGAAGTACACATTAATATTTTAAAATATTAGTGAGACCTGGCTTTACATGTCTTATGTCTGGATCGCTTTATTCATCCTTTTTTTTTTCTGGCAGGTCAGACTGATGTCACTCTTCAATATGCAATGATGACAGGAATATCTGACTTTTGTACATTACATCAATTTTATTGCCAATGGACTAAACTCACTGTAATTATTTAAATGAGGAACTTCCTCTTTCCATGAGGAAGTCAAACACTTTGTAGCCATATTTATTTCAAAAACTTAACCTAACTGGACTAACAGGAATTTAGCTAAACATTCTCCTCCTTTACCAAATGTAAACTATTGTCTGGTGGTGTGTTTATTAACTGGAGGCGACAACTGTTCAAGATTGCATAATAAAACACTGAAATAGTGTATTTCCTGAAAAGATTTTTTTTTCCAATTAAACATCTCTTTCCTGTTCCTTAATCCAATTAATTTTCCAATTCAGTTGATCCAGTTGTTGTTGATCACAGCAACAGGTCAATTAAGTTGTGCCTTAGGCAGAAAGAGATGAAGCATGTGCATGCAGGTGATGATAGAGGATTGATGAGAACAGGTGATACAGTGGAGGTTTATACTGTAGATGTAGAAAGGATTTGTAGCTTTTAGTAACCTTAAGATTTTTAATGAAAATGTTTAATCTATCCATGGTGTACAGAGGATGTCAAGACAAACATTTAGTGCAAAGCAGCATCCGGGAGTTTCCACCACATGTGTTGTGCAGGAACATGTGGCGGTTCCATGTCTTTTTTCTTAATTTGTATATACCAAATTATCATACATTTAAACATAGTGGCAATTAAAAAATGTGCTCTCAAATATGGCAAAAAACATCTTTCAATTGTTGTTTGAATTGCAGTGTACATTTCAGTGTAGATTTTGCTGTGTGCATTCTGTGTCTATACCGAATCCATGTGTTTGTGTATCCCTTTATTTATACATGCCTGCATGTGCATGATTACTGTACATGTAGATAATGTGTGATTGCAAACCTTTGTGTGTTTGAATGTGTGTATTTGTGTGTGTGTGCATATATCTCTGTTTGGCTTTATATGTGTGTGAGAGATGGCAGCTGCTGTCACCCAGTGGGGCTGACAGTAGTTAAAGACAGTAAAGCTGTGTGTGTAACAGGCCTGCTGTCACTTCCTTCCCTGTGTTATTTTACTTCTCTCTAATGGGCTTTATTTCATTGTCAGCTGGCAGTCTACCTCCTCCCCCTTTTCTCCTTTCTTTCCCTCCTTCTATTCCTTCCTTCCTCATTCTCTGTCTCTTGACACATTACAGGCTGCCTTTGGAGAACAGCAGAGGGCCAGAGACCCCCTGCCAGCCATAATAATGTGGTAAAACAAGCCGACAGGTAGAGTGTGTGGGCTTGTGTGCAAGGATGTGTGCGCACATCTACATTTGTTTAAGTTTGTGAGTTCACAGGCAATGTGTGTGTCCGTTCTTGTCTTCATGCGCATGCCATGCATATGTCTTCCTCTGTATGGCTTTTTCTGTGTCCTGGAAAACCTATCAAAGTCCTGCCCATTAAAAAGCCTTCTGTGGCACATTATTAGCCCCCGTTACAAGGGCAATCTATCTACGCTCAAACTAAAGGGGAAGGAGAGGGGAGGAGGGCTGAGCATTGGAGTGGTGGGGGAGATTCCTGTCAGCTCAGAGAACATTAGCTGTCCCAGAGTGCTTGTAGCCGCAGCAGGTGTGCTGACCCACCAAGACCCATCAACCTCCTGCTTCGCTCCCTCTCTCTCTCTCATACTCTCATATCCTCACACACATACACACACAGACTTATATCTCAGCTGGGGAAGTACAAACACATACTTTCTGACTTCATGCATGTGCATATGCAAACCACATATGCACAAACAGCTGTACACAGTAAGATATATATATATACATATCTTCACACACACGTACACACAGAACCAATACCACCCACTGAGACAATAGCTCTTTAAATCATGTGAAGGGCGATGGAGCTGTTGCATTAATAAGAGTGCAGTAGCGTAGCACTAACTTATGAGATGACAAAAGCGGCAAGGAGTAGGAAAAACAGGAATGTCTTATTAGTGGATATGGTCCACACCTGATGTTTGTGAACTAAGGTTTTTGAATATAGATGAATGGCTCCTGAAGGCTCATACTCATACTGCAGTTTGATCATGTGAGGAGGGAAACCAGCTCATAAAACATAACTGGTGGATTTTGAATAGCACTTATAAAGGATAAAAAAATTGCAGTCAACAAGAATACAAAATTAAGTTTTGAGAGGGTACAGAACCAGTAGAATAAAAGTTACAAAGATGGTTGACTTGATCATTACGATAAAAATGTGATCTGTCTATGAATCCAAAACATTGTGGTCTATCTCTCTTTCTCTGCACATTTGTATATGAGTTTATAATGTGAAATATTTTTAACATAACATCTCAACATAACGTTTTTTTTTCTCATCTGACCTGACTAACAATGGCTTCATTTCTGCAAAGCCATGCTCAGTTTTCAACCCCTTCTGAAAGTTTGATAATAAATTTTGCAAACCGTCTGAGTGGTTTTCTAGATCATAGGGTCCTTTTTAATGTACAGCTACAGCACATGCATTTGACCGCCTTATTTGCTTTGAAAACTGGAAAGATGCAGAATAGGAAAGGTTGGCTCTTTATTCAGAATTCACTTTGTATTCCAGTTTAAGTGTGTTTTTTTTTTTTTCCATGGCACTTTATTAGCCTGACTTTTACTGTCTGCAAACACTAGCAGATTCTTAAGGAAAGTGAGAGATGTGGTGGGGTAGGGTGGATGTGGATGGAGACAGAAAAGGAGGCGGAGGGGTGAGAGATGGATGTAAATGTGGAATAATGTAGCAGGAGTGAATTTGCATGGTCAAATGTCAAAAAAATGAAGCCTTCCCCTGAGCCTTGTCAGGAAAAATAACATAAATGGCGCGCTCCAGCACTGGCATGCCATTAGCGGTTAGTTCTGCCTGTCATCAGTCACTGAGAAGAAGAAATGGCCGTCATTATCTCCAAAAAATGGACTGGGAAAGATGGATACACCCCCCTTTTCTCTGTGACAAAGAGGCATGTGCACATATAGTATGTGAATGTGTACACACATGAGCACACAAAGACAGAGGCCCACCTGCATGCATGTGTGGTATTGTATGGCTGTGCACATCAAGCTCAGATAAAAAAACACTGTATGTATACAGTGTGCTGTAATGCGCCACAGATATGTACACACACAAACATAACATGCAAGTGACACATCTGACCTGAAAACAAACAAACAAACAAACAAAATGATAGAGATGAAGAGTAACATTGTCAGCCAGAGGAATTGGTGAAGTGTCACTCAGTGTACAACATGTGTGCACATGTCCACGTACATGTGCGTATAACTTGGAGTTAGTGTTAATCATTGTCTGCCACCCCTCTAACATTAATTGTCCTGAGGCTGTTTGCAGCTGAAGATATTGATGCTCATTCTAGAGTAATAGCTTCATTTCTACTCATGTAATGGCCATTAACACGCTGCATACTGTATCCCAACAGCTGGCATGCAACAGACAGGCCACATAATTAAATATGTTACTACTGGAGAAAGAGGAAAGGACAGTGGATGAGGGCTGAGTACAAATGTGAATAACAAGAATCATACATTTCTTTTGATATGCACGCACATGCACTCTCATTATGGTTTAGCTCACTGCAGGAAGGAGGCACTGGCAAGCAATTATATAATAAGCTTAAAGACCATAAAATTTGCAGTAACAAGGAAAATTAGCCATTACATTCCATGGTACTGATAACCACACATTGGTTTTTGAAGATAAAAAAATCCTCTCACTGTTACATTGTCTGGACACCATGTTGAATTGTCTTAACAAGCGTTGACAATTCAATTATTCTTTTTTTTTTAAATTTATTTGTTTTTTTATTTAAGAGAAAAGAGGATATCTCTGTATTTGCATATTCTAACAATCACTGACTTACATTCAAATAAATCTAGAGACAAGTTCACTTTGTTATTTGTGCCATCGCTTTAATTTGTCCTTGAAAATATTGCTCTTGACATTCAAGAATGCAATTTCCATGCGGCAATGAGACAGGGTGGGTAACAATAGTAGAAAACTGAATATAGGTATGTATTGAGGCGAAGTTCATGAATTTTAAGACAGGGAATATATTGAGAAGCCTGGCACCAGACAATGAGAGAGAGATAGAAAGAGAGAGAGGGAGAGAGAGAGAGAACAACTGAGCAAGAGATCAGCATGGCAGCTAATGTAATGAATAATATCTCAAGTGTAAATCCAGCCAATTGAACCCAGGGCTGCCTTCTCCCTCTAGCTAGGCTAAATGAGTTTCCATGGGAATGTGGATGAAAGGAGCGCAGATGTCTAGGTCAGGCATATTGGAGAGGAAGACGCAGAGAAGGGCTAGGAGTATGAAATAGAGTCCTCAGGGTCTGGTTTGCAGAGATTTGCACTTGTGCTAAGCCACTTCACATGTGAGTGGAGGGTCTAACAGCCTTAGACTTGAGCATCAAGGTATGTGTGTAGGTCCGTTGTTGAGCTGTGTAAGCACTCAGGGCAGAATATGCCCCAGAAGGGGTAAGAAAATTTCATACAAGTTATGCCTACTCTGTGTTTAGTTCAACATATTGATGGTGGTGGAGGGTGGTGGTGCTGAGCATAGAATATGGTTGCTGTCATATCTAGAAAGAGAGACAAGCCACTGTACATTTACAATGCACACATAAATGCACTACAACAGATGTTTTACCACACAATAAAAGGCCTTTGGCTCCATCTCTTGCATTTCTTCCCTCTCAATATTATCATCCATGCTCAATTTAATTGAAAGTCCTCACCGTCTCTCCCAATAGGAAGCCTGTCTTGCAGTACTGTGGAAGCTATAGTGACCAAGTTCAAAGTGACACATCTAGGACATGTGGGCTGCACATTACCTTGACACAGTCTGGCTGTAGAAATTAGCTGCTATCTGAATTATTAAAATAACAAGGGACATTTCATGAGTTTGGGCAGGGAGATATACCCCCACCCATGCAATTCTGATTGTCTACTTTAACTAGTTTCTTTGAGCCTTCAGCATCAGTCATTGTAAAGTAGAGGTTTGCAGATTTCTTCGCTCCCATTAGGGAAGAGGAACGAGGCATGGCTGTCCACTGAGCCCACCTCATTTATTATAATGACCTGCCAGGCCCAGACATGAACATGTTAAAGTTATAGGAGAGTGGGACATGACAGGTGCACACAACCTTGTCAGATCTGTGTTGGTCTAGTTTAAACATACAGATCCTCCACTCTGAGAAGACAGACAGACAGACAGGTTACCGGGATGGGTCCTATTGCAAAGAAAATGACTGACTAATTGTCAGATTGCTAATAATGACAAAGCATAGGTATGCACACAGATATCTAGATTGAATTTTTTACAGGTTTTCACTTTTTAAAATGATAGACATGCCAATTGTTATATTTTTTGCTGTCTTTGAGCATGGAATTGTATTTAATTTGGACATTATTGGGTGAATAAATAAATGTGACTGGGTAACTTGAAATTATTTTAGCGATTTACAGTCAGGATAACATGTCTGAATGTACAAACAAGAAAAAATCCAACCGTGTCTCCTAAAAATTACGTTCGTATAGGACAAAACTGCATTCCCGATTACGTTTTGTTACAGGATGTATTTGTGCCCCGATTACGTTTTTGTAGAATGTAATTGTCACGTTGTATTGAAACTTATTTTTGTGAATGAACGAATGACGTGCTACATTTATTAATGCAAAATGGTTTGCAAGGAGGTGGTTGGCGTTTACTGTGAAGGACTGACATGCCAGAGACCCGAGTTCGAGACCAAAGTCCCCTGTGAGGTTGGGTTTAGGCAATAAAAGTACTGAGGTTGGGTAAGAAAAAAGATCGTGTTTTGGTGTCATTTTTAATGCAGATGTTGTGTTTGTGAAGCAACTGTGTGAAAGGATATTTTTATCCATTAAGCAGCCACTGCCCCTAACCCACTGCAGTGACGTCTCATCCCGACCATAAAACATTTTAATATCGCTACACTCACATGTCTGGATGTTGAAATATAACGTCGGATTACAAAACGTAATCGGGTCGCAAATACGTCCTGTATCAAAACGTAATCGGGATTGCAGTTTCGTCCTATACGAATGTAATTTTTAGGAGACAGGGCTGAAAAAATCTAATTTATAGGTTCTTTGAGTAAGGTTAGGTATGAATGAGTGACTGACACTTTAACGGTTCATTAAAAAAAACATTATCAGATACATTTGACTTCATGAAAAAGTAATTTAAACAGGTTTTAAAACATGTCACAAAGAGTTGGAATCTCTGTATGAATTAGATAGCTATAACATACTGTATATGATTTAAACAATCCAATGTCATAAGGATACCAACATCATCATTCTCTTACTAGAGATGCAGGGCAAACAGTTATTATGTTGAGACAGAGACCTTGGAGTTTAATGAAGTCACAGCAAACAGTTCTGTAATCCCTATAAGATCTAAGTAAACAAATGTTGGTCTTCTAAGTCTGCATAATGGCACATTGCCTTTACATTCACCCTTCAGACTACATAGGGCCTTAATGCCATGTAAAAGACACACACTGAATCACTTTGAGATTTTTTATTTATTTTTTTCTCCCAGAAGAACGTCCAAACTGGACTCTATAATCCTCTGCCATTCTTGTAATCATCTGACATCCAGCGAGGGCAATATCTATTTTCATCTGGTCCTGATAGGATCTCTTTAGGATTTAAAGAGAGGCCTCAGCATGCTGCGCCCAGCAGCTCAGCTGTGATCTGGGGCTTCGGGGAGTTCTCATTAGGCGTTAGCGGCCCCCAGATCGAAGAAACCTAGTTCTTGCTAGTGGATTTTTAATCCTCCTATGGACTGTGTTGGGAGATGGAGTTATTTAGGGCCCTTTGATTAGCTTTGCAGCTGCACTTTGATTAAGAGAACTTCTGAAGATTGAGCTGCTGGGCTGCAATTTGGAGATGGTGGAAGATGTGTGTCAAGGTGGTGGTGTGTGAACAATGTACAGTACACATAGTATTTTATGTGAATGTATGCATAGTATAAGAGTAAAAGGGTAGCTTTATTTATATCTGAGTGTTTTAAATGCTTGTGCATTGTGGAATATCTTTGCTGACTTTCTTGAAGCTGAAAGTTGTGACAGACATAGTCATTCGACTGAGATGGAACAACACAATGACAAAGAGAAAGATACAGATGATGAAGCAGAGCTGATGTATGGACAAGGCCAAAAAGTTTTAATGCCCATGGCAAATTGAGCATTTGTGTTTCCTGTGTTCTGCCGAGGTTCAAACCACAAGGTAATAAACCCAGGCTGGTCTGTCAGTGATGGGTTGAGAGTGGTACAATCCAGGGCCAAGGCTGTCCTTCAGATGTAAAGGAGGGATTGAGTCCTGCTTTGTACTCCTATGGTTCCCTGGGCCTTTTGAAGTGACTATACTAAGATCAATGAAAAAATGGAAAGCTGGATAAAGGAAAACTCATGTTTGATATACTGACACATCTTTGTCTGAAGCCTCCAAAAATACATGTGCACACAGGTGCGCACACCCATGCCTACAAACTACATAACCAGACAGCAGCATAGAGGTAAGTTAAGGAGATAGACATATAATTTCACTGGTATTTCTATTTATTAAAATATTGTATGCATGGATAATAGAAACCTAGTGAGAGAGAAAGAAAGACCAGTGAGACCTAATGTTGTAATGAAAACCTTACGAAGCTTAATGACTCATAATGGAGGCTCTGGTGGGTTTTAGAGAATATTCTTTATACATAGTATCTTTATGGTATGGTGTATCTAGTGTGGTTATTGTTTTTCAAAAAGCACCTAAGAGGCATAGCATTAGGAAATCTTCAGTCCATTCATTCGGGCAGACTGAATATTTGGCTGAAAATGATAATCAAATATAATAGGTTAGCAAGTGTGAGATGGAAGAAAAGTATGATAAAATATACTTAAACAAAAGGGTGCAGCAGAAGCATCTCAAATCATTGAGTATTCACTAATGCATTACTATTCAGGAAAAATGAAAGCTGCAGAAGTTCTGAAACAATCCTGATCTAACTGAAAAGTAGGAAAACGTTAATAATAATAAAAAAGTATGTGGAAATATAAAACATTACATGGGTTTGAAAATGGACTGCCTAAATTTTAAGAAAATACTGCATGATTTGTAAAAATTGGCACTGCTACAGTCATTTGCAGTGAGGGATTACGGTAGAAGTGAAGTGTGTTGGATTGGATTTCTCCCAGTGCACAATCCTTTTTGTCTTTGTTAAATGTTCCCTTTATTCTGTAAGTGGATATAAAGTTCAAGGTTTTTCCTGATCTCTTCTCTTGTGAGGCACTTCAGTAAGCAAACTGTGCATAATTAAACAACTAATTATGCAAAGTATTTACAATATGTTTCTTTCAAACTCACTATAAATATAAAACCTCCTATTTTTTGTGTCACAAGATTCTGGCCACAACAAAAGCCAAACAGAATTAAGAAGGTCATGGCGAAAGAAAAGAACATCAGGACAAAGCACCAAGTCTATCTACAGCATACAGTATGAGCATTAATTTAAGTAAAAAACAGCAAAGTGATGAGATTCTACAAGACACAAAACTATTACCATGGTTATATTTTAAATTAAAGTGAATCTTTTTTGTCTCAGTTGTATCGACTGTACTGGCTACCGTCCCTTCCCAGGGTTGAAAGTCAAGAGACACTTTGGTTTATAGCGCAGGGATGTCACTGTTGTGGAGATATGAGGCTGAGCAGTGAGCAGGCCCTGCCACCTTAGCTTTGATTCCAGAGCTAAGTGTGTACAGATATCTCCGGTGTTGACACTTTGCCCTCTAAGCCCTATTTCTTTTCCTTGGGATCAGTGAGACTCACTGATAGCAGATTATCTCTGCAGCATTTTGTGGCCTGGTTGGTACCCTCATTTGTTATCAGCTCACCGTGTACACTGAGGCACAGTCTGTATAGGTAGAGAGAAATGTCAGGAAAAAAACCATCTTACACATATTCACTTGTTCACTTTGTCATTCGATGTATTGTGTGCAAATCCACCATCTGTACCTCTGTGGAGGTTAAATGCAAGTGGTACTCTGTCCACTCTTGCTTTATTGAACAGCTTATAAGCCAACATGTGAAGATGTGAAGTTGTATGTAGACTATAATAATCATTGTTAAAAGTCAATGTGTAATTTAATGCTCTGCACAATACATGCTTTATTGTGTCTCACTGTGTTTGACACATCATCCAATTGTGTGTTGTTATTGTACAATTAACCTCCTAAAGTACATTTTTTCACTCACTCACTAGGTCCTTTTATACATCAAACCATTCCATTACAAATGAGAAATGACTGTTCAATGACAACATCATGACAGGATTGATATTCTTTTGCTAATAGATGCTACAAAGTGGAGACAAAGGTTTGTGAAATCCCACTGCCCTCAATGAACATAGGTGACTAAATGTCAATAATGTGAGCATAAGTCCTTTTTATGAATGAAAAGCCTGCAACAGTTACCTTTGTGCCCAAATCACCATAGCATCCTTTACAGAATAGCTCAAGGGTCTTCATTATAATCCTTTCTCTGATTCACAAAACACTTGTGGACTGAATTATCATTCCCAGGATCCTTCAGTTATCATTCAGAGAATGAAATCTCTGTTCTACTGTTCCCTGCCAAGAGGGAAATCAACCTTGTAATATGTTTCCAAAGGATTTGTAGTGTTATGACTTTTCTAAATGCACCTGGAGGTAGCTCTCAGTACAACTACACTTTATCAAATGCACCCAAATGCATCATACCACATCACTATGTCTGAACATTTTGTAACCTTTGATTCAGTCACTCTCTGGAGTTTGTACTCTATATTTCTCACAACTTCCTCTGTGAAGAGTGAACAGCATGTTTGTACATCGGTAAAGTTAGTCTAAGATGTGAAACATGTCAGAGCCAATTAAAAGGCAGCCCGGGTGTCGCCTGACACAAAGTGACAGAATTCAGTTTCAGTAAACAAAAATAAGAGCATCCAAACATCCCAAAGTAGTTCATGCTAAATGTGTTATCTTTTTCCCCTCACTCACACTCTCTTCGATGTGTCCTCTTGCTCCTGTGTTACTTTGATATATACGGTTGACTCTCTGGAGTGCTGACGAGCCTTTGATACTAGGGCACAAAATAATATCTTCCCTTTGAAAAACAATTTCAGGGAGAGGGGATCAGTATAAATAGGCCTTTTTATGTGCACCAGGGCCCGATGTGAATCTGATGGGGAAGTTGCGATAGGCTTTTTTTTTTAAATGGCAATGCAAAATTGATGAGTGGAGGGGCCTGGGCTGTTGTCGCGTGGATGGAGATGTGACTGCTTAAGGACATCAAGGCCTGACACATACAGACACACAACTGTGCAGATGTATGCAAATGTGAACAGCGCACAACACACACACAGCCCACATGTGCTTGCTCAAATACACAGCCACACACACAAACAGATGTGCACAGAGGCAAACACACACTCTCTATTGGCTTTACACTTACACTCCAGTCAGGGCTGAAGGCTTAATCAAGATATAGAGAGAGCACTCTAGAGGAGAAGAGAAGATGGTCTGAGCAGTCATCTCCCTTTCTCTCCCCACTTCATCCCTCCATCCCTCCTTCTACAAGAGCCCGCTATCCCCGCTATCTGTTATCTCCACACAGCTGCAGACTGCGCCACTCTCCACCTTGTCCCCTCCCCACCCACCACCACCTCTTCCAATCTTGATGGGTATTGGGGAATGTAAGAGAAGAGTTTCCTGATAAAGCTGTCTAATGAACATACAGGAACTTTAGTAAGTTAAGCATCAAAACATCGAAGGCTGTTTGAACTTTGACTCCCCTGCATTAGCGCAGACTCCTTATCAGGTCTCTCGAGTGGAGAGATTAGCCACTTCCTAATGAAGTGGTGAAATCGTAAAGGTCTTACTCCAAGGCAGAGTGGATTGCTTCCAACATTTTTCACTCTGTTATCTCCCATACCCAGATTGCCATTGCAAAAAAAAAAAAAAAAGGTAAGGGTCCTCCCCCTACCTCCTTCTCTTTGGCTTCCAGGTAACACACACACACAAAAATGACATCAGATCATGCACATACCAACCAAAAATAAACAATTATATCAAACACGGCAGTCAAAAAAGTAGCCTTGTTAATGTAGTTTGGGGATACCGTAACTACTTTTTCAGTTGCTGCAACTGTCAATGCAGACTTTTACTTTCTGACCCCAAGCAATTGCTAGGAGTGGGGATGCATTATCTAAATGATCCCCTGTGTTTTAGTCAATCAGGGGGCTGCAGACGACTTATAAATCTTACATGCCTCCTCTTCTGTACCCAGTGAGGTCAGACACACATTGCATATTCAAAACCTGCATTAAGACACCCACCCTTTTACCCAGTCCCTGTTCGTTTTGCAGCTCCAGTTACAACATGTGCACTTTTACTCAGCCATCAGATTATCATACAAATAGACGAGATTGTGATATATGCAAATGAACGGAATATGGAGCAATGATTTGTGCATAATAAATGTGTTCTTTGTTTAACGGTCATCAGGTTTACCACTGCTTACATCTGTACCCTTGTTGATGGACATGAGGATCTGATGATGATATTCTTGACTGACTTGCAAGCCTTATAAATATTCTTAGGAGGCCATCCAGTTTTAACCTTAATCATGGGATGTAGTTGAATGCATTAAGTTTGAAATTTGAATTAATGCAATTGAAGAATTTAAAAACTATAATGTCGGGATTACGGAAACTTTATTTTGTTTACTCCTTAAAATTGTGTTTACATTATGTGTGGTGTTTCATCATCATGACAGGCAGAGAACTTTGAACTTAAAGAACAGAATAATTGATGTCCGCAACTATCAAATCTAATTATATTCCACCAAATGATAGCAAAAAGCAAGCATGTCCAGCGAGAAACCTTTCTAATGTACCAACTCACTTTCTCATACTTTTTAGGATAATGCATATTCTGGCTGATGCATTATTCACAAATTAAAAGCCAGAAATTTCAGTTTCCACCTTAAAATCAAGCTTTTCAAACAGACAGGAGAGTGAGAGTACAAGAAGTGTTGTCAGTTCTGGCCAGTGTACAACATGCATCTCAATCCCTGTAATAGCACTCCTTATTCTGACACATGTTAATAATTGATTGTTAAGTGATAAGTCTCACTCAAGCATGAAATATAGCCGGGACCCAGAAATAAATATGAAAACCCATCACAGTATAATTCATAAGGTTATGTTCGATCAGTGTAGGCGTCTCTCAGGGTTCTCCATAATTTATTATATAGCCTAATATGCCTCTTACTTCCTCTTTCTGACTTGACTCATTAATGGTCTCCTCTAGATAGAGGAGAGGTTAGATTCCGAAACAATGTATGACCATATGATTAAACAATACAAAGCTGAATGTCACATTTTGATTGGTTCAATCAAAATTAAAGTTGATTTTGTTTGTAAAATAAATCTAATTTGTAATCTATCGCAATTTTCCATTTCCCAGTCTATTTTGACTCTATTAATTGTCCCTATCATCATATTCTCTGGGTCCCTGTCTTCATTCACTTGTGTTACTTTTATGTAGCAGGGGGACCCCTTGTTGTATTGTGTTTTTATCAGGACATGCCCTAAACATCCTGTTTCTGCATGTTTCGAAATGGCCGGATTTTTTCAAAGACACACTACTTATCGTTACTCATTACACCAATCCTCTGGAGAGCTTCTAAGTTTGATTTGTATCCTATGTCAGGAGGTGAACCCCCAATGAGATTTTTATGGAGTTTTCCTTCTAACTTCATTAGATTTTTATGAGCAAAGAGTGGGTGGGGGGCTTCTCATGAAATTCCCATATGCAGCAAAGAGCAAAGGAAGAAGGGTTAGGATGGAAGTAGGGAGGGATAGATGGTGTAAGAGAGAAAACAGGAATTTTTCATGGCAGGAGAGAAGCTCTCTCCTGAGACTCTCACAGATAGCCCTGTGAGAGGCTCCCATCAGGCAGAAGCCGAGGATCCTTAAGTGTTTTATACGAATTCAATACAGCGGTTAAAAATACCAGAGGGAATATCACATTCATATCTCTGTCGCTTGCCTCACTTAATACTGGAATGGTTGGCTGGGTGGATGGAAAAGAGAGGAGAGAAAGGAGGAAAAGGGGGTTAATTTGGCCCTCTTTCAGCCTCTGCTGAGGGGTGACAGTTAATTCTAGGTGTAGCAGTCAGCAGCTGCTGGGTAGCTCATTTCTACACAAGCTTTTTATTTAATGAAAGCATCGCAGCAAATGCAATTACATTAAGACCAGCTTAAATCAGTAACTGAGATGATATGGCTATTTTTCACAGTAGTTTCCTAAATTATCACATCATCATTCACACAAGTCAACACTTTTTGTTTTCTGTTACCTTAGTGCTTCCTTTAGCCTTTTTAGTTAATATTGCTTGTATGTGGGCTAGAAGTTGATATTCTTGAAGAAAGACAGCTATAGTGTTGCATACAGTAGTGAAAGAAAACAAAATTTATGGGGGGATTGGTATGTAAACAAAAAAGAACATGTAATATTTGTGCTTTGTTTCTGTCATACAATATCTGTGTGAGTTTGACAGGATTGTTAGTCAGTAACTGTGACTTAAAAGTTATTTTATCTATCTAGAAATTTCTGTCTCTTATCTTGTTGTTTTGTATTCTGTTCTGCTTTGTGCCCTGGAAAAAGATCCCTCCTGCTCATTACCTCCCTGCATTTTTCAGTTATTCATTAACCTCTGTTAGCAGATACTGTATTTGGGCAACATCTATTCTCCCCATAGCTTGCATTTATACCTATAGAATTTGTAGTAAGGTGTTGATATTATATTGGTATATTTATGCAGCATTTGCAGGCATACTTTGTCAGCAATTAGATGCAAGCTACACTAAATAGTACTATAATAACATGCAGAAACATCCAGATGTACTTACGTAATGTATATTTGCCCAGTGCCTCATCTGCTGCTCCTTGTTGTTGTTTTGATCTCTGTTGCCTGCTGTTCTTTTCTCTCTCCTCTTTC
>JAUMHL010000009.1:16560949-16610740 GCA_032362345.1 Sandelia bainsii | reverse complement strand
CTAAACCTTACACTGTAAAGTGCCTTGAGATGACTTATGTTGTGATTTGGCGCTATACAAATAAAGTTGAATTGAAAATTGAAATTGAATTGAATAGATGTTAGTAAAAATCACACTGAAAAATAAAACCCTTACATTTTTTTGTATGAAGGAAACAATCACGATTTACCTTTTGAATAAGTAGTAATTAGTGTTTCTATTAAACGCTGCATTAAAACTCATAAAACACTTCTATGCTTTTGGTATAAATAATTGTGTCATTCTGTTCCACAGAATCCAGATGAGAGAAAAGGAAATGGATACGTCCTGCATTTTCTACTATGTACTTTCTTCTATGTACTAAGTGGCCATGTTGTTCTAAGTACAGCTCTTTGTTTTTGTGTGTGTGTGTGTATTTATTCACAAGAGAGAGCGAGAGTGATACAGTTAATTCAGAATCATTGCAGATTGCCTGGAAGCCTCACTTTGCATTGTTTAAATACTTTATGGTGATTACACAAAAAGAAAGGTAATCGGCCTGCAAGCATTGTGCCATTGTTTGGCTTTATCAATTAAATTAAACACCATTCCAAATCCTTCCATTGTGCACTCAAAGCAACTCTTATCAGCAACTGTATCATGGCAGTCAGGAGAAAATGAGCATTCTCTTACTGTTCTTCAACAATCTAATCATGAAACAATGCAAAAGACACTCTGAATTCCTCTTTTTTTTCTCTTTTACTTGCTCCCTTCTCTTTCTTCCCACCCGTGCACACAGCCATGTCCTCTTCTTCTCCTTCTTCTCCTCGCTCTCCTCCTCTTTAGCTGCTCTTGGCTGCTCTCCAGTCTCACTTAAACCCATTAGCTCTATTACTGAAATTATTTTCCTCCCCGGCCATGTCTTTGTGCAGAGGGAGTGAATTTCACAGTTATCAGAAGCTGTGGAGAATAGGGGGCAATGGCTGCGAGTTACTGCAGTGTGTGTGTGAGTGTGTGTGTTTCAGCTGTGTGCATTATGCTCCTTCGCTGCTCATGGTTGCTTCTTAATTAATGCTTCTTTGTCCTGGAGGAGCTATAAGGAGAGAGGCAGGGACAGGATGAAAGAGTCGTATGCATTGACCTCAGTGTGCCATTTGAGGGCAGTGCAGTCTCAGGGTTTAGGGTAAACACACAGGCCCTGTGCTTCCTTTGCTTGGATTTAACAGAGGTAAAAGTTTTGCCTCAACTTTATCTTAATGCCCAGTTTAAACATGGACGTACTGCGAGTTTTAGTTAACTAGTATGATTCATGTTAACTTAAAGGCTACTGTGCTGAACCTTTGTCAAATTAGTTAAACATTCGATTTTAGGTTTCTGTCTCTGTATTAGTAATTAGTAGTAGTAGTAGTGATTAATAACAAATTAATTGTGCTGGCTTTTACCAGTTATATATGCACAATAATAGGCATATTAGAAGATGAATTTACAGTTTGACAGTGACAATAACAGTTATTTTCTATACATGTCATTTAAAATGTAATTTAGATGCTACATTCAACATAAAATAAAATAGACAAAATACAAGGTTACAGTTTTGGTGAATAAACGTGCTACTGGGTCATTACTGGAGCAGAATTTGAGGCATAGTAGAAATAAAGAAGGCCATGAAAAAAAACATAATTCAACTATTCAAATATAATTGATTCTATACATATTAATTTATTAAGCAGTCTCTTTTAGAAATTTCTGAGATGGTGTTAACCTAACAAAACTAGGATGCCTGAAACTTCAACTAGAGGTTATTCTGCACAATAAATATTATTTTTGGCTTTACTGCCTGCTATATTTAACAACTGTGTTTCTGGTTTTCTCATAGGGATTTCAAAGGATGTAATTTATTGAGATGTTTTGCGCACATGTGAATGTTGGGTACATTTCCTTTTGACAAGATGTTCTTTTTTTAAATTTAAAACACTCAGTTACATAGAGTAAATATGGCTAAGCATTTAGACTTTGTAAACCTGCACACAAACACTTCTTCTGTGTCTCCACATCCATCCTGCTTCGACTTTAGCGCTGGCTCACTCATAGTTTGCTCTGTGTAAAACAAAGGCAAATAAGCTTGTCAGGGGGGAAAGAGGAGAGAAGCATGGTTATGCACAGACATCAAACATAATGACAGGCCGGCCTTCAAAATAACTAGGTGCATGGCATTTTAAAGAACTTTTATAACTGCACTCACATATGTATGTGTCAGCTTATAGTCTACACAAAGGACCATTTTTTGCTGTGGCAGCCTGCACATGCGGAAGCTTCTTGATAATAGTTATTTTCATTTCACGGAACCGCGCTTAGGCTCTTTTACGAATAAAGAGATGACAGTGTCGCCACTCTAAGTAGTGTTTTGGTACCCACTAAGAGAATCAGTGGTTCTGTGGATTTAACCATTGCACCAAGTTTAAGTTTTTTTAACATGCTAACTGCCCTGATGTTGCACTGTTACAGCACAGCACACAAGTATTGAAAAACTCTTAGTGCTGCCTTTTAATATATCTGTGGGAAGGACTACAACATTTTTCAATGTTTTCAAAGTAGTTATAGTAATTTTCATAACTAACTAAAATATGCATCACAATACCAACTCAGAGGAATACTTTTCAATTACTTTAACAGGAAGCGTCATGCAGTACACATAGGTCTACTCAAGGGTTTACTGGAAAATACACTACCACACATGAATAAACACATCGTAAAACAAGAGAAGATGAAAACTTAAAGCAACGCACACGCACACACAGAATATAATGCATATATGATTGGACAGTGCTGTATGATTGACAATGTGCTGCAGTGATCCCTCCCAGGAGCACAGGGCTCAACAGCACAAGTGGGTCCATACTTACCCAGCCATAACACATCCTGCTCTCGATGTGACCATACTGTATGTGTGTAAAAAATTATCTGTGATTCCAGCCGAGGTAATTGTGTATATTATTGTGTTTTGTCAAAATGTGACTACACCTTATACAGGTGGAATATTGGTAAAAACTACTATTTTTTTAAAGACCCTGAAATTGTAAACCTGTATGGTGAACGCCTTTTAACCGTTTTCCTGTCACCGTTATTATCCACCCTAAACCTCTGCCCTACAGTGTGTGCGCAGGAAACAGAGAGAGTGCTTATTCTAGTCACCTAATTGTCAGTGCAATGTTTTGAATATCACCTCCCTCCTTCTTTTCCACCTCTCCCTCCCTCCTCTCCACTCTTTCTCCTTTCGCCTTCCTAATACTTGTTTCCTCTGACAGGGGAAGTGGCAGCTCCTGGTGACCCTTGACCCCTGACTGGTCACTTAGGCAGATATGTGAGATGTTGAGGACTTTGTCGGTGGGCGACAAGGACTCTGAAAAAGCAAGGCCAGTCCTAATCAGATGAAGGAGGAAAACAGAAGAGGAAGAAGTTATTGTTTGTTATTGTGACTTTAGATGATTCCTCTTTCATATTCAGCAGTCAGGGTGATAATTATTGCAAACCACAGGTTGAATGGTGGTTACAGCTGCAGACTAAAATCCACTGTTTAGAGGATACAACTGTTATTTTTAATTATATAATCTAATATATTTTTTATTTTTTTAAGATAGCTATATCATTTCAGAAAAATAAAACAAAAGAAGTATAATAAGCCCCATAAATAAAAGAAAGAAAAGAAACTGACTTTAGAAAAAATTACTACATCAGAAATTAAATCAAAAATAATATTTTTAAAACTTATGTAAAAAACAAACAAAAAAAAACAAACAAACTGAAATTTGAGAAAAAATACACTTACACAGCACTATTATTCATTTACATTTATATTGTACCAGTTATCATTTTGGCTTCAGCATTGTTATTTGTCATAAATTATTATAATGTTATCTGCAGAGCTTCTCTGCTGTCACTCACAGATTTTATTCACAAGGACAGTACAGTCCCAGAGTACCCTCATCATTTGCTGGATCCACTTTAACACCACCAACAGGGTACAAAACAACAGTTCACAATACCCACAACACACCCCACAACATCATCAAAAACTCGCCTATGCCTTTTTCTCTCGTACTGTGTTTTCTGTGGACCACGTTGTCTCAAAGGCTCAGTTAATGAATTCAAGAACAATTAGTAGAATTGAAATTTATTGACAGAACAGCAACGAGCCAGCCTGCCTTTCCTGCCCGGCTGCGTGGCTCTCATTGTCCAGAGTGTTGGGAGCATATGCTATTGAGCCGTGCTGCTTGCCTGACAGCAAAGGGCTGGTTCAATTACATCAATTGCTTGATGACTGAGGAGAGAGCAGCAGGGCCATGCATGCTAGTTTGTGATAAGAGGGGAACTCTGCAGCGCCGTGGCCCTCATTATGCAAGTCTGACAGTAACCTAGAAAACCTAGGAAATTGTACACAATACAAAGCATATGTTTCTTGTTTCTTTTAGGAAAGAAAATTGATTCCAAGAAAGTAACGATGTCTGCAATGTGGGGCTGACCAAAACATTAACTACTGTACTGTTTTAGGGTGGGTGGTGTGTTCATGCCAATGGATACTTCTTTTAAGCCACACATTTCACATTCTGTCCTGGGAGGATAAAGAATGGAAGCATATGCACAAGTCACCCACATAAAGACTACTCTGAGGTTTCATTGTTTTCAGTCACGGATGATTTTAAATAAACTTGTTGACATAATGTCACAACCTATCACTACGCTTTCAGTTTTCCCCGCTGTCTTCAGATATGGCTGCCGACTAACTAATCTTCGAAAAACAAGGGATCTAAAAATGTAGTTTTCCCAAATTAAATTCAATGGAATAAAAAATTATGACACTACATTAAACAACTGTTTGAATCAAACCAGATAGTCTCACATGCTCATCCTGCATTACTAAATATTTTTGGGAATTCAACATATTATATATGCTGGTATACAGTGTATATTTTATTGATTATTTTTATCCCAGAACAACCTGTCTTTGTCTTCGATCCTTTGTTTCGAGACAAAGACACAACACTGTGACATTCAGTATTATTTATGGCAGGCTTTGAATTGACTCCTCAGCCCAACGAGCTGCAGTTAGCTAGTTAGCTCGGAGCATTCTGTTTGTGTCAACAGCCCCCTTTGTGTGTCTGGAGTGATTTATTATGTAAAACAGCGTTGGGTGGGGGTGGGGAGGGGGGTTGAGGGAGGGTGACACTGACCTTCCTTTAATTAACACTGATGGAGACCAAGGTGAGAGGCAAGATGATGAAGATGGATCTTCCCACATAAATCATCCTTCCTTCAGGCTGCCATGTGTGTCTAAGTGTGTGTGTTAACGTCATTTCTAACAGAAATAACCTTGCGGTTCACAGGTTAAATGAACATTTGCGTAGGTGCAGAACCTCCATTATTTACCCCCGGTGGGCTCCCCTTGGTGTCGTTATTTACTGAAAGGTTTAATTGATTAACCCCAAATCCATTCAATATATTTTCAGGGATATTTCTAATGTACTTTTCTGTGTTCCTTTGGGATACAAAAAATAAATAAAAATAATAGTCAGACATTTTAAATGATGATCAAACTGCTCCAAGCATCATGCCTTTGTATAGCACTAAGATGATAATATGTATTGCTCAGCAGGAGTAAGGACTGCTTCTGTACCACCTGGGGTCTACATGCTGTATAAACAATTACTTTTTGTTTTGATTTTAAATTGTTTTTAGTCTATATACATACAGAAGTAAACTATACAAATGGCAGAAATGAATGAAAATGTTTTAAACTACTCACTTTATACTTCTCTATGCAACATCCTGATTCATCATAACGGTTATTAATAAATGTAATAACTCTTAATGTATATGATTTTGTGCTGATGAAATGTTTAGGTTGGATATCAAGCAAGACTAATAATAAGCTGTCTTCTGTGGAAAGTCACTCCTGACAGTCTGATTTAGATAAGCCAATGTGTAATTATTCAAAGAATCTAGCTTTACCTGCCTGTTTGAATCCTGCAGCACTTCAAAGGCAAATGCAGGCCTTGTATAGTCCTGCCTTCTGTATGCCACGTTAAATACTTTTTCTTTTCTCAGGCAGGTTAGTAATGCTGCCTGACTGGCAGTCCCACCCCCAGTCCCACCTCAACCCTTGATATGCTACCTTGCAAACACTCACCTTTGACACTTTCTAAAGGTCCATATCTTAACATACGTTTTTTCTGCAGTGATGCTATTTCTCTGCCAGAAGAAGTTGTTAAGAAAACCACAATAAAACGAATGCATGCAGTTAACCACCTCCTTTCAGCGCCTCCTTTGTAGCTACCATTTAATTTTTCTACATTCACAAATTCCATTCATGTTAAAAGATAATAAATTTTGTGGGGATATTATTGTGACATTTTGTCAATGCATAAAAATTTGAAAACTGGTGCTGCAGTTGGTTAACATGTTGGTTTGTTTGTATTTATTTCCCATTTCCATAAATTTCCTGAGGGCAATTAGTCACCATGCTGCATGCTGGTTGTTGAAGTTGTCACACAGTCTGTGTAATTGTCAGAAATGAAATAATTGAAACGTTTCCATCTTCATCATTCCCATCAACATATTTCTAGACTTTTATGACATGCGTTGAGTGCGGTGTATTATTCTGATTGGGACTTTGTGTAAGCAAATGAGCACAACATATGCGCCAATGTGCATATGCTAATCAGTTTGTTTATCAGCCAGGCAGTTGGTCCGTACGTGCCACTCTGTGTGTCATTTTGCATCTCTTGACATTTCCATGGCGTAAAATGTTTTATGCATTTTTATAGTTGTTTTTCATTTTTCCCTGTTCTCCTTCGTCTTCTTCTTGGTCTTCTTCTACCACCACTACCCCTCAATTCATAAATAATGTATTTATTTATCATGAAAATCTGTTTTGGAATTAGAGTATACCCCCACTTCAAAGACAGGAAACCTTTGATTCTCGCAGAGTATCCGTTGGATTTATTCAATTTATGCAAAGCACCTCCAGGGTAATAAAGGTGGCATTTGAATACATTTGACTGGACTAAATCATATAATGAGGACAGTTTCTGCCCTATATCATAACAGAAAAGAGATCCTAATCCCTCAATATTAATGGATAATTTGGCTAAAGAAAAATGTTTCGCCTGGTGAACTGACAACAACAGACAGCAGTGATTAACGCATGTCTACATGGACTGATCTATTGCTTGAATTGACTGGGAAGAAAAAGAGTGGCTTTGCTGTGAACCATTTTGTTCTGATACACATACTGTAGCCAAGTTCAGAAATGGGTTGCCTTAGGTGGATAAAATAATTCTTTTTAACTTTTCACTTCAAAACATATCATAATAAAGTAGACATCATCACATACCGCACATGATACCTCCACACTTGATCTTTGGAGGTGGTGTTTGCGTGTTTTTCTGTGTGTACCTGTGCGTCTGTAAGTGTGTGAGAAAGAAGCTATATTTATATGTACATGAATGTGGAGCTGGTTGCTGATGATCATTATTTAACAACCTGGAGAAGTTGAAAATAAGTCTTATTTACTGCCTTAGATTTCAATCTTTTGATATCCTTCAAATAATTTGTTCACAAACACAGAGCAGTTACCAGAATCAAGATAAGCTTCATCCATGGTGATTGTTGTTAATCTAAGTGTCTGATGGAAAACTTGCATCTCCAGATAGTAAAATGAGGTTTGAATAAACTTAACTTTGAAATCAGGTATAGTTGTAAATATTAAACAAATTTGGATTTTACAAGCTGCATCTTTTGTGACAGCCTGGCATATACCACACATTCATACAACATGTATGCAAAAGGAAAAAAAATCAACCAGTGTATGTCTGCATTTAAACTAAAGGGAAAAAAAAGAAGTCCACTTCCTCCATTGCTCCCTGTCTAGCCTTTCTGGAAGGGTGATGTTTCTACTGGACAGCTAATTATCCAGTCAACCTTACACTCTGGATGGTTTACATAAATGCATCAAGTATACATGACATGTTGTCATCTTTCTGGATAATTAAGCGCATAAATGCTGTGTCCAGCCTCAATGTCCAGTCCCTGTCAACCTAAACATATTGAATCAACACACTGTAGCCTTTAGCCGAGTCATGACAAAAGAATCTAATGTCGATTACCTGACACATTCTGGACAATCTTTGGAATTCACAGCATTAAGGCCACCTTTCAGGGTCCCCCTCCTGTCCACTTCCTGTTGAAGAGTGATGTTTCCTCTGTGGACAACTAATTATCCAGTTCTGACCCTCAGCTGTCTCCATGCAGGATCTTATTAGGCAGCCAGCAGGTTGAAATCAGCACCACCGACCCCCTCCAATATTCTACCATTGTATATATTTATTTCCCTTCACTTCCTGCTTCTGAATATTAAGAATAGATTTTTACATGTATATGTGTGCGCTGGGGATGGGATTGATGGTGGTGGTGGCGGAAGGAGGAGGGCACGCGGGAGGGGGGACTCTACTGATGGTTGAATGGCGGGCCTGGAAATGATGAGCGGGCTGACTGAATGCTTGTCCATCACTCCCCATTCTCTTGGTTACAGGTGGTCTCTCATTTTCCCAACCGGCGCATATCTCCCTGCCTTTATATGACAGCCTGGGCTTGCCAATTTGCATGTTCGACAGACAACAAACGGGCCTGTGCATGTCAAAATAGGTGGCGGTGCGTGACAGTTTCTACACAATGCTGTCTCCTTTTGGCTTGACCCTCGACCTCGCGCCATGTCTCCTTTCATAATCAGGGAAAGGGGAAGATGGGGCGAAGAAATCATCCAGCCTTCCTTCCTGCCTCCTTCTGCTGCTGCCTCTTTGGAATAAATCTGATACCAATGCCATTAGCTATGCTTTTCCCCTCTCACTTTCTCTTATTCTTAGTCTGTTTTGTTCCATCTTGCTGACTGTCTGTCTCTTTCCACCCTTGTTTCTACCCCTTGTTTGTGTTTTGGCATAAAAGCACTGAAATTTAAAGAGTGGCTCATCTTGATCTGTTCTGTCAAGATAACATTTCAGCTTTTTTTTCCCAGACAGAGATAATGAGATCTTTGTCCTCTTGTTGTGATCAAATCAGTGCCAAAAAGTAAAGATTATTATTATTATTATTATTATTTTTCAGTGCTTGCTTGTTTATTTTCATATTTTGAACTATCTGAATTAAAAAAGCTAGGAAAAGAAGTGTTCAAGCAGCAATTAAAACTCACCACTGCAACGCAGACCTGTAGGAACAGATTGATTTCATCTTTTCAGAAATCATCAGATGTTCAACAAAATTGCTCAGCAGCAAGGCAGTCACATATTTTCCTATGTTGTTCATCTTGTGTCTCATGTTTTATGAAAGCCCTATCTGCTATTGAATACAATAATGAACTTCATATCTTCACTTTCATCACTCTGATTAACACTGTGATAGCAAAGGAGAACTAATCGCCTTTTAACACCTGTGACCTTTCCCTCTAGCATCTTTATTTTAGTGTCAGATATCTCGAATATAATTTGAGAAATTGCAAGCAAGAACACTCTTTTATTGGAAAACTTCCACTTTCCACTGCTCTGGCTCCAGTAATTTACACATGAACTTTCCTCCCCTTGTTCCAGTGGATAAGAAGCTGATTTAAAATGTATCACCATGTAGAACTGCATATCCAGGAGTGAGGTTTTAGACTTAAGACATAATCACACTGCTGGGTTTTATTAAGTCTTATACTTTACATATTTAAGGAGGCCGTTACATCATTAGCCAGTGTTGAACGGGCTAGTGTTAAAAGTCAGAGTGGTATCAGGGAGAGGTTAACAGAGAAAGGGGCAATAGGTATTCAAGGGAGTGTTTCATCATCAGCATACAGTAAAATAATCCTGAATTATATGCTAATCAGCAGAAATGAAATGCCATATCTGAGGCTATGAACTTGTGTTAAAGTAGTTTCCCTGATCAGAGCATGCTGGTACTTCGTGTAGGCCTTTGTTAAGTTACTTGCAGTTCTTTTCTTGCTGTACAAGGCTTTTCTGCCCCAAACGGTTGGGATATTTGTAATGTATTTCAATATTCATGTGTAATGGTTATCACTGTCCTTGTGTATACTGCGTCTCATCATTTAGACTTCACACTTTCCATCGTATATTAGCAAAATGCCTAGTCTTAAAATTAGACAAAGTAGCGTAACTAAATTCATGAATGAACACGTATGGATTTTGTCATATTCTCAAGATCAAAATATTTATTTTTCTTTCAAAAAATAAAAACGCATTCAAGAAAAAACCTTTCTTACACGTAGTATCTTCAAGCTGCTGGTGAACTGGGACTGACTTCCTCACTAAAACCATCTTAACAGGTCATTTTTCAGGTGACTTTTTCCCATTTGAAGTGTTGAACAAAAAGAAAAGGGCTACAGCTGCAAAGGCACACAGCCATGAAACAACAGTAATCTTTGCTTAATCTCTTATTCAGCTTTGAGGTGGCTGACAGTCATGCATGTAATGATAATTATTACTGTCATCACTAGTGTCAACTCATTTAATATTAGCAGTGTAAACACTTCTTACAGGAAGACATTCCTTTTCCCTTATGCACATGGGAAATATCGGCCCCCCAATAAAGACATTGAGTGCTGTTGTCTCTTTGTTTCCATTTTTTACTTGAAAAGCAGTGTCTGACTCCAGGGATTATGTTTAATGTTGCATTAATCCATCCCATGGAGTCCTGCGCGTTCTGCCATTGCAGAGATCATTCTTTGATATCAAATGGTGAAGAGGAAAACTTTAAAACCACTTTAGATCCCTCTTGTGAAATGTGTTGTCAAAACACAGGTGGAATGTGAATGTTGAAACTGCAGTGTGTTTCAACCAGTCGTTGTCTCCGCCTCTACATTCCCAGGGAGTGGATTCACAAAGCGGTGAGCCTCAGAAAGACACAGGGGCACATAGACAGGTACAAAGAGATGAAAAGAGAAATGATAAACACAGAGATAGAAAGAGATGCATATTTTTTCTTGGTCTCAACATTTAGCCAAAACCAAGTGAAGCAAACCAAAATGTATGCTTTTATTCTAACAGTCAGGAAGAGAGAAAGACAACCGCCACTGATTGAAAGTGTCATGAAAACCAGATTTTAGTGCAAAAATAGAAACTGTGCCCTAAAGTGTAGTGGTTTACAGCTATACTTTGATGGCCTGAGTGTTAAAAGCAGAGTCACATAACAGGCTATCTACATGGTGCTTTCAAGAAAATTCAATATTTTCACATAAGGAAGATGGTCGTGTACATGCACTGAAATGTCACTTTTACTTATCACATACTCGTGAAAGTGACATTTGCTCCTCTGTCCCAAAGAACAAGCAATAATGTAGGCAGAGAGAACACAGCTACTTTGACCTGAGAAAAGTAAACAAGATGAAAGTTGCACATTTAATAAGTGCACATTCACACACTGTCACAACTCATCTGTAGCATATTCATAATCTGTTCTTTTCTATCGTTGATTCCACTGACCAGAAAAAAGATAGAAAATAGAAAGGTTTTGTTGTTTTACTACATTAATCATTGTACTAAAATAAAGAAAAAGACACAAACAATGAACAATGAAAGAGAAGATAATGTTATTCAATTGTCTGTCTGAATCTCCATCAGCAATCTCCTGTCCTTACATCACAGACACACAATCTCATTAGCAGCGACAGCTCAACATTGAGTGTGTGTATGTGCCTATGTATCTACTGTATTTGCCTGTACTTATGACCATCATTCAAATTTAACTTTACTCTGTTTGTTCTTCCCCTCATCCTCTCTTCTGCTACACCCCCTACTCTGTCAGTTATATGAGCCTGTTATTTATTTCCCTCATTAGCAATTGTTTCTTTCCATTAGAGAGTGTCTCTTCATGCCAGTGCTTTCCTTGGGGAGAACGAAGAGACCTGTGTTCTTCTTGGCGAGATGAGCTCCCTTTCTAACCCTCTTAAATAGAGTTGAAACAATCCCCTCTACAAAACCCAATCTCTCTGCCATCCCCACCCGTTTTAGCATCCAAAGGAAGGTGTTGGCTGGGGTGTGTGTCTGACAGGAACAGTAGTATAAAAATGACGTGAAGATTTGATCATAAGCTCCCACCATTACCTGTGTAGTGACATTCATATGAGTTGGGTGCCACCCCTTCATATTACCCCCACCTCAGCACACACTCTCATATAAAACCCCCACTGGTACACACAGGAATTTCCAGAGCCCAAAGACAACACAGAAGGCCCTCTGACATATTTGCCGTCATCCTCTTATTAACTCTCCCCGTTTGAACAGAGGCACATCAAAAGCAAGCAAAACACATAATTACTGGCATTAATATAACAAGCTTTTGGAGATAAGCCACTCTCCTAAGCCCACACCCCCCACCTCCCATACTTGGAGGGCATGAAGGGAAGGTAGAGCGCCCCTTCAATTAAGTGAGCTGTTCAACCAACATGAACAAACATATTTAGTAGATAATTAGTAGATAATTTTCCAGGTATGTCTGGCACAGGCCACAAAAGGCAGTGTTAAGGAAAATAGCAGGGAGTCAAAGGAGGAAGGCTTGTGGGATGTGCAAAATGCCCCGTGGCTCTGATAGACTCTTAAGTCATTAACAATGTAGAAAGAACACACACACACCCATACAAACACGCCCTTCCCACCTTTACACAAGCCCTCGCCTTATCCCCATCTCCCTCTGCCCTCCTCCGTCCCTCCCCCCTCTGGTTCGTTCTTCTCGTTCTCCACAAGGCCTAGTTTTCTGTATGATGAGCTCCTGGGGGCTTTCAGTGTTTGGCAGGAGTCTTTGTCTCTCATACAAGATGAAGAAAAAAGAAAAAAGAAAGAAAGACAGAGAGAAAATAAGAAGATGGAGAAGGAGGGTGAAAACTTGAGACCCCTGGGGGCACTTCTCCCCACATTGTGAGGATTTGCCTAACAGCTTCACAAGAGGGTTTACATCTTCCTCTGAACACGAGGGGTATAATCACAGATCAAAACAAATTACCTATCTGTAGTCAGCAGAGGTGTCTGCCTGTCAAAAGCCCAGAGTTACATAAGATTTAAGTCAGTGCTAACTGAGCCTCTGATTTAGGGCACAGGGTGAATTCTTACTTTGAATCGTTAACGTTACGAGGGCCTAGCAGTGAGATGCCACTGGTGCATACCACACAAACTGACTGTGAAGAAAAAAGATTTGCTTTGATAATTCATTGCACTCCTCCAAAGTGACATTGTCATGACTTTTGATTAACTTGGGGCCAAGGGCTGAATAATTTTTGTGGGTTTACTTCTGTGAATGAAGACCGTGTCATGGTATTTCACAACAAAAATATACATCTATCCAGTTTGTGACAGCAAAAGTGACAGCTGAATTGTGTTCTTATAGATTGATGTGACAACATCATTGCAGGGAAGGACCGTCATGCCGTTGGCCTGATTTTCAAACTTGTGTGCTGTAACATCTGAGGCCAAGCAGGCATAATCAAGTTTCAGAAATACCTTCTGAAGATATCACCATCCCAATTTATTTTAAGTGGTGTGTGAGACAATGTTACTGGCAACTTGCTGATGCAACCACAACTGTGCGAAAGTTCTGCGGGGAGGAAAATACATTTAAAAAGCTGAGTTACCACAATATCAACTACAGTTTCACAAATCTGTATGGTGGAAGCTCGATTGGGACGTCCACACCTCCTAGGAAGCACATTAGTAGGAATGATGGACTCTGTCACAGTACCTACAAAAGAACACATGGCTGATTATCCTATTAGAAGGAGTTTTTGTTTTGCTAGGTGTATTATATACCACATTTCTGCTATATCTAACCCATCTGAGCCCCTGCCACCACTTGGGAGCAGCTCTACAATCTGTTATTTACGTTTAATGTTGACCCTGTGGCCAAAAGGTGGACTCTTAGTTCACACAAGTTATTAGGCCTCTGGATAGAAGCGAGGTGGGAGGAAAACACATTTCTTTTCTAAATGGTGTCGTCAGTTTTTTATGACCACACTTTCTCACATTTGTTATATCTTTGAAACAATTATTTTTTTTTTTTTTGGAAACCATCTACCTTATATCATGATGTCACCGAGGAAACATAGAAACAGCATCACCAGGGGGGCTGCAAGTTTGAGCAAAAGCCGCACAAAAGTAAAGCTATCATTGTCCAAAACAAGTTCAGACAAACATCTAACAAATTAAAGCAGACACTATTAAATGAGCAGTGTCATTACACCGTGTGGACATGAGAAATTATTAAAGACTGCAGTAATCTTACTCAACTGCTGTTTCCAGGTTGGAATTAGAAAATACTGGCAGAAGCATAATTGACTATGTGCACTATGTGGTTTTGATGGCCTGTGCTGCTTGCGGATTAATGCCCTTAGCAAGAAAGGAAGGAATTTCTCAGACAGAGAACCCTCTGAGACATGTAAAGCTCTGATCTCAGGAATGCTGCTGACAACACAGTCACCTCAAGGCATCCAGTGGAAGGTTGGATGAGATGTCCAACCTGAGATGTCTATATAAACAATGTCATTGTAGGGACATCCAGGGGTATTGTTAAAGGATTAAGGTCTCATCTTTGATGTTTAAGTCAGCTGCTAATGCCGATGTCACCTCCTGTTGTAATGCAAGAGCAAGGGTTTGTGGGAGTAGTTGGGACACATAGCTATAATGGGCGTGTATACAGGTCTCTCAGGTGTCAGGTAGGTATCAAGGCATATGTCAGCTAGCTGATCCCTGTAATTACCCTCTATTACTGCACAATTAGCTGCAAATGAACTCATTAATGTTACCAACACCTCATACTGAACAGTGTTAGCAAGGATGTGTTGTGACAGTAGCTCTCTCAGGTGCCAGCAACAATTTAAACTGCTCATGTGTCTTAAGACAGTGATGTAATGACTTAAATTATTAATGTTGTTAAAAAGCAACACATAACATATGATACTCTCAACAAAGCAATCTAAATAAAGAGAGAGGAAGCCGATACATGGTTTTACTCAGTCTTGCAGCACTTCTGTGGAATTTGTCATAAAACATTTCTAAGTTATGATGAAAGAAAAAGGAAGTAACAACTGCATTTGATATGCTGCACGGCCTTACACCTTCAGTTTTGGAAACCTAACTCCCCCAAATCCTAGATTAGTGGATCATAGAATCTTGGATACTAGTGAAAACAGCCACGTCTGGCGATGAGTCCGTTATTGTTATAAAACAGACTTGAATGAAAACCTCATTAGTTTTATCTTTGAGCTGGAATCAGGGGTGCTGTCTGGCATAGATTCCCAGCAGTCAAAACAGAAAACAAGAGCTCACTGTGTGCTCTTTGAGACATCAAGGTGTCTGATCTGAATTGCTTTAGCTTGGAGGGGGAATGGCTTTACCGTCTCTGTGAAACTGATCCGTGAAGTGGATTAGGAACGGTTCTTCTTTCACTCAAAACGACACAGCTTGAGGAGTTAGATGAGGAGCAGGATGAAGCTCAGTGTGTGTGTGTGTGTGTGTGCTAGAGATTGAGAGGGCAGGCCTTATACCATGTTTACCTTGCACTTTGCAGTATTTTCAAAAATTTGGTCAAGTGCAATGAGAGGTTGTCTGACCATTTTGAAAACCTGAGGTGTATAAAGTACACAAACTCAATACTCAAGTAAAAGTTCAAGTACTTGCCCAGAAAAACACTCCACTACAAGTAGATGTACCCTTTAATTTTTCTACTCAAGTAAGAGTACTAAAGTACATGCTCTAAATGTTACTTAAAAAAACAAAAGTAAGTACTCAACTAGAAAAACATGTATTTTAAATAATGTAGAATTTTATGCTGTTGATAAATTAAATGTAGAAGTTTAGCCCAGATTTGTTTGACAAATTCTTAAAGGTGAAGGTGAATTATGGTAAAAATGTGCTGGTATACTTAAAGACTGTGGAGGAAAAACAGCAGTCTGTAAAGATGTGGCTGATTTGACCCACCTTATGTAGTGACTGGAGGTTAATCCATAAATGATACACCAGCATTTTATAAATATATAATGATTTTTATGAGGATCAAATCCTGCAAAAAGTAACAAGCAACTAATGATGTTAAAATTAATGTACTGGAGTAAAAGTTCAATATTTTCCTCTGATTTGTAGTGGAGTAAAAGTAACATACAATGGAAATACTTCAGTAAAGTACAAGTACCTCGGAATTGTACTTAAGTACAGTACTTGAGTAAATGTACTTAGTTACTTACCAACTCAGCTGGAAACTATCTACTGTCTATGACACAGTTCCTTGGAAAGCTAACAGGCTTTGCATGCAGATTTATACTCCATCTTCCTCTAAGTAGGTTACACACCCCACTTTAGTTTATACTGCTGGACATGTAGTAGGTCTCTCATCCAAATACAGAGAAGTTGGACATGTTCAGTGAATTAATTTGGCCAATAGCTGTGTACAGGCTAGTAAAATGAATAAAAACAGATTAAACTTGACTCATTCCATTACTGTTCCAACTACTAAAAGAATAGTAAAAGGAGGTCCGTTTGTCTTTGAGGACAAACTCAAGTTCCATGCCTATTTCTGCTTTATAGTTCCATTAGAATATTTTTAGATGCCAATATGGCTAGTCACCAAGGTTTTAGTGCTCGGATGGGGTCAGTCTGTGCACACACACAAAGACACACTGAGTTTGTCCTTGGCCTGGCGCCTCTTTTGGCAAGGTGGCAGTATGGCTCCGTAACAAATGAGGGACACCGTAGCTGTGCCAATAGTCTCAGTCCCTTGGCAGACTCCACAAAATCATCTTTTCTTCCCAGGAGTTATGACTCTGGAGAGTTGATCATTAGTCAGGAATCACAGAAACACAGACACACTCATCAAATGTGACTCAGGTCACAACTAACCTGAACGTGGTGATCTAGAATGACAAATCAGGGCAGTTGCTTGAAAAGCTCTAAGTCGACTTTTCAGTCATTCAGTACTTGCAGTTACTCCAGCCTACAATAACTTAAGAATACGTTCTTAATTTTAATGTGTATCTAACTTCATTCGCCTTTGTGTCATGTACAGTAGAATGCATTTAAAAATGTAATAGGAAGTGATCACCGAAAGCACTGGTTCAGGAACAAATCAACATGCCCCTTAACTTTTGAGAAAATATTCATTTCTGTAGGGTTTTCTACCCTGATGATATGATTTGTTAATTTACTTGTTAACTTATTAACTTTGTTAATTTAATGCCATGTCATGACATTATTCAGAGACAGCTAACAAAGCAAACAGATCTTTATGTCCAGTATTTCTACTGGTACTATGATTGTTACACACCATTTTTACAAGGTCAAATAAACAGTTTGTGTATGACATTTTTTTTCAGATATGTATTTAATGGTATGTGAAGTGGAAAGCAACAAGCACCTATTTAATGCTTCTATGGCCCTTGTCTGCAATCCAGTTCTAGAAATAAATGGTTTTCACATTAACTGTCTCTAAGGAGTAATTCCTCCCACTGTCCATCATGCATGTCTGCTTGCAGGATGCATGAAGGCATTCCTTTTGAACTGAGCATATTCCTACAGCTGTCTAAATGTAGCAAGAATAGCTACTTTGATATACAGTGTGTATCATCATCCATTGAGGATATTATAATATGTATTGCAGAAAAAGAATAAGACTCCTACTGTAGACAAACTTTCTGACTAGCTCTGATATGGCAAGACATCTGCTTAGCTTAACTTCAAAGTGACTTCCAGTACTTTTAAGAGTACAAAAATTAAGATGGTGACTTCCTTGTTCAAGGTGTGTGGTAAAGGAGACCACACACCTCAATAAAAGTCAAAATATGTTGCGCCATTTTAATTTCCTTTCCATGCTCTACATCACTGAACTCCAAGAGGTTTGAAAGTACTGACTCTGTGACCAGAAATCTCAGAGTTGCATTAGTTTCACGAGTCATCACTTTCTTTTCAGTGTCTCTCAAACGTGGCACCTGAGACCATAGAATAAAGTAAACAACTTGGAGTCATTCAGGTTAAATCTGGTGTAACAAAATGTGCTATTGTTTTATTTTTTAAAAGTAAATGATTCTTTGTCAGGTGGCAACATAATGAATTTTTGCAATGAAGTTGATGTACAGTGTATATGATTTGTTATGTTTACAGTATATGCTTCTTGCAACTGTGAAACATGTATATAAGTAAGCTGCACATATTTGATAAAGATGAGTATTCTGTATGAGGAAAAGTAATTTGATTGGCCATGATTGATACCAGTGTCCAATTATCTCAACAATACAATTACTGAATTTTGTGCTAATTCAACCCTTTTTACAACAACTTGTGTGCCTCTGGTTACATAGTTATATCTTTTCTAGATTTTCGCTTTTTATTTGCTAAATTGTTCATTCTGAACAGAGACTTGTTAAATGTATGTCCACACTGCATGACCAGAGTCAGTCTGGTCAAGTTAAACAGAATCAGAATCAAAAAGAATAGCTTGGCAGTATAATCAGGACACCAGTCTGGATTCTAACTTTACGGTTGGTATTGTGTAATTATTCATGCAGGAATACTTGTGGGTGAATGTAATGTGTAAGCTGGTACACCTGGGGTAGAATTCCAGTGCTCAGAGGTGAATTGAAACACACACAGCAATGACACGATTGGGGTGCTGACACGTTCATTAGCACATAGGCAGATTTGACACAGCTGGAAGATGTAGCGAGGTGCTGCTGTCAAGGTCTTGGAATGCTGCAAGACTGGCACAAACTAAGGGTTGGATGCTCATCGCTGTGTCATAAGAGACCTGGCACTGTCTCGTCTCCTTTTTTAAAAATATTTTATTTATTTTTCTCCTTCGTTGTGTCGTTGCAACACACTGAGTGTCATCATTTGCATGAGTTTGACACTCCAATGTCTGGCTTCTTTGTCCTCTCTCCAACTTGTTTCCTCTCTGTCCGTCTCTTTCGCTCTCTCTCCCCCCCTCTGTTCATCACAGTCGTCTCTCTCCCCCTTTCTCTCGATCTCTCCCCCTCTTTTCCGCTCACTGTGCCTCTCCTCTTTCTGCTGATGGTGGCGGTGCCATCATTGCCAATTATGGCAGTCGAGCAGGTGGCTCCTCGCAGGTGGTAGAGGATTAATCCCTGTAAAGACTTCACTTCATTAGGAAATCCGTTTAATGTGGCCAGTTGATTGATAAATCTCCTGGACCTCTCTCAGAGTCCCCAGATTACTGCCAAGTTTGTCTATTATATGCTAGGTTGACCCTGATGTCAGAGACAGAGGGAGGGATAGGGAGAGAAAGAACAAGAAAGAAAGTGTTCGTTGTGTCTTTCCAGCTGAAGTTAGTTTATAGAACTGTAATGTTATTTGCTGACTGGGTTGGATCGCCGTAGTATTTTATGCAAATGGTTGGAAAATGTGCAGTTTTTTCAGGATTGACTGCAACATCTCCAATTCGCTAATAGTATAGTATAGATGTTTAAAATCTTTATGGACTAAGTGACATGTTAAACACTACAGGTTTAACAATAAAGGACCTAATTTTAAAGCACAAACAATTTTCACCACCTCTGTAATTGTGTGCAAAAAAAGGAGAAAAAAACGTAAACAAAATAAGCCAAACACGTTTGGCTTGTAAGACATATAAGTGCTACAAGTATCACAGTATTTAAGAATGAATCATATAAGAACTTGCTCTTACAGTCTCAGACCACCCACACTCCCCTCAAGCATCTGCATTTAACTCAAGTATCTCCTTAACTCACCTCTCTATAATTTTCCAATCCAGTATTATCACAATTACCCAGTGAGCCAAGAGGGGAGGGAACTCCCCACCGCTCGTGACTGTCTGTGTGCCACCCGTGGGCTTGTGGTCTGGTTGGATTTGTGAAACACTGACAGACAACCCCTTCATCAAGTCTGTCAAACAAGGATGACAAATGCTTCTCCATATCCCCAAGATGCCTACAATATTTAAAGCCATGGGAGAATGGCAAAGACGACAGAGAATAGCCCCTCCTGGCAGGCACAAAGTTCAAGACACATCAGACTGTATCATTCTCAAATTCTTAGGAGAGACTCTGAGCTGAACCTGATGGCATGTTGACTTAATGATTCTGACAGAGGATATATGGTGTCTGTCTCAGGTTTCTACAAGGGAGTGAAGTGAAGTCAAAATATCTTTACTTAAAGAGGCATGTGCTTACAATGCAGCATATCAAATATGGATTTGATTATCTTACAATAAATCAAACGTTTTTTTTAAATCCTGCATTTACTCAAACAAACAAACAAAAAAGCAAAGGTACCTGTCAAGGCCGCAGAGGTACTGATACATTTTCAACTAACAGGGAAGTACACAAACAAAAAACCAGACAAACACACACACATCATTTACACAAAAATCTGATCGCTATCACCGCAAACAATAGCTTGGAGATACAGTTGCGATCAGGCAATCAAATACATACTCATTCTTCTTCCAGCTGCTACCAAGCATGTAACTATATTGCTTTGACCGGTGCTTGGAGGCTTGTCAAAATATGACAGAAGATTGCACCTTTTTCTCAAGTGAGCGCTTTAATTACAAGGTGGCTTCTAGCCTTACCATATCTGACCAAATGTCAGTCCAAAGTTCATTGCTCTTTGTGGAGAAGAGTTCCTTGAAAAAAATATATACTATGTTCATTGTTAGGCAACAGAATATTGTTATACTGAATCTTTGCATTTGAGGTCACCCCCACCCGTCATTTCTTTTCTATTTATGACAAGTCATGTGTGCCATCATTACTCATGCTCACTATTACGTTTCTTTAACAGTCCCTGGCATCTGCACTTTGATATCTAATATTTTAATTGCTGCAGGGTCATACATCTTGCTGTCCTTAGCAACAATAAATGGGTTGTGAAACAATAAGCTGGCATTTCAGATGGGATAATTCACTGCATGCAAGTTCACCCGTAAGGTCCACAGACCTAAGACATGAATCCTAAGGTAGGACCTAGGTAATCCTAGTTAGGATATATATATATAGGATATTTTCTTCATGTATAATGATTTTGTAAATATACAATGTAATCATACTGCAATGAAAATTTAAATAGATCTACAACATAATTATGAATTTGTTACATGATTTGAATTTTCATGTGTGATATTTTTGCAAATGTTTTTGCAAAATTGTCTATTGTAATGAACTATGTGGTTATCATCTTGATGTCAAATATTCAGGATACCAATATTCTTCAAATGTGTTTTCAGTTTTCAGTATCCTGTCCAGTATAAGTAATTCAGATTCCTCATTTGATGGTACAATTAATACATGATTCATTGTTTCAGTTTTCTGCAAAACTGTTATACTTTTAATGAGTTTGTAGGCTGAGATTAGATTCATATTTCATTGGCAATCATGCATGACTTTTACTATATGTGACTTATTACCCTGCCTGTTATTCCCTTCAGCATTCTGTGTTTTTGTTAGTACCCAGAGCTGCAGGTGGCAGCATAGCCTTAGAGGACATAAGAGGCTATATTCCTTTAAAGATACACATACACGCAGAGACACACACCACTTAGCCCTGCTGAGTATTTCCCTATTCCCCTGAAGTGCACACTTTGACCTTTGGATATTTGTTACCCACATAAAATGGTATTGGGAGTCAGCCAATGGCTTGCCACTTAGCTTGACTGTCTGTTTGTAAGGGGGTGTAATAATTAGCAAGTTCTCAGCCTGTGATTTTTAATGTCCCTAATTTGGCTCAGACAGAATCTGTGTTTGTGCTACGTGATATGACCTGCATTTCTAAAGTGTTTTCGATGACGGGGTGAAGTTGAGGCAGGTTTTGATATTTTCTTACACACGTTTTGCATTTCATTACTATTGGTGAGGGACGGTGCTGTTTATGATTTCAAAACAGGGGCAGGAGGTTGAAGTATTTTGGCTTCAGGGAGGAGTGTTTTTTACACTGATTTACCAGACTTGGAGGCTTGCATCTTATTATATGGACTATTCTTTAACTTTGGCTGTTCAATTGTGTGAGACTGGGGTGTTTACGACCAGCTTGGGCAAATATTCCCAGGCGTGTAAGGGACAGGAGAATTGTTAAGAAGAATATGCAAATAATACATTAAGCAAGAAAAAGACATTAAAAAGTCAGACTCTATCTATCTATCTATCTATCTATCTATCTATCTATCTATCTATCTATCTATCTATCTATCCTGAAATCTTAACTGAAAATGTGCGCATCAAAGAAAACATCAAAGAAATACTGATAACAGGATGTGCTGTATCTGTCCTTACCCCAAATGCCTCACAATGTATTGTCATTCATTTCATTTCTCATAAATGCAAATAGCTTAAAACTGTCTCAGCCCTGTTGCGGCATATCTCAACAATTCACCGGGAAATGTCTTGGGTGCCAAATTCTGTCAGCTCTGCTGAATAAATACAAGTCCAAATGTCTCAAGGCTGTACATTGTCATTCATATAGAAATAATATGATTCTGTACTAGTGGTAACCCCACATCTGGCAGAGCTGTTAACCTTTTGGTTATGTGGCTTTGAGGTGAGTGTAGCTGAGCCTCTCCCCAACTCATGACTTTCACCTCTTTGGAACAGGAACAGTGTTAGGGTGCAGAGTGGGAGCCCTAATGCCACTGAAAGGTTTGTGTGTGCGTTTCAAGCAGGGGATGTTTGAGGTTGCCCATCTGGGAACAGCCCCTGGGTGTTAAACACTGAGGAGCTTGAGGAGAAGACTCTGTCAGCTTGGAGGACACAGCACAGCCAATGCAGAGGTCACTGGAGCACATGCACACTCGTACACACACACAAGCACCAAATGCATTCATGCATCCATGCATCCACACTGTCACTGCCCCACTCTCTCCTCCACACACACATACACACACGCACACACACGGTTGCTCTCTCTGCCTCTCTATTTTGCTCACATCAATACACACAGTGAGCACTTCAACAGCATTGCTTTGCTCATCTCCCCTCTCCTCCCTTATCCTGTCAAAACTCAACCGTGGGGTCAGAAAAGCAGCGGTCAGGGGGATAATAGGAAAAGAGTTCAAACAGGAGACGGTTGACACATTATGAGGAGATAAAGGGTAGACACTGTTAACTATCTATAGTCTTCTTCAAATAAGCATTTTTATCTCAAATGTCTCAAATTTCACAACTGATTTATTTTTAAAGGAAAATGGATTAGAAATCCCTAAGATGTTTTACATGAACAAATTACTGCACATTAGCAACAAAATATAATTTCTTTGTAAAATATCTTCAGAGTAAAAAAAAATCTAACAACTATTGTATAACAAGGTCAAAATCCCTTGTTCTTTGTGTAAAACAGTTTGTTCCACTCCGATACAGCCAAAAGACACTCATTAACTATTTTTTAACTATTCCAATTTGCATCGTGTGAACTAGTCAATCAGTATAGCACATTAAAAGTACAAATGTGACACCACCAAATTTCAGCAGTAAAAGTGTATCAGCGCTGGAGGCAAAGAGTAATGATTGTGCTAAAACAAATCTCCTTTAGTTCAGTGCATTTTTTTCTACAAAGGCAAACACACATACACACACCCAAACACAAGTACACACATACTTCTTCTCCACGTAGGCACAAGTTGACTTGTCAACTTGGGATGGGTTAATTTGCCATTCATTACTTTTATGTCTTGCATTTCACCTGAATGGCCTCTGCATATTCACCATGGGACCTACTGGTGCATCTTGGGAGGGAGGACACACACACACATGTACCGTTAAAGGTTGACCAAGTTAGATTTACAGCCGGGGACCATCACCTGTGACTTAGCGCCTCTGAAATTAGTCACAAATAGCATATTAGGGCAGCTAATCAGGCACGCCTGAGCACTTTGCTTTCTTTATGTGGTCATAAAGGGGAGAGTATATGGGTGCCCTCAGGCCTTGGGGTGAATGATCGTCCTGACCTCCAGTGAACCAAAAGCCACACACGTCTGGGGAGGTATGGGATGTGTAGGCAGGGGTCCTCCCACCAAAATAGTCTTTGATGCGCAGTGAGATGACTGTGCTGCATCAGGAAGTGATTTCTTTTGGTTTTACTGCTGCTTTGTTTAACTCCAAGAAAACCACATGACTAAAACACACAAGCAGTGAGAGGACAGCAATTACAGAATCAAGGACACATACTGCATTGTACGCCACTCCATTTAATGTAAGACTGAGGTAGTCTCCATAGTTGTAGCTGTAGATGTACTGTATCATATATCATGTAGTATTATATTATACATGTGTGAGCATTTTAACAAAAGACATAAATCCTTAAGCAAAATAACCACATGCAAAAGGATGTGTGTTGTTTATGTCATATTAGATGAAGTTGAAAATTAAATGTGTTTTAATTTAATAAAATATTATGTTTTTAGTTCATAGTCACTACGAAGTGTAGATTCTAGAAATCAAAGTGCAGCTTAGATCAACAGTTTTAAAGAATTTTGGCCTCACACTTGTATTACACAAGTAGGTTCTATTTTAATGTGTGACTTTATTCTCACGGTACCTTCTCGCGAGTGAGTGGACTTTGCTGGACACAGAAACCTCACACCTTCATAAAATAGTAAAGCTATCTCTTGCTCTCTGACTCAAGTCTGTTGAATGAACAGGAAAGGGCACAGGGGTTGTGAAATGCATAAAAGAAAAAGACATGGCAAGAATCAAGGACGAGGAGCAGTGGGATGCAGGGAGGGAGAGGAATGAGTGCAAGAATTGTAGAGAGGTGAAGGAAAGAGATCGCTTCTGTATCTTGCACACTCTTCCTTCCCCACTGGGGGAATTGTATGTTTTCATATCAGAGTGATTGTTAGACAGTCAGATCTAATGTGGTGATTCAGTAACTACTTAAATAGAGCTCAGATATTCTGCCCCTAATTGACTTGGTGTGGCCTCACTAAATCACAGTCTTTATTTAAAATGGCTCTCTGATAAAAATGAGTCGCACTCATTCTCTCCGTCTGTCCTCTCTCGCCCCCTCCATCCCTCACTCCCATCTCCCTTTCCTTTGTGATTTACCATTGAGGAGATGAATATGAAATTTCAATCATAGAGTTGTTAAATATTGATGGGTCTTCTAAGTCGTTAACGAGGTCTCTGCAAGGACAGGGGAATCAGCCCCTCTGTTCACTGGCCCCAGCTTCACTGCAGTTCAGCCATCTAGAGGGTTCCAGCCAGGTCAGGAGGTCACTGTACCAAACCATAATCTTCTAACTTCTATGAAATCGTTTAATGTCTCGCCTTTCTCTCTAACGTCAGCTTTTATCATGCATTACCATATGCAAAAAATGTCAAAAAACTTTCTAATTATGCATTATGTAGTGCAGCCTTTATTCACTGTTCAAGATGTGTCAATTATAATGAGAGCACTGGTGTGTGATTTGATATGATAATAGAAATCTTTAACTGGGTCTCAGCAGACCTCTTGTGTGTCAGGGCTGATCACTGCTGAAAAGAATAAGTGCCTTCAGGCCACCGTAGAGCAAGGCAGCACACAGATGGTTCAATATGCTACACCATAAAACCAAGATGAGACTTCTTTTATTATTGCTGCCGCCGGAACAAACTCCTGCCAGCCAATCAAATGTTATGTACTTTGAGATGTGATCATTACATCTTACAAACGATGTCCCACCAGATAAAATTTGTCTGTGCAGCAGAGTCACATTAATGGCTTGTTTTCTTGTTGGGTTTGACTTCAAACACCTTAACACTGACTGATAGCAGAAGCGATGGGTACAGTTGCGTTGTTTAGAATCCCACAGTATTTGAAGTCTACATATTAAGGTCTTTGAATTTATTCTACATTTCACAGCCACTTAGTCATAACCTACTCGGGATGAAGCTAAAATGAATGTGTTAATTTAAAGCAATCATACTTTACATGTTGCTAGTATAACAACAACAGAAACAATAATTAGTGCTTTTTATTTTATTTTATTTTTCAGGGGCTCTTTTCACTTCCACTGCTTACTTTGTGTAGGATTGCATTTTGAAAGTACTAAAGCTGGGAACTAGGAGTGCCGTAGATGTCAATGATGATAATGCAATAAAAAGCATTTTGGGGGTATCTCCACTTCTGCACTTAGCCTCTTGGCAGTGGTTTGATCAAGACGGAATAAGCTTGTGACTTTTCAATTCCAGCCATAATTTGTGTCGATATTACATCTCCCGGATAGAGCAAGTGATGGAATTTTTCCTTTCCCATGTTGAGGCAGTGGGGAAGCTGACGATGTCCCATAATAGGTTATCACCAACCATATCTTTTGCAAAATAGAAACCCAACACATGTACATCTGTGGCCTAGTGTCAGAGCCTTAAATATACATCAGAAATGCATTAAATTTGCTGATTGCTATTCTCTTCCAACACTGTGTCAAGCCCTAAATTTATTTTTGTTATGTGACTTCCCGATTACTTTGAATTGCTAGTGGTCTCTTTTGACATTGACGGAAGTGACAACATTAAATTTATTTTCTGTCTGAATATATATGTGTGTGTGTGTGTATGTGACTCGACAATGTACCAGTGTTTTTTCTTAGATTGTTTGAGTCCCATCAGCAAGAGCCGAGCCCTTTCATATTGTATGTAATTTACTGGAACGACAGTGGTGCTGCTGAAACACTGATCGGATCTCTAGACCACCGTTACTTCACATAAGAAAATGTAGCTGACACAAAGTAAAAGCTCTGTTTGATTGTGTTTCCAAAGGAATATCCCTGTTGAATCCAGTACCCCGCTGACCCAAAATCCTACCTTTCAATCACCTGCTGCACTGTGAGTCTCTTCCAAATTTTAGATGAGTGGGATTTCCACATGGTGCTGCACTAAGTTCCTTTCAAGTGTAGCAGATGCGCCTTGTGGTTTCCAACTTGGTTTTCATGCAACGTAGTGCAAACAGCATGATGATATCTGACATGATCCTAAAAAGATATATGGTTCGGTATAATGCTGATGGTACAATGCAGACAGAATAATTAAGAAGAAAGCAGTAAAAAAAGAAGTGAAGGACCTTAAAACACAAAGTGTTTCATGGCATGCAGATCAATTTGTATTATACATAAGGCACTTGCAGGAAGAAAGGCCAGCAAAGGTAATTTAGTTTGAAACAAATAAGCAGGTATACTTGTATTCTTTTCTTTTGAGAAAAAAGAAAAAAAAACAACTCGTTGAATGAACTGGCTTAATGAGAACCCCATTTGGACAGAGGCATCAGGGTATTGACCTCTCTCGGGGCTGTGAGGAGTGAACGCTTTCACATGTTACTGTCTATAAATTTCAGCCGTCGACATGGCGCCCTATTTCATCAAGGTCCAGGCTGACGTGCCCTACGGATTGATGTCCCCCTTGCCCATTTGTCTGTTTTACACTCCTTAGTGTCTTTGTGCTCCGCTAGACCTGCACCTCTTCACTGTGATTAGGTATTGACAACAAATCAAAGGGGATAATATATGGTGATGTTTGCCAGTATCCCAACAAGACAAGATAGTTGTACGGCTGGGCCGGCTGGTTTACATGTGTTCTCTGTGAATGTCAGAGAGACTGCATATTGATTCCCCAGCGGACAAAGAGTCATTCTTCTTCTAGTGGCCAATACCTAGTTTAGTTAAAAGTGTGACAATGAACAGGGCTGGGTGCAATGAGTTTAGAATTAAGTCGTACTTGACATGCAAGGAAAGTGGAGGCGGCTCTTCATTACTTAAGTAATAGACTGGGAAGGCAGTTATTGCTTAGCCTTCAGAATTCCTTTGCTTGCGAGGTAATGCGTATATCAGAAAAGTTTGTTTTCTGCCCCTCAGGCCTACTCAATAAATGAACATAACAGCAGGTCCTTCTTTCTCCCTTTCTGTCACACACACAGTCTCACACACACGCTCACCGAGCATCTTTGAAATGGGTTTTGTATTGATTTTTGTAACTACCCTGTTAGATGACGTTGTGCCTTAGCGTGTCATTTCTAGATGGCCCAGCCCCGAGCAGGTCATTGAGGTGCTAACTGTCATTTGGAGGGACAGAAAAGCAATCATAGCTTTTTCATTACTTACTGTTTTCCCTCCATCCCCCTCCCCGTTTTCACTCTTTTTTTACCCCCAGTCGTGCGATTGCCTGACATATTATGGCTTCTGTGATTTAACTGCACTCTTAAATTAAGTGCTGGAATATCAAGCTGTAGCTTTAGAAAAATAAACTCTGTGTCAAGGGATCAAATACCCTGGAGGTCAAAGTCATGAACTTGCAGTGGTGCACTCATCAATTTCAAACTTGTATGGGCTTGTTCTGTTTTAGGTGTACACAGGAGAAGGTTGTGGTTTGATTATGGCTGTGTGTATGGTGTTTTCATTTTGTTTTGCAATACCTCTATACAATCCAGTGCAATAAAGACTCATGGATTTCTGGGAAATCAGAACAAGGTCTTACACTGATTAGGTTTATGTGACAATACCAATAAATGCTGTTTTCTGCAGTCTGCTGAATGAAAAGGTTTGAAAAAGTTATTTTCAGTGAACCACAGTAACTGAGGCTGTGACCCGGGTTTTGGCTATGGTGATACCTGTGGTTGGGTCAAATCATGTGTAACTTTGGTTAAAATCAGACAACTGAACTGGGACAATGTGTTGAGTTTTATTTTAAGTTTAGATAATAGTTAAATTACAAAAGCTCTAACTACCAGTGGAAACTTCAAAGTAGGGGAACTCAAAGTGAACTGAGGTCAGAGCTACTCCACCCAACTGCATAATTAACTCATCATGTATTTGCTTTTCATGACACTGTGCTTATTTTAGTATATCCTAGGAAACCTGACTCATCCAGTGGTATGTAACATTCAGTGAGCACTGCATCTTTTCAGAGACTATGTAGGTGGTCAGACTATTTACTCAAATTTTCGTCTTGAGGTCTACTTAATAGACCCCTACAGAAAACAACAATTTTAATGTTTTAGATTAATTGTTCTTTTGTTTTAAAAATTTAGAGCAGTAATATAGTTTGCTTTGTATTTTTGTCCAGTGTATATATAAATAAAAACCAGAATATAAAAAGGGAACAAAAATTAAAAAGTAATTGACCTACGGTATACTTACTGTGCATCACTGTGTACTGTACCACATTGTATCCTGATCTAAAGATGAATTAGGTTTTTAGAAAACTGATACACATTCTATAATACAGGATTACCAGTTTCATGCTAAGGAGTCATGATATTTTGGATTTCTATCATTACTGCTGGTGAGTGCTGCATATGGGCACCAGCTGCCAGAAGTGAGCTGATGAAGACAATAGTCAAAGGAGGACAAGATCAAAGACAAATAATGTGTACCAGTTACTGTGAGTAGAGCTGCCGCAGCCGCTGCAGTGTGCTGGGGGTTCTTGTTTGGCTTTAATCAATGAGCCTGCTCAATGCCACAGCCTTGCACTGACTCCCATCTCTTTATAGGGAACTTAATCACCTGAGCCATTTTGAAGTCAGTGGAAGAGGGAATGAGGGTGATGTCACTGCTTCCTTGGGTTACAGTAAGAGCTTGGGAAGCAGGCCAGGGAGAAATAGTCACAAATGACTAGTATGAGACTGATTAATTTACATCAGCACCAAAGTTCATTTACTTTGAGTGTAAACTAAAAAGGACATTTATATTATTTATTCAGTGCAGTTTTATGAGGATTTATTGCAAATACGTGCACTTCTGGTTATGAATGAATATGTAAGTTATGCTCCTTTGACAAATTCATCAATTCTTTTTGATTTAGAAACTGAAATAGGAGCAGTCCACATTATAAAAGGGAAAGCTTACTAACTCCTGACTTCACTCACTTGCTTCCTGCTTGGGTCACCTTCAGCTCAGTATTGCATTAATAATGACTGCAGACAACAATAGGGATAAGAAACAAAGAGATTAGACCAGTTTGCATGTCTCACCGATCATCAAACCCCCAGCCCAGTCAAAATATTGTTCTTGTTATATGTTAAGTGGGAAAGAGGAACTGTGCTGCCAGTTTCATAATGTCATTAATGTATAGACATAAGGTTAGCCTTTACATCATATGCTCAATGTGACCCCATTACTCTCCATCAACTCATCCATTCAGACGTCCTAGGGAGCCAGGCTGTGGCCCTGCACACCCCCTGCACACCTTCCAGAAGCTGGTGAAGCCTGTCTGGTTGCCCACTCACCCCACCTCACCACAGGTCCATCACACATGGACAAACACAGACACACACACAATAACCCATAGCCAAAGCTCTACACAGACACATGTCCAAAGATGCACATATAGAAAAAGAAGAGTGTATGCATGCCACGATGTTGAGCTGTAAGATTACAGAAGATGTCCAGGCACACTTACTTGGGTAACACAAATGTGCACACACAAGCATAATGCATAAAGTCCACTTGCCACCCTGCTCGTCCATCGTGCCATTGGAAGATTGTGCTCCATTCCACTGAAGGTGTTATGGGCTGTTATCAGCAAGACCATTCCATGGATGGCTGCCCTAATTGAGAATAATGAGGGTCACATTGAACATATGGTCGCTGTTGAGTCCCCTTTCCCCCCTTCTTTTCTCCTTTTCTCTCTCTCACTTTGTGTGTCTGTCTCTCCCAAAGTCCCTCAGACAAAAGGTTCAGTCAAACTTTGTCACAGCCAAGCAAAGATCTGTGTGGCTAGTTAAAAAAAAGGACATTGTCAAAGTTGTTCTTTTTTCCTTCTGACAAGTTAATGTCTACACAGTCTGTGAGAAGGGCAATGACCAGCCTATCGGTTAGAGGCAAAATGCTAACCCCACTGAGACGAGCTGTGGTGGAAATACTGGCCTAAGCATTGTGCTGATATCAAACGTCTTTGTTCTACATGTGAATACGGACATTTGCTCTTCGTTACCAAGGTCCCTTCTGTCACTGAGAGTTGAAGAATAGAGGTGCCAGCATATTTTGACATCATACACCTCACAGACCGACGGTCACCAGTGTGCTGATAATGATTAAACTTGCATATGTATAAATATATATACATATATATATATATACTGAGTGTTCTTTGACCTGGTATCAGCATGCATTCATTCAATTTCTCAGTGTATATGACACAGAGCTGTGGGAAGGATATGATTCAGGGGTGGATTAAATGTGAATGTCAGTTGGAGTCATGAACTAAGTTTACTCTTCTTAAAGCAGTTATGTGATATGGTTAGATTTCAGAATAAATCTTCGTAGCCTGCCACTATCATGTCATGTCTTTCGTCATTCAATATGTCTATGCAGGAGATATCTAATGTACACAGTTAAAATCTGCCTAACTTGCGTTGCATGGGTAGATTCATGTCCCAAGCTCTGAGCACTTTATCAACGCAGGCTCATGGTGAAATAGAAATCCTGGAGCTGTTCTCAGTAATAACACCGTTGCGACTACGATGAATTAATCTACTGAGACATCTCTTTTGCTTTCTTTCCACTGGTAAAATTGTCTGCCCTTTCCTCGCTCAAGGAAGAACTCTTCAGGCGCTTCATTAATTGCACAGACACTGTGAAGTTTTGTTTTCCAAGAAGTTGTCAGGTCTCCAGTTCTCCCCCCGATCTGTCAGTATTTGGTCAAAATAAAGTTAGCAACTGTCAAAACAGCAGAGTTGCAAACCAGCATCACAGCACACAATGAAATGATTACATTAACATTTACTAATGTTAAACAATCGCCCGCTTGTTTATGTGGCACAACCCTGTTGCAATGTCATCTCCAGGAAGTCTCTTTGCATGAAATACTGTATGTCTCTGTTTACATAGGAATCATGCTGATTGGATTTAGATGAGCTAGTAAAGACGCTTTATGAGCCCACTACCAAACTGTGAATTGATTTGCTGGCATCTCAGTTTCTTGTGTAATATCCTTAGGAGGTTGGATTTATGACTATCTCTGACCCAGTTGCATTGTCACTGCGCTGCATAGCCCCTGGATGCAGGCACGGATCTCCGGTTTCATGTTGAGACAGGTGTAGCCTTGACGTCTGATGATATGTGTAACATGTGTGTGTACAATGTAGACATATGCCTTAATGTACTGACATAGTAAAATGTTAAAGTATATAGCCTGCGCACTTACATAGACGTTAGGTATGTACAACATATGTGTGTATGACATAGAAATATACTTTCACTCCTGGAGATGGAGGATCTATCCACTTACTACATGGTCATACATCATATGTTGAGCATATGTGTTTGATGTGTAAAAAATCCTAACTTATCATGTGGAGTAAATTTTTATAATGTAAATTGTATATATGGAAATACAGCAATTGTTGAATGTTAAGTTATTATTTTTGCAGATATTGATGGGAACATACTCAAATGGTTAATATCCTCAAACTTTGTATTTTGATCAATTCTAACATGGTGCATTCCCATAAAAGTTTTCTTTAAAGTAGTTGTTTCAATTGATACATACAATATGTACAAATAACCACTAGTGCACTGTTGGCTGCCATGGTGTTTTTTATTCATAAAGGGAAACGTTTAAAAATGGACGACTGTCTACAGATAAACACAAACCAAGCTATAAAGCCTCTCTGTCATAAGATAAATGCAGCCACTCAATCCATAAAATATTGCTACTGTACATTAGGGCTCTATTGAAAAAATTCTGTCTTCATTTGTTTGACCGTTGAAATATAAATGTCCATGCAGGCCCCCCGACCACTGCAGGAGCCAGCCGTTGACATTTTTCCACTTTGAAAACACAATGAAATCTGAATATTGCCTCGACTGAGCGGATGCCCATAGGGAAATAATCCGGTGTCTCCGAATAGTCCCTAATTGAATTGTCTTTTACTAAATAGAGTTTGCTCTAATGCATACTCTCATCGGAGAATATGACAGCCGGTGATGCTTCTCATATCTGCCTAAAAGAGCCCCCAGATCCAAGGGCCTATTAACTGTATTACCCAAACCAATATCCCTGCCTAAACCCATTACCCTGAACCCATTGTGTATTTTTGTCACTACATCTTTGCTCAAAATCCGAATCAGCCTGTGATGGATGCTTAACAAGACTACACTTTTATCACATATTCTGCTGACCTTCAACAAATTGCTGTGCAAGTTTGCTTCCAAGATTAATGTGACAGAGCTGCTTTCTTTAACACAAGATTCAAGGTGCAGAGGGGGGTGCGTGTAGGCCCACTGTTTTACTTTCTCCACACTCGTAGGCCTTAACCTTCATATGAACCCGTGCCATTCGTCAGATGCTGTTTCTGTGAGGTAGAATGTTCATTTCAGTTACTCATAGTACTGGAAAATCATAAAGATAGTTTGGCCAGTTAGCCAAAGCTGAAAATAAGCAAATGTCTGCTTTCTCACTGAAAACAAATGGAGGTTTTCCAGGCAGGACTTGACAAGGAACAGGTTAAATACCTGTGTTGTTGTTTCTGGATAAGGCATGACGCTTGTAAAAAGTTCATGCAAATGATAAATCTTAACCCAACAACCCCTCCTCCCATGTCTCTAGCCAAACTTTCTGAAAAGGTGTAAATCACTTTGACCTGCAAACCCCTGAACAATATATTGCAAAACATAATGTACTGCAGTTTCTTACCAAAGTAAATGCCACTGTTTCAGCAGACGTAAGACTCATTTCTGCCTAATAAGTTTGAATCATGACGTCTGAGTTGTCGTGTTACTGAAGTTACACAGCTGAGTAGGAGAGCAATCCAAATATTTTTTTCCATTACTTAATATTGGTTTAGCAACAGACATGTGACGATGTTTTACTTTAGGACATGCTAAACTGGCTGCAGCCAAAGCACATACTGTACATTGGATTATGGAATTTCAAAACATACAGTATTGCTGTATTATATGTATGTCAATATGTGCACTGTCACTATTAATGAGGAGATGCACTTGAACCTCTGTACCAACACATTGATTAGTTTTGTCCATGAACACTGGCAAACAATTAGTTTATGGTGTTCTTTAAAACATTTTAGATAATTTGCCTTTTGTCTAAATCCAGCAGGTTTCTTGCAGAAACTGCATTCCTTAAGTATCTCATCCTTAGTTAGCTTTGGAGAGCTTTTCCTTTGCTTTATCAGTGAGGACCTGTGTCTTATCATGACTAATGCTGGAAATTCTTCCCTGAGATAAGTAAAGGAGCTTAGGATTACCCTCTTGACTGAACATTGGAATAGAGAGAGAGAGAGAGACGGAGTATGCACTACATGTTTGTCTGTATGTGTGTGTGTGTTTGAGGGAGAGAAAATGAGTGTGTCTAAAGACGAGAGAGGAAGAGAACTAAGGAGGGGGTTCAGCTGGCTCTTCTGTATATTTTCTCAGTCATGAGGCAACCTCACCATTAGTGTCAGACACTCAGATTATCCAACCAACGGAACAGGGATAAGTGGATTGATGAGGTGCTTCCATAGTCCCCGGCTGCTACAATTGAAACAGGCACTATACTCCTGAAGCAGCTATTTTCCTCAAGGAAGGGCAAAAATAATGAGCTACTTAACCAGACCGTTCACTGCATTTCTGTCATATTACAGCTGGCTTGTTTGTTTATCCTAGACAGATCTATATTTCACTTTTTTTAATTGAATTACTTTGATACAGACTAAAAGCCCTCAGCCTAAAAACATGCCAATTACAATGAAGACCTACTTAGAATAAATATGAATATAATTCAGCAATTTATTGCTTTAAATACAAGGAGGGCCTGGCTCCCATGACACCCAGTGATTAATAATTGGTGCTGCAGTCTTAAAGGGCAATTAAGGAGAGCAATTTCAGAGAAAGTGGGTACTCCCTACCTCTCTAGCTTTGGATCAACAACTAAATCAAATAGATATTCACTGATATAATGTATGGCCATATTTAAGACATTGGACATTATGATTTTTGAATTGATAGACTAGCAAAGTCCAGTAGAAATGTTTGTGGTGGGCCCAGTGATTACCTCGTGGAAATCTATTTTGAGCACTCTGCTTGATGATGCCAATGCATTTGCATTTCTTTGTCATTTGCATGGATACACTCTCGAAATCCATATGGTAATGAATCCTCACATTCTCAATTTATTAATGGAGCTGGGCTTTGCAGCTTGTCCAAATCTAGTAACATATGTTCTCTAAATAAGCATTGATTTATTTTGGTCTTAGATAAATTATCCTCAAAAAGCAAAGTGTGTGCATTGGCTATTTAAGTAATGACTTGTCTATAACAATAAAAGTATTCACTCTCTGGCCACTCATAAACATAACATATACTGTAAGTACAGTAACCGTATGGACAGTTTGCTGTAACTCTATTAGATACCTTGAAATTTTTTGCTTGCTTTAGAAATATAGAAATGTCATTTAACATCATATTTTGTGGAAATATTAGGTAATATATATCATTTTAAATGTAATAATAACATGGTAACAATAAGATAATTGAACAAAAAATATTTGAATTCTTTGCATGGATGTACAGTATGTACTGTACAAACAATACAAGCAACTATATTAATTCACATAGTGGTTCTTAGCCAAAGAGCTTATGATTTCTAGTTTAAATTAAATCTGTGTCTTATTTAGTTACTGAATTAACTACAATTTGCATTACTCTCATCTAACATCTTAGAACCTATGAGTGCAAAGATGGTGTTCTTCTACTTTAACTATGGCTTTATTTTGTTAATAAACATAACTGATTCATTATTTGATTCCACTTGATGATAAAGTAATGTTCCAAATGAAATCAGCTATTCTGAAGAAAAGAACACAATTATATATCTCATCCTGTGTCTGAGAGTGGACATCTTGGCAAGGATTTAGGAAATTTATGTCTTATGAATAAAATTCAACCATTTGTAAAAATGCGGTTGGCTGCTTTACACAGTGAGCATTATAAATATAAGGCTTAATCATTCTTCCATTGCAGTCTGTAGTTTGTTTAAGACTTGCCTCATTCACAGCATGTTAAAGATAGCAGCAATAACAATTTTATTGGCTCTTCACAGTTAACAGCTCCCTTGTCCTCGAGCCATGGAGGATGAAGGAGACAAACTGCATAAACTAGCAAAGTGCGTATAAAAGTTAACCACTTACAGTACCTTCTATAAATAGTAAACTACTCTTTTTTCACACCGATAGTGAACTTGAAAAACTTTAAAGTGGGTGATTTATTCTTCATGAGTTAACAGCAAAGTAAACAGCACTGCAAGCTCCATTTTGTCTTGAAAAAATAACCCATAAGAGAGGGTGGCCTTCATTATGTACCTCAAGCGTAGAGTTCGTGACCAAATGACTGATCTAATCAGAGTAAGGGGATATACCATAAACACAGCACATTTTAAATGAAGGTTTCATATCAGCAGTAAAAATTGCCTTTATAAATAAATGAAATGAAGATTTACCTTCAAATTTTGATATGCAAAATCACAGAGAACCTATGACTAGACCTCACACTCATATTCATGAATTGCTCACAGTGTGTACGAGGAGCTGAACATAAGGTCATAATATCTGCAATGTAATACTACTTAAGGCTCTTGCGTCAATTGTTAGTCTTTTATAATAAAAACTGACAGTGTTTTCTAGATAATTAACTGCAGCATGGTAGAAGAATGAAAGGGGAGCCAGTGTAAATACTCTGCAGTGCTGATTTTTACACTGTCCCTTTTCACGGCCTTTGATGTCTGAGCATAGCCTATGGGATCTTCCATAAATGTTCAATACATTTTGTTTTTTGTTTTTTTTATCTCCAAGATCAACTCTTGTGAAAGTTACAATATTGTCATAAAGTGAAAAAATACATAACATTGATAACTGACATTGATTTGTATTTTTGTATTTCATTTAGAAGTCATAATAATGGAAGCCTGTGAATTTCTCAGTGTACACTTAATTTTAATGGTTTGAGCTGACTTTATGTTTGGAAAATCATGAAGTAAAGAAAGGATCTAACCACGTCCTGTTTCCTAACCATAGTAGCAGTAAATGGATCTTTCTCCTTGTTCCTCTGACCTTGTATTTTGACCCAGCAAGCTCAGCTGTTAAACCAAATGCCTATTGGATCTTTTGGATATCACACAAGTCCTTAACAACCTTCTCAAGGCCGCGCCAGGAGAATTATCATGCACATAACCATAATTCTGGTTCCATCATTTCGAGCAGTGTTGTGGTTTAGCAGGTGGGAGTGAGATGTTTGACGTTGTTTAAACCCATAAATCTAATCTCATCATCCATCATTCAGTCAATTATTTGTCATTTGTGTTGTGATCAAATGCTTCAGGGAATGATTTGCGTCCCAGGTTTCCAAACAGTCAATCTCAGCTTTCTCTTTGGGGACTTAGTTGTTGCCCTCAGCTCAGTCAGCTTACTGTCATGAGATACACCCTTTGTCTTACTAGAATAGCGGACTGGGCAGTGTTGACATAATCTGATTAGAAGTGAAAATAAAACTTTATTTATGTTTTGCTTTTTTCTAAATTGCCTTTCTGTGAGTAGATCCTTCAGTGTTTTATTAAACACCCAAGTCCGGTGGTTTCATGTTGGACCATGAAAACATTACCATGGGCATTTTAGTCAATAAAAAAGAATCACATTTTAATTTCTTAGAACTGAGGAGTAAGCATTTAATGTAAATGCAACATAGAAACTTAAAATGATTCCAACTGGACCATGTCAATGTAACATTATTGCATTTATCTTTTATTTAATATTGTAAAGTAGAAAAAAATATCAACACCACAGATTATACCAATGAATTGTCCATTTCTACAAAAATCTTTCATCTACAGTCCCAAAATGAGGGAGTGTAAGGGTTTTAGCCCAAACGTTTGAAGGGCAATGGGAAACAAGGCATTAAGGAGGCAATACAAACTGAATTGTCCTAATGCTCAGGTGTAAGATAGGGTAAGTTATACAAATGCTAAAGTTGAGTTTGGTTTTCCTCTTTAATTCCTCCTTTATCTTTGTTCTGCCCTGGATTGCCTCTCAGCTTCCAGTCTGTCACAGTGAAGGGGCATAATGGGCCTGAGAAGATCAACCCATCTAAAGTGGGATTTGGAACCTTTCACCTCTGAGAGATCCAGGCTGAGAGAAGCTCTGGGGTTCATAAATGTGCAGAGGTGCACATTTTCAAGAGGTGTTAATACCCCTACCTGCTCTTGTCTCGAAAATCTCATGAAAATGTAATGGAAAGAACAGATTCAGTTTCCTCTTTAGAATTTAGGACTATGATGGATTGAAAAAAAGGTTAGTGAATGATACACAGTATACAGACTCAGTAGTAAGCCTAGTTTGGATCCTAGGGTAACATTGGATGGCTTCTTATTAGATTACTTTTAACAAGCGTTTTATTGAATATTTTGTCAATCTAATCACATGGGTATGATAAACTCCTCTAGAACAGAATTGGCCTGCTATTCTTTTCCACTGCAGTAAAATCCATAAAGCCGATATGAAAGCCAAAGGCACGAGAGCCTAAAAAACATTACCAGAATCAGATTGAGAACCTACATAAGGAATGATGTTATGCTATGAAGGATTGATCAATGTGTTGCTTGAAATAATTAGCAATGATTTTTGCTCTTGTGCATTATTTGCATTTGTGCCGTTCTATTTGACTTGCATGGATCTGTTTATCTGCTTTTATTTGCCTCATGGTGTTTGACTAAGTCCCTGAAAATGTGTATATACTGTATGTATATATATATGTGCCACCAGACAGAGAATAATAGTAATACAAATGTTAATTTGTGTGAGTAAATAAACATTTGATGTGAACTCTTTGAGTCACATCCGATGTATGCTAATGTGTATTGTATTTTATTGTTTTCATTGATGCCTTTTGACAAAACTAAGCAGCACAGTGTGTTGCTTCACTATTACCCATCCCTGCTTTAGAGAAACTGTAAATATGCACCATGTACTCATTAATTTAGCAAAACCTTGTTGTGCTTTCAGATTCTGTCCGCACAGAAAATCCAGTATCTACAAAATCATGCTCATGTCGGAATAGCATTCTGGATTTATACAGGATGTATTTTTTGTGAGTGTTCATTTGATTAAAGCTGTAGAAGCTATGATACTGACAATCATTAATCACTATATACTAATTACCAGAAGGTTCTTTCATGTTCAGCTCAAAGATGTTAGAAAATGAACTCCCTTGTCGTTTGCTGGTATTTTCAAGGCAAGGGACAAACAAATGCTAATAAGGTTTGTCCCTTTCAAGGAACACAAGCATGTAAACACACTCCACTGCTTTCTGGTAGGTGCAAGGACCCTTTGGTGATTTTGTGCAGTATATTATGAGAAAAATATGCCTAATTATTAGTTTACCTATTCTCAGTTTAAACCATGTATCAACATAGTTTAAACTGAAAAGAAGAAATTTGTGAAATTCTAGGTCAAAATAACTTATTGTGACACATAGTGTAACTATGTTAGAGATAGCATAACTGATAATTTGTGTCTGTAGTGAGTGAGTGGCACACATATACCTGAATAAATCAGATTTTTTTTCTGTCCAATGCAATAGGCTGGGCAAATGCATTTATAAAATAAGCCCTGATTTGTTGGCTGCATTTGGCAGATAGCCAAAGGCAACAAAGCAACATAAGCTAAGGTCGTAATGTTGTTTACTGCGACTCAATCAAATAAGAAATGACAAACCACACTGTCTGATTCTAAAGATTACACCGAGTATTACTGATAAATTGTCTTTATTGTTTGTTGGAGTTCCTTCCTTGTGGTTGGGACATTTTGTTTTCTTTTGGCAACAGGGATAAGTAGGGCAGCAAAGTGGTTGTTGATGGCCCAAAGCTTGAATGCATTAATAATCTGAGGCACGTGAAGGAAGAGTAGCAGTAAAACTGCATAACAAATTTTGTGTACCTGTAAAAATTATTCTCAGTTTGTTTATGTCATAATTAGAGTTTTCCTTGTCAGATTTAATACATGAGCTATTCCCCTCTGAGCGCTGTGAAAACATCTTGTGCTTTTGAAAAACTAACTGAGTTATGAGATACAATGTGAAGAACATGAAATTTAGCCCCAGCGTTAACACAGTGTCAGCCAGGCTTTGGTATGAGCAACAATAGCGAGCTTTCCACAATATCAAATTTTAGAATCAGGAGTTTATGAGCAAAGCTTTTGGTGGACAAGAGGACCTCGGGGCCTTATAGCCTGAAGAAAGGCAATTACTTGTATAGGTATTATTGTGTGATGGATCCTATTTGTTGGTGACTGGAGGAACATGCAATGCAATACACTACAGTATGTCTGTGGAAGCCAGGTGAATATTTTTTGTGAAGTTGAAGAAGCAATGAACTATATTGTGAATATGTTAGACATTGACAATTAGATGTTTAACTCAGTCAACTGGACACATTTAGTGCCAAATATCCTGCAGTTAACATTCATGTCATACATTCATCTAGAATAACAAAAAAATATTTTGTTGTCATTTCAGAACACGTAGGAAAAATAACCACTTCTCATGTGGGCTACATTAGCAGTCATGCTGATTTTATATTTTACATCAATAAGATCATTGTAATCTCTGTTTAGTTAATCACTTAACTGCAGAAGACTGGGTTATGGCTAGCAAATATTCATGACATAAGTCATTCAGTTTTATTGGACATATAAAATCATTAATTAAAAGTAGAATTTGGGAAATTACATAATCAAAAATGGGAACACTAATACACAGGAGAGCATTTATGGCCCATGATATGGTGATATGAAATGGTCCAGGAAACCAACAGTCACATTTATTGCGAGAAGTTCAAGGTGGAGACGCAGAGCAGATGGAGGTAATAAGAAAGCTGAGCAACAGCTGAAACAAACGAGAGACAACTTGCCAGAGAGCTGCCGTCACTTTTCAGCACACTGGATCAGGCAAGACAAGGGCAGCCCCACAGGGGGGCCTAATGTTGACTCCTTTCTTGAACCTTTCATTTCTCTTCATCACAAAGTAGGGAGCACTGGTTTCTGTCATGCAGCTGATTGTTTATTTTACCGTAGCCTACTCCACGGCAGTTAGCAGCTAAAAGCAAAGAATCCATTTGAATTGTAAGAGTGTCTGCAAATATACTGCAAGTCAATATGGAAGCTTTATTTTGCCTTTTGAGCCTCCATAATAACTTTTGTTTTATCTTAATGATATATTTGTTTTCATATAATTAAGATAAAATCACTTATTTACAACACTATATTATATACATATTTACACCTAATATGAATATTTACCATACTCCCTGTAGTTGTCAATTGTAAGATGTACACGTTTAACTTTAAATTCACAGTCACAGCCATTTAAACACACCATTTTAATGATTTATTAGCTAGAAGCTTTCTGGAAATTTTTACTATAGCAAACAAGTACATCCTTCACTCTGTCACATGTTTTACAGCAGCTTTTCCCCAGCCAGTCCATCCAGTTTCATTTAGGGCTATCTCTGTCATTGTACAGTATATGTAACATGTACCAACAGAGCACCTGGGGAAGTGGCCATGCTAACATTGGAGATGCACACACATACATAGACAGAATCTCCCATCAGATTTGAGTTCCTGCTGGATAGCTAGAATAATACCCTGTGGAGCTGCTCCCACACCACCTGGGTCCCCCCTCTCTTTCTCTGTCTCTCTGTGTCTCTCTCTTCGTGTACCATCCCTCTGCAACATGGTCGTGTCACTGCCAATCAGGCCTTCCTGTCACTGCACCGTGGTGCGCGTGTATGTAAGGCAATTGCACTGCCTCACCCCTGGAGTGGACACGGCGAGGCAGAGAGTGATGGAGGCTGCCACCTAACAGCCTCTAATAGCACCTGACACAGCGTTACACACAGCTACGATCTCTGTGCCGCCCAGCTGAGTTTGAGTTAGGACAGGACAGGACAGGTGGGGGTGGGGGATAGAAAAAAAAGGGTATGTGCCTGAGGAAAGACAGCATTGGAGATGGGACTGTTAGATGTCACATAGTATGTGTATTCTTGAAAGTAATGCAGCTTTGATTCTCTCCATCACTTGTGTTTAATATCACATGCCAAAAAACAGAAGTAAAACTTACACCACTCCCTGTTGATAGTGTTTACACAGCTTCACTGAAGTATGTGTCCTTCACTTTTGCTACAAATCCACATTAAAGGATTAATCCTAATCCAGCCTTAAACCTGAACCCTAACCCACACAATTCATCTCATCCTGTGCAACTTTTTTTTATAACATATTCAAACTTTATTTTTTTAATTCTTTTTTTTCCCTTTCTCCTCAGGATGAAATCATACGTCCTGTACACTTCAAACAGGGGAGGGTGCGGGGCTTAAGTGAAGATGATCCATGCTGCCTATCTTTCTATGCCAACTGACACTGCTGGTGACCCTTGAGCAGATGTTCCTTGTAATAATCTGCAGTTGAGAGAGGCATGCACGCCAGGTGGAGATCCCGGGTCCACTCCCAAACGATTTTCCCCTTATAAAACAAAAGAAGCTTTGAGGTATCGGCTTTCGGAGACACAAAGCTCGGGGTGTAAGGGCCTGCAGAGGGGAGTACTTTTAATACAATTAGAGGTCTTTAGAGACAGGCAGCAGAGCCAGGCAGGCAAACAGGGCACTGGCTGACTGACCGAGTGCCTAGCTGACTTGGTAAGACAAACGCAAGGATGTTTAGACGGGCGCAAACAAGCTTTTAAAATGACACAAGGTGCACTGTTGTGGCGGGTGTTGAGGCAAGAGGAAATAAAGAGGCGGAAATGAGAGAGCTGTTGGAAGATATGCCATAATATCTGTAAAACTATCTGGATCTGGTTTTAGTTTGGGAGGGTGGGGAGAGACGGGCAGAGGGTGAGTCAGTAAGTCAAAGACGAGAGAGAGAGAGACTAGGGGACTGGAGCCGCCTGAGCAAAGTCCCCTAAGCAAGGGCACAGCTCCTGTTACCGCTTGCTAATGGAGTGGAGCTATTTCAGTAGCATTGATTGACTGCTTTCTTCCTCTGAGCGAGCAACTTTCTCATATCTGGGGAAAATGGATCATAAGCACCCCGGCAGACGAGAGCAGGCTGGTGGAGAGGAGAGGATGATGTTGGTGGCACGAACACCCCTCTGTCTTCTCCCTCTCCCTCACCCTTTCCCTCTCTGTGTATCTGTCTGGTAGCTTGGTGGTGGTGGTGGGGTGCATGAGGGTTGAAGGTGTAGGGAAGTGGCTGTGAAATTCCTCCAAAGACCTTTAGGGGGTGCAGTCATTCCACCTTGAAACTAAACAAGACCCCCTCAGCTTTGTCATAACTGTCAAACGCAAATCCTTCCTGGTTGATTATTTTCATTGTGGGGAGAAGGGGTAAGGCTGAGGTAACTTTGACGGATTTCCTGAATAAGAAATGGGACAGGATATGAGAATTTATCTGACAGGTATAGACGGCTGATTTGATACCAATGTGGAGCTGGATTAGCAGGTCACAGCCAATTTTGGTACCAAATTAATGATGGGTACTAATTAATTTGACAGGGTGGGATGACCAAGGGCAACATTGCGCACTATTTTGCTGCTGCTGATAAAAGGATGGCCTCTCTCTTTCTTGATTAAAGTTTCTCTCAAAATGAACAAGTAGCTGGCATTCATAATTTATGATTTATACTCAGCTAAAAAGTGTTTTTGGTTGTTGTAAATTTATAAAAATGATACCCAAATAAACATCCTTCACATCCTATTTTAAAAAACACACTTACACAATTTTACATAAATTCAAATGGTTTACAAAAAATCAGAATCACACTTTAAATTGGCCATTACACAAAAATAAATACTCAAGCCACAGCGCTCACTACTGTCTTTAAACATCTGCTAATCTGCCTTCATTGGCTTTCCCAGCCTGAGGCATGCAACCGAACGTGTGTTTGTGAGTGCTCATCTGTGTGGTGAATACCTAATTATCTGATTATATATGTTTATTCTAATTCATCCCTTGTGAGGATGGTGCGAGGCATGGAGAAACCAGGCACCAGACACACTAGCTATAAGTGGCATTAGGAACTCCCCTTACTTCTTCACACACTGTTTAGTTCTCTGCATAACATCCGCTCATTCATTCGTAATGAGTCATTTAAGTCATAATACAGTATCTATTTCATCCGTAAACCACACAGTCTTTACTGTTTGACCCCTGAATGACGCTGAATATGGTAGGTCAAGATGCTTTATATTGCAGTATGTAATACTGCAATAAATTTACTGGTATCCATGTACTGAGATAGGCTATAATTTAGCATGTGTCTTTCAAGGTAAATATATTGTATATAAAGCAAAGGTTCTATATTAACAGAAAGTCAGAATATGATAATTAGCACATTTTCCAAATTCAGTTATTTACAGTAGTCTCTATATTTTCATATATAAGGTCATATATTTGGATAAAATATAGTTCAGTACAATTTAGGCCTTCTAATAGAGTAAAAGGGAAACACACACACACACACACACACAGAGAAATGTGATTATGTTTCAACAATATGAAGTGGAGACCAGAAAAATAAACTCTCAAAAGAAAGCAGTCTGCATCCGGTGGACTATATAAAAATGTGACTGAAAAGCCATCAAAAACATTTCACTGAAGTTGAAATTGTATTTTTATAAGTTCAGACAACCACAGCAAATAGCTGTGGTGATTTTGATAAACCAGTTAGCTAGTGTGAATCAAGCCGTTCAAGATTTCAAAGGTGTGGCTTTGAATTCAGGCTCCTTCAGAGAACTTTCTTCCATGTTTTAGTCCTCACTTTTTTAATATAAGGCATTAATGTTTATAATAAAAACTTTACATTTGGTTTCCATGGCTGCGGCTTTTAAATATGGGCCCCTTCTGAATATGTGGCGTTCTTATCCTGCACATTTGAGAGGGACGTGCTTAATAGGCTTCAACTACAATTGCCTTTGATCAAGTTTAAAGAGGAGCAAAAAGGGCTCTGTAGCTAATGCTGATCCCCATGGCTTTCTTCACACCCTGTGTGCTTTTTCTCCTGTACATGCATGCACACAATCACACACACACATATATGCGACCCACCCCATCCCTCACACAGGAGCACTTTCTCCCACACACACAAACACACACATAACCCCACCAACCGTGAGGCTACAAATAGCTAACCAAGGTCACTCTATCGATCTCAAAACAACAGTGAGACAGACACAGAAAGAGAAAAAGACTCCGTGGGAGAGGGATAGAAAGGTGTGTTTCTAAATAGACACAGTTGTTAAGTGCAGGCCTGTAAAAAAAAAGGGAGGAAAAAAACTTTTTCACATCAATCCTCCACCACTCAGTACTGATGTAGACATTTTACATGTTTAATTTAGTAAAGCTGATACAGTATAATCCTTTACTTCATTAAATTATGTACTGAAAATAAAATTTTGACATAGGCTGATATTCCACTAAACTATAAAAAACACAACTCGAAGAATAGTTTACATTCCCTTTAAATGCAGCAAATTAATACATCTTTCAAAATGACAACATCATCATGTTGATTCATCCATTTGATAAAATATCCTGAATTCTGCTAGATGGATATGGTGAATGCTGCATGCAGTTTAATGCACAATCAACATCATAAAGAAGGCACACAGACTAAATGCCCATTTTGTCAATTTGAGTCCACGTTATACACAACCCACGGAGAAAATCTAGGAGTAAATCAATAGTAACCTGCTCTTCCCAGGGCATACTTTAGTTAAGGTCAGCACTTGATTCTTCAAACATGTAAATTGATTGTCTGTCGTCCATTGAGAATAGCTTTTATGGTCCTCTTTACAAATGTGGTTTGTACTGATTTGCATTAGATTTTCATTAGATATTGAATAGCATAAAAAATACTTTTCTTTTTCTTTTTTTGGAAGACACAAATTGTATGTGTAATCATATAGGTAAATAAAGATTTGTTCAAATGTGTGCAAAAAAAGTGTGTACCAATCTGTGCCATTCGCTTCAGCAATATTTTAAAATGAATTTTAATTTATCTTTTAATTTATTGTACTGTACATTTTGTTAAAAATACTTTCTGAAAGTTTGATCATTATTATCATTATTATTATTTTATTATTATTAATACAACACTCATGAACCTCTATTAATTATAAGAAAATATCTCTCAAAACTAAAACTTTTGGGTCATAGTAATATTTTTACATTCATAATTTGAGTTGGAACAAATTATATTTTGCATAACTGAAGATTTTATAAATAAACATTCCTGTCATAAATAAAGTCAAAATAAAAGGACAGAGCTTTACCGCACTAGGATTTCATGGTTTGTGTCATGCCTGGTCTCTGCACTTCCATGCTTCACTGTTCTATTTAAAGTGCTTTGGTCTACTGTACTGGCTTCTACTGATCTTTGCTGCTGAGTTGATTCAGAATCATTCTACGAGATGGAAACAGACTAGGAGAGACAGAGAATGAAAGAAAAAAGAAAGCGTGTGACGAGGTGAAGGGGAGAGACAGGGAAAAAGAGAGTCTCCAGGGGAAGTGAATGGTTGGAATGTGCGTTGAGGCTCAGTGAATGAGCTGCACACTGGGCTGGGGGGTACTGGAGGTATTGTGTTGAGGCAGCAGGGGTCACAGTGGCTGTGACTGACACCAAAACAACATTTCATGGCAGAGGACACTGTTATAAAGGCTGTGGCCAGGCCTATGCCCACCGACCACACCTTGGCTATCAACAACCAGTTCTCTTTAGGATGAATTCACTGTGATTGCCCTTAGTGACTATTTTTTCTGTTCCTCACTTGTAATAAACACATTAACTTGTGAAGAAATTGTTATGCCACCAGGGCTCCAGAACACACACATAATCCTGAAAATGCATATTAAGTGTGTTCACTCTTGAAAAGTTGGCCAGTTGGAGGTGGTGTTAGCATTGCATCCACATTAATTTGTTACAAAAAGCTTAACATATAAACTGAAATAACAACAATCTTGCATCTCCGCTGCATCCATTCTGGAGCACACAACACCTAAAAACAACAGAAACAGAAAGTATTTCTATAATCTCACAACTGGCAAGTGCACATTTTTGGTGTGCATTTACTGTGCACGAGCAACTACCTTTGTGCATATACTTCTCTTAAAATATTATGTGGTTGCATTATTTTTTGTTGGTCACAGGATCATGTTGTACAGCGATTTAAATTTACTCATGACGATTTAAATTTACTTATGACTCCTACCAAGAGTTTTAAATATATTTTACCTTCAATAAAACACCATGGTGACAAGCCTGTTATTTTAAACATCACCTGCTGAACTGCATGTTCTTAAGCAGAAGTCACAGAGCAGGGCTGAGGAACAGATGACTCTCGTCCTCAACATTTTATTTTTTCCTATCCATTTATCAATTCTCTTTAATAGTGGGCTAGCTGGCTGATAGCATAATTAGGCAGCTAACATCTATTTTAGTAGTCTATTGAGCATTCTAATTAGCAGCAGATTAATGGTCAGTGAAGGCTCAGCTCCACACCACCAACACCAGCAACCCACTGTTACCTTCAGCTGTGCACCGCCCAGGGGCAGGGAAGAGGGGTGAAGTAGGGGCTGCAGTTAAGGAGTGTAGTGTGTGTATGGGTTGAGGCAGTAAGTGTGTGTGTGTGTGTGTAGTTTGTGAAGGTTTTTCATATTGTTTTAATAGTTGGCACTGAGAAAGAAAGCGTTTGAGAGCCTGTGTGTGTCATGCTGAGAGCGGGGGTTAGTTGCATGTGTGAGTGTGTGTGTTTTGGAGGGGGTGTACCTCCTGGTCCTTTAGAGACAGTAGTGAGGCATTGAAAGTTTCGCCCTGAGGGTGTCCAAGCACTAATTCTAATTATCACCAGATTACAGAGATAATGGGAGACCCCGCTGTCAAGAATCTAACACCTCTCCCTCAGACTCTTTCTCCACTGATCTTTCTCACTCATGGCCATTTTACAGCCCAACAGTCACTCGGGTTGCCTGGTAAACGTTAGAGCGAGTGTTCAGGGAGAGAATGAGGTGCAGAGAGAGTATTAGAGAAGGAGAGTGAGTGAGGAGATTGAAAGAGGACTAGAATTGACAGGAGGGTGAACCTGAGTGAAAGGGAGTTAAAGAGAGAGTTAGAAAGAGATAGAGAACGATTTAGTGATAAAGAGAAACTGCAAGGTGAGAGGGGTAGGTAAGCACAGTGGAGACAGGAGAGGAGAAATATCTCTCCTCTACCTTTTTAACTTAACGCAGACACACCAGAATGCTTGCCAGTTTGTCTGCCATTGACTTACCCAACCACCAGTGTTAGTCCTCTGTCTTTCCTTTCTGATTCACTTTAGCAGTTTTTTGTGCCTTAAATTACTTAACTTAAACTTTCTAGCCCTTTTCTGCACTGTTGAATGTGTGTACAGTACAAAAAGGCAGCGAAGAGAAACAGGAAGGACATTCAAAAAGTTAGAGAAATTAATGCAAACCAACAAAGTTGATTACATTACTTTGCCAAGTCTGCCACCAGGATGCCCCTTTGCCACTTGGCTGTTCAGAAACCCCACTGGCCAGATTAATGGTGAAGAAAGCTTTGGTGTTCAACAGTCCATGTTAAGATTATACTGTAATAAAAATGTCTTAAAATAACTCAAATGCACTCAATCACTCAAACAACAAAATTGTTACTAATATTATCACTGCAACCAGTTTTTTTTACAATATGATTTACAATTGTGACCTAGCACATTTTGTAATGCTTTTAGACGTAATATTCAACACACACCACCCTTTGTAAGTTTGGAAAAAAAGGCTCCTTGTTTTTCCTAACAATGCCTTGACTTACTCACTGCCACTATTTTATTTACAACCCCTGAGTTTAATAAGTTTAAAATAATACACAACTTTTCTTTCTTACAGTACCTTTAACCAGCACCCCTGGAACTTAACAACACGAAAAAGAAAAAGCTACCACAAACCAAACTACGACTACCACAAAATATCTATAACACTTTTGAAATAATTTCTCAGCCAAATAAACTTGGCCACTATCCATGTGCTTTCTAGTAATTTTGCCATACCATAAAAGTTTTGCTAAATACACAGCATTTGTTGTCCTGTTCCTATTATGTATGTTACCATTAAATGTATGATTAACATAACTGGTTAAATAATATGTGTGTAAAGGTAATGACATTTGCTTATTTCTTTTTATGAATTTTAATAACAGTGGCGTCAACAGCCATAACAAAACATTTTGTGAAACAATGACTGGGTATATTGTGGTTTACAAGGTTATTGTTTTGAATCAAAGTGCATTGAAAGAAACAGAAACAACTTACTGTAAAAAATAAGTTCAAAACAGAGACAGAAAATATGATTAGTTAAGACGTAAATGTTTTGAAATACATATTATAGACACACGCACACTTAAACCTCAGGAATATCAATTTCTCTATTTAGAAACAAGTGAATCAGTTTCACATGCTTTTGTGCAAATGAAAGTGGCAACAGGTGCAATGGAGAGGCAAAAGCAAGACAATCTCAAACAGGAAATGGTTTTGCATGTGGTGGCCACAGACAAATGTTCACTTCTTTTCCTCAGTACTGATTCTTCCGTAGTTTCCTGTTTGGCTAGTTTCCTTGTCACTACTGGTAGGATGCTACCCAATCTGGTTGCACAGGTAGACCAGTTACTCCAAGATGGCACATCAATACATCAGTGGCGGCTGGTGAAATTAATTTTTTGGGGGGGCGCACTTTTGCAAGTCAGTTTTCAGATGCGCTCTAACCACATATCACCACTAGTATAAGCCAA
>JAUMHL010000009.1:16472205-16546184 GCA_032362345.1 Sandelia bainsii | reverse complement strand
GGAGAGTGGCTCCAACAGATTCCAGGAACAACATCTGAGATCTCTGTCCAGAAGAGCGCAATCCTAGGAACAGCTAAGATACTGCGCAAGACCCTCAAGCTCCCAGGCCGAGGACCCGAGCTTGAAGGACAAAGACCACCCACAGGGGGGGCGAGTGGGGAATTTTATATATATATATACAGTATAGTATATACGCATGCATAACTAACAGTGTAGAAATGTAGCAATTGCATCCTTTTCTTATAAAGAGATTAGAATTTAAAATAGTTAACAAATAACTCACTGTAATAAAACTAACAATTTCACATTTAGAACTGGGTATTGATGCCTATAGAGATACTTATTGTTTCATTGGGTTGACATTTTGATATCCTCAAATGACCTTAAAGGCAGGAAGAGTTGCAGACAGCCATGTGGTGAACACATTTACATACAAGTGTCTTGAACAGTGAACAAAGATCTGTAAATGCCAAGAAACTTTAATGAATGCCTGTTTCCATTAACATATTACATTAGTTTATACTAGTACTTTATTTTGTAATATTAGCATTTAATAATTAATAACACAAGAGTACAGCAGTACAGTTACAGATTATACAGAAAATAACTGCTTTTATTCCCAGGTTACCAAAACTTAAGATGCCTCTCTCTCCCACTTTAAAATGTACTTCAGTTGGCTGTGGATAAGACCTAATTAGTCAGCCTGCTAGAACTACTTAGACAACTTCATTCACTAGTAGGAGTTCTGACTGCACACCCCTGAACCAGGACCACCAATTACTGTTTGAATGAATATGATCCAAGATCAGAACTGCTGTTCAAAGATGTTCTTGGAGTATGGCTCATGGAAGCTAAAGTCTTAACACCCTTTATAACCTTTGTTGAGCTGTGAGTAGAGTTAAACTTCTTTTGTGATATCCATTTTCTCCAATGGTGCAATAACTGTAAAGCTTGGAATCTGTGAGCTGGGTGTAGATTACAGAGTTTTAGAGTGCACAAAGATTTGTGATATTTGAGAGTAATGCATTAACTGTGATCAAAACTTGACATCCTGACAGTATATCTTGAATCGAAGTGTAGTGAGCAATTATGATGACCTCTGACCTTACACTAGTCTGAGGAGATCAGAACAGTGGGATACATCTAAAGCTGGGGTGCTAAAGTTGAATCTTTTTTGCAGAACTATCAGAAGGATCTGTCTCCTTCTGCATACCAAGACAGTGCTTATGCCTCACCGGTAATCTGCAGCTGGACAGTGTTGTTCTACTTGTGTGCTTATCGGAGAAGTCATACATTTTATCATTCGCCAGGTGCAGCTAGGGTCTCTGTTATCAGCAGTATATCTCAGTGTCTGATGCAAGGGATTCAGAAAGGAAATGACGATGTTGGAACCTGGATGGATAATGTACAGTCTGGTATTTCGGTTGAGAATCAAGTCAAAATGACTCAGATCATAGTAGTAACTTTATGACTTTAGAAGCAGTTTTAGCATCTGACTTCAGAAGTTAATAAAGACTAAGAAAACAACACATTATGGAACACGTGAGCCGTACCAGATCAGCTACAGAAAACATTTGATTTTAGTTTGATTTACAATGCCTAAAAAAAGACAAGAAGTCACAGAAATTACTGTAAGAAGAATGCAAGGAGCCAGGTATAGTACAAGACACACCAAGAATAAATAAAGTTCTATCATGTTAAATAAAGATCTTTTAGTTTATTTTCTATTTAAAGTGAAGCATACTGTTTTGCTTTAATAAATGTGTGTTGCTTCAAAGTTAGTCAGTAACACTTAAGTATCTTAAAATAGTGTGTTTTTAGTTCATGCTCTAATAACTAGTCTCAGATAACGTGCAACAAGTACAGTAATATTCTCTAAATACTGCATTACAATTTAGTCTCGACAGATCATCCATCTTGATCATATTCAGAGAACACAGTAGCTGTAACCTATATTCAAGTGAATCTACCAGGTCTCTGTGCAGAAAAGACGAAGGAGAGAGGACAGAAAAGCACAAGGAGATCCATCAGGTGATGTATTGCCCTGTAGGCATTGTAATTTGTTATATAAGCTTCATGTAAGCTCAGCAGCAAGATTAAAGACCTCCAGCTCAATGTATCAGTCACCCGTCAACTGCTGGGTCAATTTCCCTTTAACCCTTGTTTTGTGGTTCATAACCCTCTTACAAATATGACACTGTCAATCAAAATGTAGTGGCCGAGTATTTGCTGACTGGACCGGTGTCCTCTTTTGCTATGTTTGAATGACTTCTCCACAATTCACCAAAAAGAAAAGAGAAAGATGCAAGAAATGCTTTTCTTTCCACACTAAACTGTAAGTTTGATTTTTTTTTTTCCTTATATTTTCACAGTAACATTCAAAATATGGAAATGTTCTGAATCGCGGACTTAAATTCCAAAGCCCTGTGTGCAGTTGGTGGTTTGTCTCCTGCACAGTTTTTCCTGGATTTGGGAAACAGGCATCTTGAGAGGCTCACCAGTCATTAGCAGCTAACAGACATCGGATGCATTACACACTGTGACATAAATGACTAAATGAACCAGCACATCTATTAAAGGGTGTGTTCCCTCCATGGTGCCGTGATACGATAAGCCCATATTTTGTTTTGAATCCTAATGACTGGCGTAGGTGTGCATCCATCATGGATTATTGGGGACTTAATTTAATTGAGCTGAAGCGATCGCCTGTAAATCACATTACACTGTCATTTCTCTTTACAGCACGGAGACAAAAGCCCCCGCTGGCTGTGACTTGACAAGACACCAAGGTGGGTGTTCCAGCAGGCTGCCATATTCCACAAATGAAAAGATGGAGTAATGAGGATTAGAGCTGTGTATTTATAATTCAAAATAACGTCTTTGAATACCGATAATGGAAACAACACACAATGAGAGCTGTTATAATGTTGGATTGTTGCCATCAGATATCTGCTCAAGCTCCTGTTGTAGCTCTTTGTATAAATCCAGTTAAAATTGTGATAAACTGGGGTCTGACGGTGTTTATTCTGGAGTAGCAACACCACAGCTGGAAGAATGCTCTTATCGCTGTTATTGCCGCCACTGCTTCACACACTTGGTTAACAAACTGGCTGGGAAAATAAGAGCTGACAGTGTTCAGCCCCCTCAGGTGCCTGCAGCCTCATTCCTTCAGCTAATGTCCATCAATATTGCTCATTATTCAAATGAGATGAATGGTATATTGTCAGACAGCGAGTGTTGGGTGGCAGTGTTATTTTGACCTATTGTAAATGTCGCAACCTTGCCCTGAAACCTTCGCTTACAGTGGCTAAGGCTGAAGGAGTGCTGCTTGGTGTAAATAATGGGCCCATGGGTGTCAGGTTTTTACAAGATAGCTCTCTATAAATCAGCTAGCCTTGGCCATGACATCAATTTTAACATGGGAAATAGACATATGGCTAATTTACAATGAGTTTGTGAAGTAGAAAAGTGGTAAAAGACACATGCAGATCTGTTGAGATAAATATCCTACTTCTTGTAAAACCACAAGGCCACCACCCATGAATGTACTCTGTTATTTACAAATGCAAAACAATGACATTACACTAATCAAAAATAATCTATATTAGAAAATTTGAAGAAAGACTCACCTAAAATGGAACACTTTATGAAGTGAACGTGGTGTTGTGAACTGCTAAAAGCAACCTGCGAAGAAGTGCAAGTGTACCACATACATAGGCCCCGCAGTATTGAGAGGAGGAGGCTAAGTGTATTGTATCCCATAACCTCCTGTTATTGCCACACAACACAAGTGGCGGTGGCGGCCCCAGCCACTATGATGGAGCACCCTTCTCCTCCTAAGAAAGAATGTTTGCTTACTATTTCATCATCCCCCGGGGCCACAGGAAAATAAGCCCATCAGTTGTCATTGTGACAGGATAAAAATGGAGCCGTCATATTTCAGTAACACAATGCAGGCGAAGAAAGAGAGAGAGAGAGACTGTGAGAGAGAGCGCCATCCAGCACCATCAGCTTATCCTGCAAATGAATTATGGACCAGCTTCTTTCTCACGCAAAGACTATAAGTTAATATTATCTCCTCAGGATAATTATAGCAAAGTTCAATTACTGACCAAGCATTACCGTGTGGCCCTGCACCATGGGTTCTGACACATACCCCTTTTACACATTTATCTTTTCACTCCAACACAGTAAATCTGCATGATGGCAGTGATTTATCTACTGGTGCCTGGTCCCTAGCTCCACTACCATTCTTCTTCGCATACAGTGATTGGCCCAGGTCCCTCGAGTCCCCTTGAGCTTAATGTAAGCTTTTCTTTTTACACTGTATTTTCAGACCAATTTGTGTCCCCCACTTTTGTCTTCAATGAATGGGGCAGAGGTCTGGGATTTTGAATTTACTCCACAAGATGTATGACCTGCTGATTGCTATAAGAGTGGGTACATGAACTCTACTGCAAATCCTCTGGGTGCACCATAACAACTGCATTGTGTAGTACTACCCTGAGCTCTTAACAATACCACTCTGAAGCACACATCTTAAAACCGTGATGTTGGCTGCAATTGATACCAACATGTTGTCTTGTCAGTGTGGAAAGAATCTTGTTGGCACTGTTAGCATTGTGCTGTTTTGGTCTTCTTCAAAATGACACTGCTCCAGCGAGCAGAGCTTCAGGCTACCCCAGAGGCATGTCCTGAAGTTCAGAGGGGACAGCTAAAGGGTTCCCCTCCAAGGACCTGAAGTGGAAAATGTAAGATTCTAGTTAGTTATGCTTTTGATTAATTCACTCTTATCTACATTGAATTATGAAAATTATTTTTTATAAATAGTCCTCTTTTTACATCATTTTTGTCATTTTATTTCACACATTGAAACAATTTTCCTCAGTGAACTTATAATTGTTTTCACACCCAAGACAGACTTTGTTACCAAAAATGTTTACAAATAGAAGACGAGATAAGTCAGGTTTAGGGATAAAAGATCAGAATGACACCAAGTAAATATGTCAGGTCTATAGGGCTCTGATATGTTTCAACCTAATCACTTCCATCAAACATTAACTGTACAAAGGTGTTGCAAACAACTCAGAGAATATCTTGCGTGTCACCGCTTTTGCTATATAGTTGTACATTTAGGGGGAATTACATCTGAAAGATTAAATAGGAATATCAAATTAGAAAGAATATATTACAGAACAATATGTAAGTCAGCCGTTTTTATATCACACAGACTCTTACTCCCAGTGTGACATTTGATCTACAGCATATTATATCCCATACTCAGTACCAGGCTATTTGCATAAGAATTGACTGTCTGCCCACTAAACAATGGCCCACATAAAGACCCAGCTGAAAATGTGTGCGTGTCACGAATATGAACATCTAAATCAAGTCAGTGTCTAACCCTCATATTCTGCAACAATTATTTGGCAACACCATGATAGTCACATTCAAACAAATCAAATTTCATTCTTATGAGACACATGTTAAAGAGGTGTACACTTTCAGTAATTATTCTGTAAACTCAGCCCCATATTTTCATGCAAATGTATTAGATAGTGACACGTCAAATATGAAATCCAATTTGTTGCTTATGAAACACATGTAGGGAAGAAATGTGTACACTAATTATTTCTGGGGCATCCTGCTCCCGCCTCCACCCATTTCATACACAAACTGAACTGGATATTACATTTGCTTAAAACTCAATCATGAAAAATGAAGACTCCATTTGAAAAATTTTAATAAAGATAAGTTGCTTCTATCATTGAATCAGGGAATGCTAATCGTCGCTTTCATTCGGGTGGCGGCAGATAATGTCAACCTAGCTTGAGGCTCTTATTTTGCAATAAAGCATTTACATTCTAATGATTTTATTATAGCTTATACAGGCTGTCAGCGACAGACCAACTGAGCTGCAGCCCCTTCCTCCCAGCCTCTTCCATTCAAATCGGCTGGGAAATTGTATCAGCTATCAGCTCATAGTGCTTTTATCAAGCTGGCCCAGTGGCAAGCCAGGGCCCACCACAATGAGATGTCTATAGCTTGAAGAGTCTGTATTTAATCATTTCTGCTCGCCAGTATTGTTCTGCTTACAGTGCATAAATAAGTGCTTCAAATAACCCTGGAGTGCCACTGACAATGAAACAAAGTATCTGTCTTATTTATCTTCCTTGCAGTCTTCACTGCACCCTTTTATGTGTATATGTGTGTGTATATATATATATATATGTATTTATTTATTTTTTTCACACACACACACACACACATATTTATATATATATATATATATATATTTCCACTTCTTCCTTCATTTGCTGCAGGCGATGTTTCTTATTCATTCACATATCATCTTGGAACAGTCAGAAATGACTCACTGATGAGTAGAAAGCTTTGGAGATATAGATAACCAAGAAGCACTTTTGAATGGCAAAAATCTCCAGTCTCCTGACAACTCTATTCAGCATTCAGAGTCACGATGAAGAAAAAAATGGGATTGGACTTGGGCCAGTTCCTGTGGAAGTGAGGAATTGTTTAATCTTTCTGTTATGGAGAGATGAGTGCAAAGTGGTCCTATATAACCTTACACTACTGTACACTAAGGACTTCATAAAGTAACGACAAAACAGGGTGTCTGTCAGTGCCTTCCAAAGTCACCCAAATAACTTTTATACCACCAATATTGTTAAGGTGTAGGAATGATTGTGATCAATGTTAAAGTAATAGAAAAACTCTCATCATTACTAAATGAAGTGATTTTGGCAGGATATAAGACACAGACCTCTGTCTAAAGTGTTGAAACATTCTGTAAACTTAATACTATGAATGCCCACTGTAACAATTGCAAATTATTTATGAAACTGACTGTAAGCTGTAAGTCTGCCAAATTCAACAAATCAACTGACTTGATAGCTCAGAGAACTAACAGTGTTTCATTTACTGTGTCTTAGACTACTATAATGACATACTGCCATCTTTAATTAATACTATGCTTTAATAGTACTGAATTTATGTTCTACTTGTGGGGCCAAAGACCAAAAGGGAAACATGATCTTCAGCTCACTAGACTCTGGGCACATTACAGTAAAACTCTTTTGTGTATTCTAGTATCAACTAAAGCGTAGGCTTATGCATCAGTTGATAGATGGTCTAAAAATGTTTGGCTAGATTTGTACTTTATGGACCTAATTGTTTGTTGTATATTATTAAAAAAGGTGTTATTCTGGGTTTGGATTTACCCCTCATGCTAAGTCATTGTCTGTTAAACATTGAGGACAGCAATGATGTGATGCCCTCATCCGTGTCTTTCTATAGTTTTCAGGTGTTTTAATACAGCTTCTGGCCATAGCTGCCTGTCTATACCCTTGGCAGAGTAGGATTGTGTTCCAAATTTAACAAGAGTGCTTTGAACTCACTTTAGAGTTGAATCATCTAACCCAAGGCCAAGTTTGTCACCATAGCCTCATGTATCAACACAAGATAGAGAATGCCTCAGAGGGACTTGGACTAATTGGGGGGGTTAAACCACTGTTCATGAATCTCTTGCCTGATCCCCTCAAAATATAATGAACCCAGGCAGGTTTTGAAAAGCCAGGAAACATTTCTTGTGACCTTAGTTGTGTGGCGTTATTCTGGGAGACATGACCGTAAACCCATCCCTCTTCTCCTAAGGCAGTTAAATACCTGCCATTGTGCAGTATTGTTCTGTTATTGCTGTTGTCCCTTTTTCTTTCAAGCTCAATTCTTTATTTTGGTGTATATTGTTACTCCAGAGGAGCTCTTTTTATCCTGAAGGCAAACATCAAACTAAGAGACAATATCAGCTTCACAAAAGACCTCAAAACTCCATTACACATTTTTTCTCCGTCTTTTCTGTCTCTGTGTGTCTCTCTTTTTCTCTCCTCCAATCTTTTGGCGATTATTACAATTATCTTTTGAGTTTGAGAAAGGTAATTTTATTTTAATGTCTGGAAATCTTTTGGTTAAATGATAACGTAACTCATATTTACAGTGTATACAGGCAACCCTGTCATCTAAGAATTACATTTCTATACAACTAAGCCTATCACAAATCAGTGAATCCAGTAAGTTTTTCACATAATGACCATATGTTCACAATTAACATAAATGACAAGTCGCAAATATGCTGATACTTAACATATCAATTAAATGTACACAAGCAACATTTTGGTTTTTTTTCCCCCAAATATCCACTCTACAACAACATGATGTTCACAATTAACATAAATGACAAGTTGCAAATACATTCAGGCAGTCACAGCACTTGTTAAGCACTGGTTAAGATCAGGGAAAGATGGTGGGCTGAGTTAATAGACAACACATGTCTATATTGAAATTTAAACAAAAACACGATGTTTCTCTAACCCTAACCAAAGTGATTTTCTTACCTAAACCCAACAAGAGTGTGGTGATGACCACTTCATTCAAAATATGTGGCGTTACAGCATAATTATTATATGATTAAGTTTGGTACAACATTGGCAAGATCCCATCCTAAAACAATGAAACATGTGCTCCTTTGCCACTGCAAGAACCAGCAGCTTTTTATGGCAGCCCGATGAAAAGTAGAAAACCAAATGCATTTTTTAAGAGTTTCAACATCATTTAAAGAAACAGCTTTAATAAAAGTGACCTTGGTGGATAGTAAATTTTTAGATTGAAATGGTTCTTTTTTAGACTTTTTTCTGATTAAACCTGATGTAATTATATTTCAACATGAGCCAAAACTAAATAAATAAACAAATAAATAAAATCTTTGGCCTCAGGAAAACTACCTAACATGGGTGCCCCCAAATAGGTGACTCCTCCCATATACGCATGCTTTACCTGTGTTAACCCACAAGTCTTAAGGTTCAGAATTATTATACATTTTCAATTTACCTGTCAACCTGCTGAGGTAACAGGTAATAAATACAGTCATAGAGCCACAATGATAAGCCAGCATTTCAGTGAAATACGAGAGCTTTTTTATGCTTTTAAGAGAAAAAGACACTGGGGGGAAATTTACATTCGGCATATCAACAGACCAATCCACACTCCTTTCAGTCATTGTATTATTCACTGTGTGTTCATTTCCTGTTGATCAGATTGACTGTTTGATGTATTCTCCTAACTTGACACAATGATGCTGATAAACCAGTGGCAAATTTACTTATTCTGCTGACAGACAGCAATTTAGTGGGAAATGAAGTTGTCTTGACGACAATGCCATATTACATACACACCCTAGCAAATAACCTAGTCTGAATAATCACCTCCACTGTCTGTTTAAATGATTTTTATACCCATTTTAAAGGAAGCCTTTGATGTGATAATACTAATTCCCTGCCTGTGAGGAAGGTGGTGAAAAAGTGGAAATTATTTCAGTATTAGCTTGTCAGTCAATCCTCTTCCACACCTAGCTCACTTATTAACTGGTAATGATTGAGCTACTACATCCACTACACTGTCTTCAGTGCTTTACTTTGCAGTGCAATTGATTTCAATAAAGCTGTGGATGCTTTAATCTCATTGTTTTGTTGCTAGGTGCAGAATATTCAATTTGGAGGAAAATGTGAACCAGTGTTGTTATTTCTTTTCCGTGCTTTTTTTTCTCTGGAAGGAGACAGGCTTGTGTGTAGACTATAAACCACATCCCAACATGCCAGGCTTCATTAAATATATATTAAGTAAATCTTAATAAAATAAAAAAGCAAATATATGATTCTAGTTTTGACTCTATATAATAGGTTGAAAAGCACACTAAAACATTTTTGCTGTGTCTCTTTTTTTGAAAGCTTCAGTTGAGGTCAAAGACGAGCACCCTTGTTATCCCCAAAATAATTTAATTCAGTCTGTTTTACATAGCACAATGCCCTAATACATGATTTAAGGGGCTTTCACATATTACATGCATTAGGATAATGGAACACAATGATTAAATTTTCAGTAGCATTAACATGTGATGCATAAAATAAAAGAATCAGAGAAAAAGCTCAAATAAGACTCCTGTTGGATAGAATGTACAAGTCACAAAGAGATAACTAGGCTTGCAATGAATCTATTCATTTGTTTATCAAAATTACTTAGTTTTGCACTTAAAATTATAATGCACTTAAATTGAAATATTTGCAAATCTTCCACTGAATAATGTCAGGAAGCAGTGTATAAATTTTCTTTGAGTTCGCTGCACTTATTATAAGGCTAAAATTACCAACAAAATAAGTCTGCCTGTGAACTTTGTTCCAGTATTAGGGGTTTAGAGATATGTATATGATTATGTTATCTTTCACACTACTGTGAATCAATGGGCTCTAGAGGGTAGGTTTTTCTGCAGTCACTGATTGTTAAGTCTTTTTGAAAAACAGGATGATCATTTAACCAGATGTTACAGTTACCTAAGAATTTAACCAGGCTGTCACATACTGACATGGCTCTACCCAGTTAAAACTTTTATGTGGGAAACCCATATGGTGCAATCTTGACAAGCATTAGTACTTCATTTAAGGTAGTAGTAGTATCCTGAATATTGATTGGCTGTAGCTTCATTACCAGGGAACTGACATCCCAGTTTAAAGAGATTGATGTCTCTTTAAACTGGGTCCTAGTCAGTGATACCTGGGGAATCACACTATTGACTTTGGACTGTTTGTGCTGCTAGGCCTCTGGAGACTTTTGTGGTAGTTTTAATGGGCTCCATCAATTCAGCTTCCTTTTTAATAATTATTGTTTTACCATTCACAAGAGACAATAGCATCTGATGGGTTTTTTTTTTTTTTTAATGTTGCCTGGAAACAACAGAGACTTGTTTGTCTTGGTTTCTGCATAAGGAGTTTACAATGTGGAGGTTTGTTTTTGTTCATTTTTCTAAGTCATGACAAGCTCTTCCTTTCAACGTGTTCTTCCCAAGAACAATACACAAGGGAGCATTACAAAGGAACGATAAAATTCCATGTGAGTAATCCAGAAATCCCTTTTCAATGATGTGACATCAGTAACCTGAATATTGAAGAAAGATGAATAGGTTTTCCCAAAGATTAGCATGGTGTAATTAAACGAGTATACCTCTCTGTGTGAAAGACAATTGATTTTCATACACTTGATGCCACAATCCTGTTTTTGGTTTAAGAGCGTCTTTGATTTTTCTTTGGTTTAACACACAATAACCAGAGGAAGTTGAGACACATAAAAGCACAGCCTTGCAGAACTTCAAGTTCACCTTGTAAGGTGGGGGAGGGGATATGGGTTGTCTGAGGATGGTACTGAAAAGGTGTTTAGAAAGAAAAAGAACAAGAGAGTGATAGCATAAGAGGACGAGAGGGAGAATTAAGTGATCTTGGTGCATGATGAAAAGGAATGCTAATGTTAAGTACATTGATCAGCTGCTCTGGAACAGTCAACCAACCCTTTGCCCCCCACAATATCAATACATTGAAAACATCATTTGTATCAGCAGTTGTTTCTTTAATTAAGATCTGGCCCAAATCTTTGGTATTGATCTGTGCCATTACCTTATCGACATTGTCTCGCCAAGCTGACTCAGTGTCTTTCTCTCTATTGAAATGACCTGGCTTAGGGGTACAGAGTGCACTGCTGTATTATGTCATATAAGCCAAGCCATGTCTTTGTCTCCTGTCTGAACGAGGTATTTAAGGTAAGTGGTACAGACCAGTATTGACATCTGTTTGCGCCACTTAACAAAATTAAACACGTGGGAAAATTGCCTGCAAGAGTGGAATTCTTAAGGGAGTCATGCATTTGGATCTAATAGATGTGATTTGACACTGACTGCTTAGCAGCCTTGTTTTATACTATGGTGATGTAAATCTCTGATTAAATTATGCAAACAACACATACACTTTATTCTTGAAAATTTCCAAAATGTAAGATATACATTAAAATATTTTTTTTCATTCACTAAATTACTGTTTAGTGCAGGATTTCTCGTGCTTCACACTGAGTTCTCTAAAGGAAGCTATTCCCAGGACACCAGCAGTAAGTCCCCCTGAAATAACCTCAATTCTTCAATACAGTGTATAGTATTTACTTCATCATCATTAAGAATCTATCCCACAGTCATTACAGTGATTGATACCTCCATTGAAACCATTAAGGCATATTTTCTATACGAAATATCCCTTTACTTGGATCTCTTTCCTGTCTAATTGAACAATGACATATTTTCTTGGGCTCTTTTATCTGGGTTTTGGGAAGCTCATCCCTGCATCAGCCAACTCTTGCTTTCCTCCAGCCCCCACTTCCTCAGCCTCCCTTCTTTGCTGCCTTCCTCCAAGGCAGTCTGCAGTTGCATGGTGTCTCCTCCCCACTCCAGCCCCTCACATGGCGTGCATGGTACAGGAGATGCTCCTGAATCCACAATGCATCACTGTGCCTCAGGTGAGGTTTCTTAAGAGCCTACCGCCACAGCCTCCGCCTTGCAGGCAGCCATCAACACTCAACCAGCCCGCGTCCTACTGAATACTGCCAGTCAATCCCACTTGTCTCACCGCGTGAAGCATCCACCCACCTGATAAAATACACAACCCCCCTCCCTCTCCAAGCCCTTGAAGTGTTAAATTTGTTTCCCCTAACTCAACCCCCACCTACCCCTGCAGGAGAACCCCACATTACACTCCTGAAAAATCCCCAAGAAGAATATTTATTTATTTTTTTGTGGGTAAAAGGATCGGTGGAGGCTTTGCATCTCCATGGGCATTTTGAACAACGCCTGCTTTGCTCCGATTGCAACCACCACAAACAAATCCAATAGCCACCGCTAATCTGATCATCTCATCCCCAGCACTTTTCATGCTGGGTTCCTCCCTCACAACCCCCTGTACTAGTTCCAGTCTGGAAGTGTGTGATAAGACACTGGAAATTTAGTCATCATCTTCCGCGTAAAGGAGCTCAGAAGAGGGATTATGATATTCCTATAACCTTACATTGGATATGGACAGGGGCAGCTCCCAGAGCGGATACAATCCTGTACATAGCTGTCCGTCCGGACCTTTTTCTCTCAGCCCCATCCGTTGCCTTTTCACTTTTAAAAGGTTGACTTTACAAGATTAGTGCACACTAGCCGTCATCATGTTAGCAGCGATAGCAAGGAGAAAACATAGTGTTTACTGTTGTTCAATGCATTTTGCCACTCTGATAAGAGGCACGATAAATATAAACTATTATTCTATTTTTCTTGTGTATTGGTTTATAAAAAAGTCTTAGAATATGTGAGTGAAAATGGATGAGTTAGATATGTTTATTTTGAAGAGAGGCTTAAAAGGCTTTTGAATTGGCTTGCTAAGATAGAAAAGCACTTGAGAATGGAATATGAAAAATCTTTGTACTGGTAGATTTTTAGCAGATTATTCCAAATGCTTGCTACAAGCAAAATGATGGATGAGATAAAAATCACTCTCATTCCCCGCAGACCTAATTTTGCTCAGGTTGGCACATTTAGATATCTCTACCGCAAAAATGAGTGCTGAGATGACTTTTTGGCATTTGTGGCTGCCAAACAAATCAAAACACCATGTTCACATTTTGCAAGCATGTGTCTCATTTAGTTTGGCAGTTGCATATGACTTGCTGTGTAATTATTGTGGATGTCATTCAGGACAGTTTTTGGCTTGTCCATATTAACTAATATCAGTTTAAACTGTGCACTGCATTTGCTGAATTTTGAACATATTAAAACATCTCAGTAACCGTTGGTTGAACTACCAGCTCTTCTTGAGAACTGACAAACTGTTGGCACACACACTCTCATTTATACAGCTATTTAGACACAATAAAATCAAGAACCTGCATAAAACATGTCAGCTAAAAACACACACTGGTGAAATGAAGTTAGTTTGCATGAGTAACAAAAAAACATTTTCAGCTTAATTTAATGTCTACTCAGGAGTTCAGTGGTTTCTCTTTGGATGAACATTTGCATTATTTTTAAAGAATAAAAATAGATAGGCTTTGGATTATGTACTCTCTGGTCATCATGTGAGATGAGAGATTGTTAGTAAGGAAACGTATTGCCTTTATAGCTGTACACAACAGAGCAAAGACTAATCTGACTCATAGTTATTAAAAGACCTCTGCCTTAGGTTTTGTGGTGAGATGGACACACTAAATGGTGTCAGAGGCAGGTAATTATGTAGCATCCACTCTGTAGAGCACCTTGTCACTGTCACACAACTCACAGTGGGCTGTCTTTCCCTGAGAAACTGCATCTAATCATGAAAAGAATCCTGAGATGCATCTCAGTCCATTAGTGGAGTCACACTTGCAGTACAACATCAGTCAAACATTATAATAGTCTGAGCAGCATTGTGTCGTATATACAGTGAGCTCATTGTTCTGTCACATTTAAAAGGTACATATTAGACATCTTTGACAGACGTTGTTAAATATTGAATATGATGCATTTAAAATGCTTTGGCTGTTTATTTCGTCACCTTTTCACTATCTCTCCACCTCCCTCTTTCTCTCTCTCTGTTCCTCTTTGCAGTGGAATACGTTCACAATTTTTACCTCCTGTGATACAGGCTCATTCAAAGTCAGATTAAATTAGGGCAGGTCTGTCTCGCTGAGATCCAGAGTGACAGAGATGTCCCAAGCTACAGGAAGCAGCAGTTACAGTTCTAACACCACCACCACCAACCCCCAGCCAACACAGCCCCCGCACTTCCCACATCTCCCATCAATATTTCATTAGGTAACCTTAGAAGCAAAGTATAAGTGAACAAGTACGTGCGTGTGGAGTGTCCAAGCACGCACACACGAGCTGTAATTCTCAGTCACACACACAGACTATTCTTTTTCCCCTGTTACTGTCGCACAGGTTTGCTGAGTTTCCGTCTAGCCAGACGTGCAAGGAAAGCTAAGCCCCCTTCACTCCCCCCTTCTCCTGCTACTCCTCTTCCATGTCCTCCTCATGGAAGATTTAGCTTCCATTCAATTATCCTTATTCAGGATGACAAAAATCAATCATTTCATTCTCTCTGGATGGCTAGCCATTAATAATGGGGACATCAACTGAAATGAAATACACATTTCCCTCAGCTGATCCCCTCCTGTGATAGATTTGTGCAGCTACAAATGGGTGGAGGTAAGGTTTCTAAAGTCAAAATGGAAGTGTTTGTACTATACGTCTTCTAATCACCTTCATTCCACAGACACCAAGGTGTTGATAACATTCTAATCTCAAAGTAAATGCATAGTGAGTTGTCGACTGTAGTAAACCAACCGTGTCATATAGAATCAGGCTATGAGTCACTTTTTCAAACAGCATTTAACACCTTGTCAAAGCTTCTTGAATCTTAGCAGGAAAACACATGTTTAATATAATAAGCTTTATTTTTAAAGGAATGCTGCTTTATAATAATAAATACACACACAAAAGAGAGTATAAAGAAGGAAACATATTCTGGAAGCTGGAAGCTTAATTTAATTTGATCTCCTGATTTAGAAACAAAATGCTTTCTGCCTCACCTGACAAAACCACCAGGTTTACCTAAAAAAATTGATTTAGATTTTCTCAGTCTAATGAATCAATGCATTTATCAATTCTGTTTCACCATTTTAATGCAATTAAGATATGTTAAGGTATTAGGATATTGTTTCAGGTATTTGAATTAAAGTTTTCTATAATGTAGTTGTCTTTACATGTTTTGGTACATGCTACAGTGATCATGAACATATCAAAAAGCGAGATACCAACAAACAAACTAATAACCAACATGTTGCTGAGGTTTGTGCATCAAAATATGCACACTGTCATCCCTAACTAGAAGGAGAAGACAGAGATGGGTTTGCCGCAGCTTTTACAGTCATTTGATCCTAATTTCTGTCAGGTTAGCTTCACTGTTTTGGTTGTCTAAAGTTTATTCTTTTGGGAATTTACTGCAAGGGCTTATACACCACATCAATATTCTGCTAAGGTGAGAATATTATTTCTATTTGAATGAAAAGTCCTATCCATTTGACAAAGCTTTGGAAAACATGCATCATGGATCGGTTTTCAACATTGCTTATGGCTTTGAAGTAAAATAGGTTTGAGATATAGCCCTGCAAATAATGTATAAATATATTATACAGTAGTTGTCACTGAGCTACATGAGAGATTTATTCTTAAGTTATGCTACTCTTTTTCATATATTTTTTTCTGACTATATATTTATGAATTCCTGAACTTCTAAAGCATTGATGCATGAAAAACCAAAAGCCAAGATTAAATAAAGAAACATCCAAAATACAAAATATATTTTAAATAAAAATAAATTTTTTGTGACGATCTGAGACCCAACCTGGGAACCGAATTGGGTTGGGTTCGAATTCTGCTCAATCTAATTGGGTTAAGTTGGGTCTCCTTTTACTGTCTCAGGTCTTGGGTTTGTGTCTCAATATGTCAAGGAACCAAACGGACCCAAATCTGCACATTGTCAACATGGGAGAGAACAAGGCAAAAGTGAAGTAAAGAGCATGGAAAAGAGACTGAGGTTGTATTTATTTTATTTTATTTTTTTACAGAAGTACAGATTAAGTTAAAGGGAAATAAGTTGAAGGAACTGCTGCCAGTGCTTGTGTTCTCTCTCTGTTTGAGTCTATTTAGGTCTACCACACTTTGGATTAGGTCTAAGTAAATTTGGGTATATTTGGGAATGGTTTCACTGTGCTCAGGTCCTTGTCAGATCAGGTCTCTCTTTTTGTAAAATTAATTTATTCAGGTTCGGGTTGGCTTTCCACAGGTCAGTTTGTGTTATGTCCAAAGTTTTGCATCTTTGAAGACCTCTAATTTACATCTATTGTTTATTTTAAAACAGAGGCACACACATATACTCTATATAATCAACATGCACCCACTTACTAGGCCTATAATATCTTCTCTCTTTCTGACAAAAATGTTATTTGTTGAAAAAGACATTCTTTACAACGGTATGTTCCATTCCTGCTTTGTCTTCTATATTGTTCAATCCTCACACAAAAAAAGGTACTAAATTCCACACTGTGTAATGAAATGTGTTCTAAAGCCACAACGTGTACAAGAAGACTAAATGACAAAAGGGAGCAGAAAATTGGCTGGGACTCACACCTGCTTGGAATGATTAAGCTGTAGCAATTCTTTTTTCCCCTTCCAACAAATGACTGCAGTAGTCGACAAAAGGTGTTGATTCAGAGGGCAAATTAAGCCTTGAACAGGCAAGATAATGTGCCTGTGATCAATTAACACAGACACAAGGTGTACCGGTTTCACTTTGAAACTTTCAGGGCTGGCCAACAGGCCCCTTTGTGCCTTTCAGCTGAGCAGCACTAATCATTTCTGTGGCTTGCTTCTAAAGGCAGCCCTGGACTCAGAGTATGGATTTTGCCTGGGGACTCTCCCCAGGCAATGAACTGACTAGTCAAACATGTTCACAGCAGCCCTAATCTTACTCTAGGACACTGACTTGGCATGAAAGACCACATATCTATATTTTTTACACATGATTTTTGTTGGGTTTCACTGTTCTTAATTTGTGCAAAAAAAAGTGCTCCTTCACAATCCAGTTGAGGGCTGAATTGAGTCAAGATCAAAAATCACCAAGACACAAGCTGTGCATTATTTCTCTGTGTACAACCTGCTGTAAATAGATTGAAAGGTGATTAAACAGAAGTTCTTTCCAGCTCAAAGATGGTTTGATCTTTGTCTAAATGTTTTGTGAAGGACATCCAATAACTTTCAAAAGATTTAGAAGTATAGTACAGGGAAAGAAAAAAAATCTATATCTTCACTTATTCTGAGATATCGTTACATGTTTCTACACATAGTTTCATACGAGAGCTGATCCAGAGTTTAGGTGCATTAGAGTTTTTCCTCTATGGGTCATATATTAAACAAGATGTTGAATTGTGTGTAAGCTTTACATACAGTAGGTACTGTCAGCTTACTGTCACTATGTCTCCTCACACACCAAGTGTGTAAGTATTAATCTTGTTTGAGACAGAATACGCAGGCTTTGGTGGGAGGCAGATGATGATATATCTATGAAAGTGTGAAGCTGAAGTAATATGATGTACCTTATAAAGGCTGGCTCCACACTGAGGGAGCGCCTTAATCCCCCCTCTAAACCACCCTCTCCATCTCTGAGAGGAGTTGATTTTGCTTTGCTTTGAATCCCCCTCTCTCCTTCTCTCTCTCTTTGGTTTGTCTTGAAGAGAGGGAGATATCCACCGCTACTATTTTCTTTTAGATTAACTGACTGATGGACCTGTTCAAAGCACATCATCCACACCATATGGATCATGGGAGATACAAATCACATATAGGTGTCAAGGCAAAAGATAGTTATCATAAAACACTGTTGTCTGACAATGTGTAAGGGTGTGGCCTTTTACAGTATTAACAGCCTTATAAACTGAGGATTTGTAATTTGTTTGAACAATTTCACAAAGCTTGATTTAACACTTCTAAAAAACTGATATATGTCTGATGTGAGAATAGAGAAGAAATTCAATCCTCAGTGTAACCATGGCAGAAAGACCAACATAAGCATTTCAGTGCATGACACGTGTTCCTGCAATGTAAAATGTGGTGTTACTTTTGGCTTTAACAGCCTTTTCTTGAGAGAAAAGTAAACGAACACTTGCTTCTCCTACGAATTCTCGTGTTAACTGCAAGCTAATGATATTATATGGAACCTATGGCCTTAGTAAAAAGTATTACATATCTGGGCTCGAATGTATCATGCCATGGATTATGGTCCAGCCTCTGGAGGACCACAAACCACATTAGCTTGAATTACCAAATTTTTACTTTATGCGCAACGGCCCCTCGCCCACCTAGCAGGGTTTTAGTATTTTATATGTCATAATCCCTTATTCCCCACCATCATAACCCCCCTCCCTAGTCCCTCCTGTGCCGGATGACTATTGGGTTATTGAGAAATTCACCACAGATGTCATCCTCAAGATGAATGTCTCTGTTCTGATGTGTGAGGAATGGAATCTGAGCACAGTCTGAAAGATGATAGTCAGGAAAAAAGAAGGGAATGGTCAGCTGTGAAAACACTGGCAACGCCAGATAAGGCACTTGTGTTCTGTCCACATCATGCAGAGCTAGATTCCAAATCTGGAGGAGTCTGCAGGCCCAAAAACAACTTAAGGTGCTAATTATCTGCTACCTACTGCTGCAAAAAGAGAAAGAAAAGCAGAACAAAAAGAATGTATGTATGTGTATAGAGTATCTGTAGTAAAAAAATATATGCATCAATTATATACATATATATACAATATTTATTTGCTTTTATTCATTTATTTGGATTCCCATTAGCCACTTCCTAAGTAGTGGCTACTGATGAAGAACAGCCATGTATGGATTGAGACTTAATGATACAAAATTAAATTATGTGAAATATTAATAATACTTGATACTCTTGTGGAAATTCTCAAAGACATGCAGCTGCATTTAAAGTACCAAGAGTTTGGGCTTCCGTGTGACTGCCCTATTAATTGGAAGTTTTCCGATAGGCAGAACTATGCCCAGCTGGAACATAGACTATATACAGCACCGGCCTTTTTGCAACAACCCAGCCGAAAATCCTGCTGTATACTGGGACAGGTTGTGAAAACAGTTAACTGCAAAGTGCCATGAACAGATGAAAACATTGCTAAAAGTCTGTTGCTGCCCTGTAACTGTATCTATTGTTGTTTGATTTTTGCATCTTTGGAAAAGATTCGCTCATGAATGCTCCGCTCACAGCTGCCGTGGTTAACCCCAGAGGGTTAGGGTTCACCATGGCAGCCAATCGCAGGACGGCGTACCTGTTGGGTCCACAATAAATGGCCAGTTATGAAATACATGGCTTGACATCATTAATGGAGCATTTTGAAAAAAACGCTTGAGAACAGAGTGAATTGGACACAGTGAAACATTGGCATTTCACTAGCCAGCATGCAAACACATGTTCAGCTCAAAGTGTGGGCTTCTGACTGATTATGGGCACCCAACTTCACAAAAGTATTGAACTTTTTTTTTTCTCTTACTCATAGGTGTTAATTCTATGCTCATACTTGGTATCTTGACTAGCATAAGAAAAAGAAAAAAAATACTTTTTAATTTATGTATTCAAATATGTCCACTGACAGTATTGTTTTTATACAACCAGCATTTTGTGTACAAATAACTGATCTTTCTCATCAAATTCCAGTGTTACAGTTTAAATGTGTCTGTTTCTATTAATTATCCATAGGAACGCCCTGGCTCCAATTATAAGTGAAACCAAATGTGTGTTCTTTGCATATAGCAGTGTTTACAGTTGTTACTATTCAAATACAAGATGACCATTGGATTATTTTTTATCTCTTTTAGAGTGTCTATATGTTTGTAACTTTCCACGTGAACATGTACAGTAGATACAGCATTCTCAACATGCACTTTTTACAGTAATATGTGCGTCGGTGAATGTGTGGCCTTTTGTACCAATCCTATGGGAGTGAAGGTCAGTCCCTTTGGGCTGTTTAACAGACATCAGTTGTCCTTTCTTCTTCAGGAAATGGATGCCGTCGATTACTATCTGAGGATTCATAAATTCTTTATGGGCAAGCTGAAGTTATAGGGACTGATGAATTCAGTCTGTAAGGCAGCCGATGCCAAATACCCCCCTCCCCCCACCCTCCCAACTCTGCCACAATTGTTGAGATAAAGAGATGAAGGAAGAGTCTGTCTCTGTCATGCTTATTTTCCTGTATGGTGTCTTTCTTTTTTTAATGTAAAGATCGTGTCTATTTAGCAGGACTGCTTGGAGCAAACCAAGACTTGTTTTTTGTGCTCTTTTCCCAGTTAGCCAGTGCTGATAGAATTTTTACACCAGAATGTACACACACTATATAAGATTGGCCTTCCTTCATCTAATGTTTCAAACCTATCCATCATGAAATTTACTTTACAGACAGTAGTCTGCCTATCCCTTAAAGGCCATTATCATTCTTTTGACTGGTTTGTTCTGCATTTACACTAGGGCTTCTCTGCAAATTTGTGAACTTTTACCAAATGCAGTCTGTCCAACAGTTGACATCCAACATCCTTTTCCACATCAATCACTGTTTTAGTTTCTCCTTTCAAAGCTCTTTGAGGCCTTGATGTTTTCCTTTTGCAAGTAGATATCCAGAGGCAGCCTGGTGTCCTCTCTTTCTCCCCCTCTATTTCTAAACACTTTTCCTTGGGTTGTCTTGTGTGGGGTGCTCACTAACTAAGCCAATCTGGCTACACCCAAGCATGCAGGGGAGTTAGCCACCAGTTGGGGATGTTTATATAAATGAGGACAGTGTGACACCCCAGGGTGTTTCACAGTGGGTACTATTCCCTCAAAAAAAAAAAGAAAGAAAAAAAATCTGTCTGTGTCGCTTGCTCCTCAAAGTCCCTCGCCTTGGAAATAGATTTTGATGGATGCGCTTTCCTCTTCACACTCACTCTCAAAGTACAAATAATTCCACATAAGACCCACTACCTACTTGTGCAAGTATACACAGCACATTGGCAAAAACATATACAAACATCAGAAGCAAACAACATTTCGCTACTAGAATGTGATCAAAACAAGTGTGGGAATACAAGTTAGTCAGAGGGCCCTCTGCCTTATACACTCAAACAAAGATGTATGGATTGCATATTGGTGATTTAACAAGTTCTAGTGTAGTATTTGATGTTACGTTCCTGCTGTACATAGGTTTGTGCATGTAAACAATGTGACTGGATCATTTGGAGGGTATCACACACACACACACACACACACACACACATATAAATATATATGTGTGTGTGTGTTTGTGTGTATAGATAGATAGATAGATAAATCCTACTAGTGGTTGGACAAAACTGGACTGAAAGACAGTGCAGAGCCACTAATCATGGCAGCACAAGAATAAGCTCTAAGTACAAGATCAATAGAGGCTGGAGTCTACCACACCAGGTAGGACCCCAGGTGCAGGCTGTGTAAAGATGCCCTGAGACAATCCAACACATAACAGCAGGGTGCATGATGCTAGCAGACAGGGCTTACATGGAGCTCCAAAACCGTGACTGGCATAGTGCACAAGAACATCTGTGCTGAGTATGGGCTGGAAGTCCCAAGGTCAAAATGGGATACACCTCCAAAGGTGGTTGAGAATGACCAAGCTAAGATCCTGTGGGGCTTCCACATATAGACTGACAAACTGGTAAAGGCCGTAGTGATAGATTTAGCAATCCCAAGTGATGGTAATATCAGGAAGAAGAAACATGAGAACTTCAAGAAATACCAAGAGCTGAGAGAATAGCTAGAAATGATGTGGAAGGTGAAGGCAACAGTGGTCCCAGTGGTAATCGGAACATACAGAACAGCGTAGGCCTATGAACAGCTGAGATATTACGCAGTTCCCTCAAACTCCCAGGCCTCTTGTAGAGGAACCAAGTTTAAAGGACAAAGACCGCCCGCAGGGGGCGAGTGGGGATTTTTTTTTTGTATATATATATATTTGCTAATGTTGTTTTGACAAAAACACCTCCAGATGAGCATTTCTTCATTGGAGAAACAGAGAATTTTGTGGAAAGTCAAGTGTAATCACTGCATAGTCACTGTATAGTTATTTTATTAATACCTAATAGTAAAAACTTCTTATTAAATTCCAATGAAAAACTTTTTTTTTTGTAATTTTGTCCACTTTATTTTACAATGAGAGCTGCAATAATTTTCGGTACTCATCAGTTTGGTCAGTAAATACTGCATCAGCTTTGACCTCAACACAGCATTCTAACTAGGTTTTTTAAAATAAGTAATACTAATTTTGATCTGACATTAAAAAGGGTGATTACGAGGTAAAGGTTTCGAAATACTAGTACCATCTACCCCTTTTTACACCCACTCTTCTAATGCCAAGCAAGAGAGAAGAACAACCCTGCTTGATCTCACCATGTGTGATGACTCTTGGAGGTCAGACAGGTTAAATGGTATTTGATTAAAATCAGTAGATGGCCAACTCTCTCTTTTTCACACATGTACACATACAGACGCACACACGCACAGATACACAGACCCTCCTAGTCGGGCCTGTTGGGAATAAGGAGAAGAAAATTGCCTTCGGTCTGTTCTCTCTCCCTTTCTCTCTCTCTCTAAGGTTGTTGTGGTTATGGAGGGGGTTTGGAAGAGAAGTAAGCTTTGGGCGGGAGGGTGTTGGTAGAGTCGACCTGTATGTTTGGCTGGCAAAAAAGGCTTGCCACTGTTTATCAAGCCACGGCAAATCCAATTAGCCTGTGGCCTGCCTTCCAACCCTATTAACCTGCTCAGCTGTGAGAGCACTCAACAGCTCCTGCCAATATCTCATTTCTCCCAGCCGTTGATAAGATCGGCTCAAGATATTCAGTGGGGTTCACTCCAGCTCCATCTCAGATGCTACAGCTGCTGCTGAGGCTTTGAAACCACAGCATCCGTCCTCATCTCTCCCTCTCTCTCTGTATTTCCTTCTCCTGCTTTCTCAGTCTCTTTCTTTCATTCTCTTCCCTTGTCATTCTTTTACTCTGCTCCTCCACCATCTACCTGTCACCTCTCTCTTCCTGTCTTCCTTCCATTCCTCTCACTCTTTTTAACCCATCACAACTCTTCCACCATCCCACCCTCCACCTCTCTCTTTCTCTCTCTGCTCCGACATGTAGCTACACTGAGACAACAAAACAACTAGGACAGTAACTTCCAGGCCTATGGCTTGTTTCCTCCCAGACAGCGATCAGGGCGCAGGCCCCACTGTCTGACAGGAGGGGAAACTGATTTTCCTTATCATGGCCTGCCCACAAAGGGCCAGGCCAGGCCCGCGTGATTAGCATTCCTTGGTGGAGATGTGTCAGCCCTATTTCTATCACAGAGACAGATTGAGGCTTTCACTCAGACTGGCGACTGAGTGACACATGGCCCTGACCGGGGGGACAACATTGTTATTTGAGTTAAGAAATCAATTTGTATCAAAAGTACACTGTAATTTATTTGTTGCCTTTGAAGGGAACCTGGCTAAGATAAATGGGAATGGACTTTTTTTCCCCCTCTCCCTTACCTTGAGCCTGAGCCGATAAAGTTCTTGTGAAGCCCATGATAGTTCTCTGCATCAGAGTAAAAAGTGACAAACATGTTTAAAGTTGTGCAGTGATCTTTAAATCTCAAAAAGAACACCTTGTCGGACATGATAGAACATTTTTACCTCTTCCCTCCTGTCTGTCAGCTGGCTCTGCTGACATACGGCTTTAGTATTTTTGCTGACATTTTGCTTTATCACATACATCTAGCAGCGAATGGAGAAGCGATATTTGTCCCTTTTTAATACTTTTTTTTCCCACCCACTCAATTCACAGTAAGCATCCAAAGCTCTAACATCAAGATGGTCTTTGTGATTAGAAAGATGAATCTTTTTTTCATGTCATATTTTAAAGCATCTAAAACAATATTCATATTCTGGGATACACATCCTTTACAAGAGAAGGATCTCTGAAGTCCTACTGATAAATTCTTGTTTACTCTCTTTGTACATGCAACATTTCTGAATATTGACAGAATTACTATTTACCACTTAAATAAATTCCAGACTTAAAATTGTGTTTGTTTTGAAGCAGATACCAGTGTGTCAACAAAAATAAATAAATAAATGTCAACCCACAATTTTATTTAATATAAAAAATTTTATCATTGTGTGATGACTTTTTTCGTGTATATTCATATAAACAAAAACTGTGCACAAAAACTGTATTCTACAACCTTTCAGTGCAAATATTTACAGCATCTACTAAACCATAACAGAAACCATCTTTTTAGATACAGTGCATAGCTGGAGCTTACTGTAAACCAAGCAGTTGCACAAATATGAGGAGGAAATCTGGTTTCATTTATTCTGCTGCTGCTTCCCTGCTGGCTAAATCTGAGGAACAAATGTCTTCTGCATCATTGTGCCATGAGGACTTAACACTCAATTCACTGGGGACCACTTGGAATGGAAAACCTCTCAGCACTTCACAATTATTCTACAGATCGGTGCACATTAACTCTTGCAGGTAATTGCAGCACGCTTGGGTCTGTGAGTACAACTCAGTGAAGGATATGCAGTATGGAATCTTTTAATTTTCAAATACTTTAGAATCAGATGGTTTGGTGAATTATAGTGGAGTAGACGTTAGTTATAATTTTCTAAAGTAAATAAAGCACATTTTTGTGTTTAAAAAGAAGAAAACAAATAGTTGAATTTTGGTCTTTCATTTCTTATACTTCTAGTGGAAAAAACACTCATCCAATAACAATCATAACTACAAGAGGAAAGAAGGAGATAACAAACAAGCAAGAAATATTCTTGTAGCTAAAACTTTAAGAATATATGTCTCTTGCATAAAAGAAATGTTCATGTTATCCATTTGGGAGGAATAAACTCTGTGTCCTTTCTACATCTGAGGATGTGAATTATGAAGAATAGTAGACTATCCCATTAACATCAAGAGGGAGTTTAGCATTTCTCAGAAACTGGAGTAAGAGGAAAAAAGCAGGTGGCTATCTCTACACATCAAACATATATTAAGCCTCTAGGTTGACCCAGAATGCATCTTAGTTTGGGCTTTTCAGAGGGCCGCAAAGCAAAGCCTGTCCTGAATTTCAGTATAAAATTTAGATATGCAAATGTCCTCAAAGGATCCACGATTGAAAAGGGATGCCATATTGCCTCAAAGCAACATACTCTAAAGCTAAACAAGATTAGGAAAATTGAATCATTTCAAAAGCTGTGGGCAGAATGTAAACTGGTTAGCATTCTAATCCTCTAGACCAGGTGACCAGCTCAGTATGTGTACAAACATACTGTAAGAAGAACAAATGAGATGAGAGCCTGCAAATGGTACATTGGCCCAATTTGAATGAAATAATACCTGAGCAGTTTCCTACCTGAGAAATGCTTTTATTTACCAGCTTTGTATCAGACGTCCTCGGTAGGTTTTTTGGCCGCAAACATTATTATAATTCTAGCCTCATTCCCATTCTGGCATTCACTTGCCATATGTTTGCCTGGGGAATGTTTTGTTTACTTTCCTGTATCTTTAATAGAGGCAACACAGTCTCTCTCTTTTTTCTTTCTTTTTTTACATAGAAATTGCAGAAAATAATTATGTATTTATTTTATTTGTAGTTTATTGAATATTTTACAAGACATTTTGAGGAGATTAAATTACTCAATCAAACAAAATAGATGAAATTGATAGTAACAGTGATTATGAGAAATGAAATAAATAAACATGTCCAGATATAACCACCACGTGGTGGTTGTGAAAGTTTTATGAATGGCACTAAAAATTATTTGTACTTAAATGGACATATCTTGTGTCATATCATAAACAAACATATCTTTGACATGAGGATGAGATTTGCAAAGGTCCTTCAAACAAGAAATCAACTCTTGGCCCTTAAAAACTGACAAGTAAACAAGTGACTCTTTAATAAAGAATCACATTTCAACTGTTTGTTTTTACAGAAGTCAACAGGAAGTCATAGGAGGATAGTGTAGCATTAGCCTAACTATATAGCTTTGGCAACATGTTACCATACAGATGGTATCTTTAAAGCACTTTGATAGTCTTGGATGTATACAGTCTTATCGACTGTACTCTGGCTGACCTTTATTCTACCTTCTCAAGGCTCCGCTCTATATTTGTCATATCAACAGCAGAGTGATACTCTTTCCATGCTGCTCTCAAATGACATTGTGGGAAATAAATCTTGGGTTAACACTGGGGTTAAGGTATATTTTGGACACAGAGGCAAAGACAAATGAGTGGATTTGATTCAACAAAATATTGAAGGCAATATAAATATTAAGACAAAAACAACATTTCTATTTTTCTTTAGTCCAATGGGTAAAAAGTGCCAAATAGAAATGGCTTTCATTTTGTCTTGTTTACTCCCTTTCATTATTGCACTTGAATTACAGGTAGATGATCACAATTAAAATGAGTGCTCTTTGAGGCTATACCAAATCTAACTGCCATATTCACTCCCTGTCAACAGAGATCTTGTTGGAAGCCGTGGGGTCAACAAACTGCTTAATCCCTCGTGTCACTGTCTCATACTGACACACTGATAGATGTACTGAGTTTTGCAACAGGAAGTCATTGCTCTCTTTAGTAAGGCTGGTGCAGAAGGAAGAAGGAATTCTTTGAGTTGCAATAAAATGAACTACACAGAAATAATTGATCGGGTAAATTTACTGAAGAGGTATACATTTTATGCTTTATAATCCTCAATAAAAATATATAAAAAATAAAAATAAAGCACAAACAACTATGTTGTTGAATATTTTCACCCATAAAAATTAATTACCATAAAGAATTTGATACACTGAATATTGAAAATGAACAACCGATGAATGTTGTTCTTCTGAATAAATACATTAAAATACATTATAAATACATATTTACTATGATATTTCAGATGTGATTATCACTAATGGGGTAGTGATTTTCAGTAAAATTTAAGGAAAAAAGAAATGCAGCTGCTTTTCTATTTCCTTGCTTACTTCTTCTGAGTGTTAGAGTGAAATGGCAAGTCTCAACAGACATTATTCTTTTTGACACAGATAAAGCATCTATCACAGATCAAGGAAAGTGGGGATATGCAAATAATAAAATGAAATGGATATGATATTTAGAATTAAATTTATTCTTATTTTGGAAAGGATCCCAAATGAGAAATATAGTCTATAACATTTGAATTCCTGAAAACAGGAGGTCCAGGCATGTGTTCACAATCTGTTTTTCAACTATGTGACACCAAACTGTTACACAAGTACTGCTTCCATGGTCAGCACTGATTTATTTTTCTATTTTTGTTGTTGTTTTTTTCCTTTTAAGCAAAGGGGAATGTTACACATTATACGTTTTGTTGTGTAATTGTACCATATACTTTTGAAGCATGCATAAAATAAATGTGCCCATTTTATACCTCTGACATTTGGCATTTGATGATTTAGTGTTTACTGAATCATAAACTAAAAAAGTGTTATTATAAAAGTAAAAAAAGGTTGTAGCATATGTCATGTGCACTGATGTCCACACCAAGTAAGAATATGCTGTTTCATTTGCTGCAGTGAAACTTGAGTGAAACATACATGTTTTAAAATGTGCACCTAAAAATAATCTGTTGCGCCATACCTACACAGAAATATGACCCTGTCCACCCCCATATTGACTGAATCATGCCCAGCCACCAACCTGTTTGTAGAACCCTGTTAATACCAATGTACTATTTCATACATCAAGCCCTTAAAACCATAACTTGGTTGTGCTTTACAGAGATTTAGTTTGGCTTTAACAAGAAGGGCTCAAATGCCATGCTGCTCAGTATTAATCCCAAAAACAGATTTACTACTTGTAAGATATTTGGAAAGTATTCTAGTGAATGAAAGGTGGAGATGTTAATGACAAGCGGCAGGGGTAATACAGAATCTTTGCCTGAGAGCCTGAAGAGAACGTTCAGTCACAGGAGAGTGCAGTATATTAACTGAAGAGCCAAGAATGTGTGTGATAAATCTTGCTCAACTCGGTGCTAAGTGTCACATTGTTTTTATGGTGTACAGATTGCATACGACTTGTTTTCTCCAATGTCTGGTCCAGGACAGGCTGTTTTGGCTGGCAGAGAGACTAGCTGACTGGCTGACTAGGCAGGTTTGAGTATTAGCTAGCATTGCTGGGTTGACTTTGTCACTTTGACCACCTGAGTGGCTCTCTAGCTGACTGAATGGCTACCTGACTGGCTAACTGAGTAACTGCCTTTCAGCCTGATTAGTTTATTCACTGGTTGGCTTACTTCCCTGGTGGCTGGCTGGTTGAGTGATTGGTTGGCTGGCTGTCTCAGTGAGTCTGAGTGATATATGATGTGGTTCAGTGTGGTTGCGATTAACGGATTGGCAGAACAGTTGCATCCATTAATAACTCCACCCTATAGGGCTGGAGCAGTCTCTAGCTGCACGTTGTTGCTGCACTCAGATCACTGTTTTTGGAAAATTAATAAAGCTAGCTATATGATTTGTAGATTGTGATTTTGAAATGTGTTTACTCTTCCATTTGAGAGTAAATATCAATTTTGAGCACTGTTTGTGGTGAAAAATACATCAGAGGTGTCATCACCACTATGCCTGACTGTCAAAGAGAGGCAAATGCACTGCTTTCTTGAGCTGCATATAGATCTCCTTTGAATCTCACCCACTCATTGCTGCAGGGTTTGAAGAATTTAAGTTAATAAACTGGCTCATAAGACAAGATTAAAGATGCCGTGTAATTTGATTAACTGAATGGGAACGAGAGAGGCCAGAAATGGGAAAATAAGCTTTTCCAGGGCCTCATTAAAAGGAACAATCCTGTAAAACCTCCTGGGTGAAATTGTACTGTGAAGAAGATTTCTGAATAGAAAAAAAGAGAAAATTTTCATGGAGTTTCAACATACATGCTGAAAAGTAGCTGCGGAGGAACATTTTGTAATAATTTACATGCTCAATGAGAAACTGTTTCCAGTTGTGGTGTCCGCTCTGAAGGGAAACATTCTGTACCTGATCCTCTGATATTGTTTTTGTAACAAAACTGGCTTAGCTTCGTTGTTGAAACATGACAAATTTGTTTCTTCATTCTTACTCTCCCAAAAACAAAACAAATACAGAGTGATGATCCAAAAGTGTAACTAATTCCACACTAAGCACCAGCTCTGTTTTATTTGTGTGTTCAGTTCAATTTGTTCGAGAGATCTTCTACATTTTTAAATCCAGGAAATATAACAGTATCTCAGTATCATATGTAGTTGTAAGGAAAGGGTTAGAATGCAGTTGTGTAGTATTATTTTACAGCTCTGTAAATGAACATATACTTTGGAAATCAAATTATATGATAGGGGCATTACTGTTTTGTCTTGTTTCTCACAGACACATACTATAAGTAAACTAGAAGGCTTTGATAACTGAAAAGGTCTGGTATTTAATCTTTAATAGCAAATGTAATGTGTTTATACATCTATTTCAATATCTATTTACTAATTTATTATGATTCATTTCTCACATTTATCTGCACAGGTAGTACACATTTTTCATTGGGGATGTTCATCTGAGAACTTTATATAAGAAAAAAAAAAAAACATATGCCAAGTTCATTCTAATTCTTTTCCAATGTGGGCACATTTTCAATGCTGTCCGACTTCATTCCCTCATCCACATGTGCAGGGAGATCAAGATTAGGTGTCTGCAGAATGAAAACCCAGGAAGCTCACCTGCTCGCCCTTGATATTACGCTGGAAATATAAAATCCATTCCCAGATTTAGACATTTCTTGCCACCAAAAAATGTTCTATTCTGTCTGAAGCCACAGACTGCAGCATCGTTCCTTTATGGCTCAAACTAGATGTCTTAGTTATTGGGATGAAGAAATCCCTGTCAGTGGACATTCATGGGAGGACCCCCCCTTTTCTCACTCTCAGCAAGGTGAGGTTAATTTATATTTCTCAAACCTGTTCCTTTCTCCTTAGAAATGGATTCAGTTGAAGAGTTGGCGCCGGATTGTTATCGCTGTGCTATCATTCCGCCGGGACAGCCCAGCCATCATCACAAATGGCCGTTTTCAGCAGAATAAAACATATGAATTAAACTTCATAAGCTTATCTGGTCTTTGATATGTAGAAAGCCCAAGGTTTATTTCCACATTAATCCCCACACCCGTCTATTGCTTTGGGTCTTTGATGCATGAAGGTGGGTTTAGAAACTGGAATCTGCGAGGTATATATAACTGCATGTTTTACCCATCGCTTGAGCTTCAGGTCCTCTTCCCCCACCCCTCTTTCTTTCTCTCTGTCTCTCTCATTCACACACACAGGTTTTCCCTAAGAATTTCATTACAAAAGGCAGCCATATGCATTGAAATACTGCCGGCAAGCAGGGGTCATGTAGCCCGATACTGAATTTCCCTTGCCTTTGTGCAATCTTAATTGTCTGTCATTTCTGTCTGCAGCCCCGTCTGTGTGCGCTCCAAATAAAACCTATGGAAACATGAAAGGTGGAGCACTGCCCTCACTTTCATCAAGGGATCGCTTACCAGGCCTTGCCGTGGCTACCCTAGGCTTGTGTTACGTACCTCATAAAAGTAGCTCTTGTTTCACCGATGCACTGCCCCATCTGGGCGCTGGGCTAATCTGTCAAGCCGAGCTCCCAGGCAAATTCTTCTGCAGCGTAATAGACACTGTTACAAACTCTGCTGCCTTTCTCCTCTCCTCGTTTTCCCCTCTCATTTTTGCAGAGGGCTCCCCTGATGCCCTCTGATGCTGCTGACAGTTGGAGCTGAGGCTGGATGCCATGGTGAATTTATATCATGCTACTGCATCTGCCATTGTTTTCACTGAGGTGTTGACCTCCACACGTCCTCATCAGAATGTTACCTCAATTCTGCAACTCCAAGCAAAATAGATACCTACAACTCAGTGGAACGTAAAGGGTATTCATGCCGCAGAAACCCCTTTCCATTTTGATAGTTGGTGAAAAACTTTGACAGGCAGTTGGAAACCTGTGGGGAATTAGGTCACAATGGGAGGGAAGAGAGACAGAAGGGTGCTTGGAAGGGTCTTGGGGGAGCTGTGCTCCTACTGTATAGCTCAAGCTGTACACTGCCACAACAGCAACCCCATAAGGATGGGAAATACTCTTTCAAACTCTAACCTACCTAGAGTCCTTCATACTTCACCTCTGACATCCTTTTGATCTTCTCAACCTTGATCTCACTGTCAGTTTCCACCCTTGTTGTCATTCATAAAATATATTCCTTGTTTAAACAATGTATGAAAGAATTCCATGAAAGATCTGTTCGCTTCATAAGAAGACATGGGTGTTTAGTTTACCAACACCCATTGAGTGTATTGATTGTTTACTTGCCACTATAGCAGCTGATATCTTACAGTAAAGCTTATTTCTTTATCCAATGTTGAGTACATCAAGGCAAATGTGTGGCAAAAGCTGGGACAGAAACACTGACAATCTCTCTGTTTTTGATGGCTTAGGCCACAAACGAGATAGCAAGATAGTCACTGTATTGAGTTTATTACTATAAAGCAGCCACCAATGATCACGCCCTCCGTAAGCTACATACAAGACAGCAGTGGTATTTTAAGCAGATTTCCTCTTAAAGCGGAGGAGAGGCAGATATTTCTCTTTTAAAGTGGTCTTATCACCCAGGCTGTCGACTCGTTGGAAAGTCTGACAGTTACAGCCTGCTGAGGAACCAAGTGGCCTTGCTGTGTCTTCTGCTGCTAACGATAGACTGGAGGGACAGGCGTGCTACTCCGCTATTCTTCTCTTTATAACACAGAGTGGCATGAACCATTTTGCCTACTTATTTATGGACATAATGCTCTTTTTGTGTGTTAAACTGAAATTAAATAACTTTTATACATTTATAAGCATGGCAATGAGGGAAATCTACAAGGCATTTGCATTATTTTTTAGTGTGAATTAAGAATCTGCCTATGTTGAAACTTCTTTTTTTTTTTTTTACACTTACACTAGTCTCTATCATGTAACAGAGCAGTGGACTATTTTCATCTTCTCAACATGGTGTTTTCCCACAACCTTTATTCTGAACACTTGCCCATAACTTGTCACCTTAATTATTATGTTAATGCAAGTCAGTTATTTATGTGTAAGTGAATTCTTTTGTCTCAGCCAGGGGTCAATGTTCAGTTAAAGGCCTCAGCCATGTGTAGTAAAGTAAACTAAGCCTGAGCACTGTATACAGAGGGGCCTGAAATATTCATTATGCTTAACAATGCACTGAGTTCAGAGTTAAGCTCTCCTCACATTCCAGACCAGTTATTAGTCAGCATTATAGTTTATTTGTCTAGAGGTAAGATAAACCTGAATGCTCTCAGCCCCCTGCTCCAGACCTGCAACACTGACTGGTTTGTTTAAACAAAAGGAGGTACTTTTTATGACAAATAGTCCAATAACAGAAGATAATGCAGACATGGCCTGAGAAACAGACAATGCCACTGTCAGGCTGTGATAGGGAATTATTCGCCTTTCACTTTTTTTCTCTTTATTTAGGTGTGCTTTGATGTTGTGTTTTTTGGCATTAGTAATAGAGCATTTATCACTGTGCTAAGTAAGAACACACTGTGTCAGTGAAATGCAAGATCCCAACACAGGAGTAAGTTTGTTGTCTGGAAAATATTTGAATGGTGTGACATTTCTGAAAAGATAACACTGAGAAAGTTAAGTGTGTCTTTTCAGCTTTTAATTAAACAAGCTCTTAAAAGTATTCTAATTTATCATGTACACATCACGTCTTTCATTTTCAAATTTGTTGTTAGTGGCTGGGTCTACTGTCTAAACTGAACAGTGTTTTTTCGACAGAAAGCCACATATTCTAACAGTTGTAAAACTTAAATTTTTTGCACTCTTAGAAACATCCCAACTTTTTTTTTTCTTATATAACTGAGTTCTTTCCCCTGCCACATGAATATACTTAACTAATCAGAGCATGTATCTGCACTGTAAATGTGGATCATGACACGAAAAAGAAATTAGATGTTTGTCAAAAAGTTAGTGTTGTGTTTTAATACAAAGACATTTGTGAATTCACTGTGAGTGATTTTCATGTAATCCCAAGATAACTACAGTAAATAAACAACTTAAATGTAAGGTGTGACACACACATGCACAAAGCCACTCGTCAAACAAACCAAACCACCCATGATTCCACCCGTTTGCTCTGAGTGTCTTAATGTTTTTAATTAGCTAGAAGCTGTGGTGTTCCCTCTGTGACTGCTTACTGCCTGCTCATCACACTCACTTCTTGATGTGTCCTGAGGATGAACTTTGTGATAAACATGTATTGAAAAAAAGCATCTTCCTCTTTAACCAAAACCAGCCTACAGTGTGGCGACTTGCGGACTGCCTGCTGCACAGAACATTCCCATCACAATCATGTTCAATTGTCCCCTAATTGTCCTCTTCTCTCTCCCCAGAAGAAGTTGCTGACATGAGAAATTAGGCAATCAGAATGGCATTAGTGCATGAGCGCAGGACTGGGGCATGGTTATACTATAATGTATAGGCCCCATTGGGGGTGCAAATAAGCAGGAAAATACTCCCATATCCCTTTGAAGTGATGGCTGCTCCCAAATTAAACTCTTAGTCACACTGCTATCAAAAGGACATGGGTGTTAGCAGTGCCCTGCTCTGATCTAAGCACACTTCTGGATCTTATTACAATGTGACTTCTGATTGATGCCCTTTAGGGGTGATCATTGTAAGTAAACATAGAAATTCATGTCCTTTTCAGGAGTGTGTCACAGAGGAGTTGTGAAATTATGGGTTATTATTCCAGAATTAACACAGTTGAAGAACAGAAATGGGACAGTAATTTGATCAATAGTCAAGAAGAAAATATCTTGGCAATGTTGTTTCTTGGTATTGTTATATTTCAACAATAAAGTCTATATAATTTTAAAAAAAGGCAGGGAATACAAGAGAAAAACTCTTGTTTAAGGTTGTGTGTCACATATCAATACAACATACTATTATGTATTAATATTGATAAATTACTTTTCAAATTAAGATATTAACTTTTTTGTCTTTAAAGTTATTTGTATTAATGATAGACATCATCATTTACTGAACAGCACAGACAAGGGAAATGGATGACACATTTATTTTCTGTGATTAGAGAATAATCACAAAGCATCCAGAAAACAAATGCTTTGAGATTATAACGGTATAAGGAAGAAACTGTTTCCAAATAAACTGGGTCAGGTATAACACTAAAAAAAGAAGAGAAAAAAAGAAGAAAAGTTCCCTAAAACCTCCTGGGGGATTCAATGAGATTACTCTCCAAAAAGATTGAATTAGTTTGGCCAACAGAAGGAAGAAATGCTAGAAACTAATGGCAAATAACAAGCTTGTGACAATTCATCAGGCAACTTCACAGAGGGGAGGGCTTCAGTGGAATGCTTGAGATGGGACCTTTCCCCTGTGCTATGTTATTCTAACAAACAATGTCAATGAGATGGCATCCTACCTCTCACCAATTTGCATGGTTGTCAGAGGAGTGAAAGCCAGTTTAAAGGTACATCCTTTATGTGCTGGAGAAAGGATTAGGGCCAGACCCACAAAGAGGCTTTGATTTGCTTGCAAATATGTATAAGAAGTTGGCTGAGAAAAGTGAGTTTTCAAAGCAGCAACTTTTCCAAAGTATATGATTCGTGTGTGTGTGTGTCAGAGAGAGAGAGACTGCATATGTGTGTTTAAAAGAAAAGAAAGTTTGGTGAACAAAGTCACCCCATTCAATATTATGAAATATAATTTCACACAGATCTTTAAATTTAACTACTATTAAAGTAGAGAAAATTATAAAATATCTGAAAGAAGAAAGTGTATTAATTAATATTATGTAAGAAAATGATATCCTCGATAAAGTGTTTTGATAAAGTATTTTAAGTGAGATTCATCCTGTGAAATGTAATGGCCTCCATCCTTTCTTTCTTTCTTTCTTTTTTCTTCTTTTCTTTTTAGTTTGTGTTGTTTCAGGGTCTCTGAATGAAAGCTTCTCACCACTCAGTTCAATGATTGTCACACTGATCCCACGTAAACAGAAAGAGCAAGCCTGTGTGTGCACCATATGCACTTAGCGATGAGGTTAGAGTGCAACCCTCATTAGCATGTATAAACTCTCTGTGTCAAGAGGTCGCCTTTGACCCTAAGACATAAAATCTTGCTCAAAACATGGCTGACTCAAAGTATACTCATGTGGGTGAGGCATGTGCACTGCTGGCTAGTGGGTGTCTTTTTAGGTACTCAACATTGTTTGCTTGAACATGATTCTATATAATATCTAATAAAAAAAAATTAAAAAAAAGTCAGTTTGTTGTTTTTTGTTTTTGAGTTGAAAACAATATTATTTTCAATAACAAATAAGTAATCTTAATATTTAAAAAATCAACATGCCCCTAAATGTTAAACGTTAAACAAGTTGAGCCAACAAAATGTTAAACTGCGAAGTATTGTGCTGCACTGCTACATAGCAGCAAAGTGACTTCCTATGACCAATTATGGATGCATCGACACTTGCTTAGAGAAGATTAACAGAAATCCCCTCGCTGTCCAACAGTTGATTCACAAGTTTAAGTGACTTAATCGATTGACTGCTACATGGCAACAGTGTTTCCACCAACTTCAGTTGACATTATAGGTTTACACACAAAAAAACACAGTGCTTCATGCTCAAAAAAGATCACCGGAGAAGCAAGGTCCCTTCAGTGGCAGTCCAGCACAATGTGTTCCAGTTCACTTTCATCATGTTGTACCAGTTGAACATGGTGTAGCTTTCAGCCCTGCCCTGTGGGAAACCAGCCTTTCTTTTCTCTGTGTGTTTGTGTGTGTGAGATGCTGCCGAGCTATGTTGTCCCAAGCTTTCAGTGGCACAAACTCCCCGTCCTAGGGCCTCCAGCATGGATTGGCTACAGAGACTCTGTGTGGCATGCTCGGATGAATGCTACCCTGATTCTCTAACAGAATGCCACCAATGCAACCCCTAAAGCATGTCTGTTGGAGGACACTGGGCTGCCAAGAGGGGGCCACTTTCTACATTTCTTGTTCTACTTCGCCATTTTCTTCCTTTCTATTCCTGTCCTTTTTTCTGATTCTTTCTCCTTAAAGACAAACAAAGCAAGTGTCGTCCTGAAAGCAATGCAATGTGTCTACGACCCCCCATTTTCTTTCACTGAGAAATCCTAACTAACTTTCACAGTCTTATTCCTTTGTTGTATGCTTTTTTTCTCTCTTTTTTATTTGCTGACATCAATATTAGAGGTAGACCTAATGTATAGTTATACACATTAAAAAACTAATTTGCCACATTGCTTCCCACTCGTATCTCCCAGTGCTTAACAAGCCAGATGGCCCATATGGGAAACTTCCTCTTTAGATGATCTTGTGAAAATGTTCTCCTCTATGCATGTTTATAGGTCAAAGCATGAAACGTGATCATATCATCTAATAATGGTAATTGTTCTGTTTATATCACATATGAGAAAGTCAGTCGTGACCCTACAGCTGACTGGGTGCAGCAGTAGTCAACCAGTAAATTGCTCTCCTCTAATTGTTTGATTACAGTATGCTGCCTGGGACACTGGATAATGTAACCATACTTCACTGAGATTTTACACGTTCTTTTTTTTTTTTCCTTTTCCATTTTCACTCCTGAGTTCATGTCGAAACAGCTGTCTGGCATTTAATACAGTCCTCAATGACTTGTGTCAACAGGTTTACGAAAATAACAATGTTCTCATTGTTTAGATAGGCCGCCGTTCCAGACGGTCTCAATCTTGAGTTGTTGATGTTCTTGAATACTTTATGATATTAATTCTCTTTCCCCAAGGTGACTTAGTATGACCTAATAACAAGTGCCCTTATTTTTATAAAAATACATGACAAATTCAAATGCTAAACTTGATCCTGCGCTTGGTGCATATTTTGCCTAGGACAATAAATCAGAGAACTAAATAATATAAATGGAAAGAAGAATAATACATGGGAGATTCTGTTCAGCGTCACACGTAAAGGTTTAATCTAATTAGATGGTTTAATGCAAGTATCAGTCCTTGTCCACAGAGAGCGGACTTTAATCACAGTGCAAGTCACACAGTCATTTCTGGGCCTGGCTTCTTTCCAAACCCTTACAGACGTCCTTAAAGACATATGTACGATTCATGTTAAACTGGACAGTCAGGTTAAGCCTTAAATTAATACTAGCCGAAGTGTACATTACATCTTGTATTTACTTCTTGGCATTTTAAAATTTCTACAGAAACCTTAAGCAGCTGTGGTCATTCTGCCAGTTCACCAATTAATTCTTGGAGGCCAAATGTTACCAATCCCAGGGGGCTCTAATCTAAACAAACTCCAGGTTTCCATTTTCAAGCAACCTTAGAAAAAAGGATGTGAAAGTTTGAATCAAATATCTCCTTTCACATGTCTGGTTTGTTTACATTACGGTTCCTCTTGTATTCCTTTGGGGAAGCTTGGAAATGGTAATAATGTCAAGACGTGCTATGTCTTTAATGGCTCAGGCGAGGAGGAGCTTGCCTCCAAATGTCCATGTAAAACCAACACTGTGCTGCGGGTGTTTGTACAAAAGGCCTAATCAATTCTGAAGCTGATACGTAGGTAAAATAAATGAGACTTCAAACAACGTAAAGTAGTCCTTGAGGGATGAAAACAAGGCACAAAGGGAGACGCACTCTCTGTGACATACACAATGTTTCATCTGTGAAGAACACCAGAGAGCCATGGCCTGTTTAATGTAAACTCAGAGAGGCTGAATTTGTTTGGTGTCAAATCTAGTAAATAATTAGCTGATTCAGAGCAATGTGGAGTTCTTCAAGAATCTGACCTCAAGGCCACAATAACATAAGAGATATAAACACCTGTGGCGTTGGTTGGGAATTTATTCATATTTATTTCATGTGAGTGAATTCAGTTTAAGTATGAGCCCCAACGTTTCTATGTTAAGGGAAATTACTGGCAGGGAACACCTGGTCTATCAGGTTCCATGGCCATTTGTTTTATTATTTTTGTTTTCAATATGTAACCATGAAACCTGACCTTGTGGCTTTTTTGAGCTTTACGAATGTTCAGAGCTGTTACTTTAATTCTTGTTGCCTTCCATAATGACAGAGGAATGACTAACTCAGCTCAAGTGAAGCCACAAGCATTAAAACCTGACAATAGCACAAGTTCTAGGTTTGCAACGACAGCATTTATAGCTGTTTGCCAAAGCTAGTCTGAAACACTCAGCCTTCATAATCAGTGGTGAAATCAGTCCTCAGAAATGTCTGTACTAACCAAACATTATCTGTTGGTGATTATCTAGCACCACTGCTGAGGTAGTGCAATCCAGTGCACAGAAGTGGCCCTGGGGAGCCCTCCCTTTTCTGGAGAACTAATGTTTACAATCGTTTAGGGGCGTCCGTGGAAGGCATACAGGAGACACTGGCGTATGTTTGTCTCCGTTTTGAGGATTGTGGTTAAGCTGAAGCTCATCTGGTAACCTTATGGGATGCTCATCCACTCTAAAGCTTTTGTCGTTCCTTCCTTTCCTGTCCTCTTCCTCTATCTCTCTTATTTATTTCTTCCATTTTCTTCCTTTCGTCTTCTGATTATTTAATCCCTTTTTTCCTCTTATATTTTCTAGCATTGCTTTGTTTTTACATCCAATGTTCTTCTCTTCATTCTACCCTCTCAACACGTCTTTCCCATTTTTTTGAGGCTACTCATCGTATCAGCTGTCTCTAGTCATACGCTGGTATGTGCTGATGGCTGAGTTTTAGTAGGCCTCTCATATGTGCATCATATGGAGCCATGGCTGGAATGGGATGTAGCTGGAGTAAATCAATTTGTCATATGTGTAAAATCTGCTGAGTGCATTGGTTCGTGAGTCTGTTTTGTACCTCATCTTCTGTCTTCTGTTTTTTCTATTACTGTGTCAGTGTGGTCCAAATGGTGTAATGTCTTTAGGACAAGAAAGTGATGGTGATATGATGGTGATATTGTTCTTTAAAACTGGTCATGTGCTGCTTTTATTTAAGGCCAACACGCTACCTGAGCTACTTGTTGAGTTAAGTTTAATGCCAGACTGACGTAACAAGCTTAATGCTACACTGACGTAAAGGCCTGACTCTGCACTGATGTCACTTCCAGATGAAATACATGAGTGGAGTGATATTAAGTCTTTCTTCCTAAATTGATACATTTCCCTCTGGAAAATAAAGTAACACCAACTCATGCAGAATGACTGCTGGCAACACCACACTGTGTGCAATAAGCAGAGAGTGCTGAACGATGGTGATCAGAAATGAGTGCTGCAGAGAGCCAGGCTTTCTGAAAATATTTAAAATAAATAGAGCCTGGTCTCTCAAAATTAGTGAAATGTATGTGAATTTATTATATGCTATCAATACAACTACATGTGGATGCAAGCAAACAGCACAAGGCAATGTAAGAAGGAAACAATATGGCACTCAGAAAGCATAAACACAAGTAGAAACACTCTAACAATGAAAGGGTGTGTAGAACAGTAAGGATAAGGTGGCTGGGGTAGTGGGAAGGCATCTACTTCTTTTTTCCACTTTACAGTTTTTAACTTTATGGTTTTCAGTATATTGCTTGAATATAAGCCTAGTTAACTGTTAGTACTCAGCAGTTTTCATTGTAACTGTGTTCAAGTAATTGGTTTGTAACTCACTTCTGTCACAAACAGGTGAAATTGTTTGGCTTGTCCAAACCTTTGTCACATAATCTAATTAATGGCACAAAAAATAAATTATTATATGCACTGTGATGTCTTGGCTGTATGACAGTTAAATCAAATTCACTGATTCACATCATCTATGACAGAAGCTGTTGTGAAATTACATATTTCTGAGTGAATTGTTACAAGTTAATTTAATGTTCAGTGAGTTACTGTTTAAGCTTAACAATGGGAACACATTTGGCTATTGCTGGACTATGCAGAATTCTTCTGTCTAACATTGCATAACCTTTCTGACCTCTAGGGTCAATATGTTTATTTCTTTTCAATAAATCATAAATGCACATACAATTAAAACTCAAAACTAGAACTGAACATGCAGAGATCATGGACTGCTGTAAAATGTTAGTATGTTTTTCCCTTCTGTAGCATTTGGGTTCTTGTCAGTAAGTGGGAAAAATAAAAGCCTGTGATAGTTGGATTGTCATATTATACTGCTGAACTGGATTTGACTTGGAAAAATCCCAGAATGATGAATGTTTTTCAAAGGAAACAGGTCATTTGAATTTATGTCACAATAAGTCACAAAGCCATCGTTGCCAGTTGTTCTTAAGTCTTTCCAAAAATTAAGGTGCAATGCCAAAACAAGTGATTGCCAGTTTGAAAATCTTGTCAAATGGAGGTGCAAAAGAAATGTGCCTTTGATAAAGTTTAGCCCCTTACTATTGTAGAAAAAAATGCTCAATGGTAATTACTGTGACATAAGTATGTTTGATCTCTCTGCAGGACTTGGTAAGCATCGCTAACACTGGCACTTGGTAACACAGCAACACTAATACAAACACACACACACACACACACAAGAGAAAACACAGCTGAGGAGGAAATGGTATCCTGGGTATTGGACCAGTGTGTTTATTTCCCTCCCATGGTGCACCAGGGCGAAGCTGCTTAATGCAAGCCCAGGGTTCTAGTGGGGCTCTTTATACTGTATGTGTATATATAATTGTCTGCAACCATGTGTGTGAGTATGTTGCTGGTGAAATCACTGTTATCTGTAAGGGTCAATATTGTGAGAGGTTTTTGTTTTGCTTTGTTTTTTGAAAATGTATGTTTTGAAAACAGTCAAATTCCAATGTATTCATTATTTAGATTGTGCTTGGTTGAAAGTGATACAATTTTAATTGCTGATTTTTTTCAACTGGTTACACGAAGGGGGCAGAGAGTGAAGTTGGTGCCTGAGCATTGGATAAACATTTGCTTTTCCCTGCTGCCTCTGCCTGCGTCTGGATTATGAAGGGCAGATATACAGTACTTCAGAGTGTGCCAATTAACAGCCCCAGCAGCGGCCGCCACGCAGGAGGGCCCCTCATAAAGACTCACCCTATGGTGTAAGCCCTGCTATTCCAAGTGCTTTATCCAGGGCCGAGCCCATACACACAGCTGTTAAACTGGCAGGTTTTTAAGCAGCCCCAGAATTGCCGACATAAAGATTTTCTCAGTAAGTGCTTTCTCAAAGAAGGAGAGAGAAGGGCGAGGAAGGCAACTGGACAATCAAGGGGCAGACTTTGCTCTGTGACTAGATAGAGCCACCACACTTTCTGCCTTCATTCCTCTCTCTGTCCTTCTATCTATCCATCTCTCTTTCCGTTCTTGACCTCACACTCCTACTCCTTTTTTTTCAAGTGAAGAACCAGTGATTGCAACAGTGGTTAAGCCAATGACAGGCAGGGGGTAGCCTGCTGAGGACTTGGAAGTTGGGATAACTCCAATCGTCCAAGCCACTGCCACCCCTGCCTGCCACATACCAACTGCTGGCATTTGAACAGCTTTGATGCATATTTTAAAGGCTGCAGTGCATCAGAACTGTACTAATCTTAGTTAAAAGGCAAGCCACTACATACCATATTTTTACTGCATGGAGGCCCAGCGGCTCATACAGCAAATTAGTAGGATGGAAGGACACACAAGCTGTGCATGGATTGACAAGCCTATGAAATTTTAAAAATGAGCAAATATGTACCTGCTGGGCAATGTATACAGAGTAAGGCAACACAGAAGCCAGTTCTTGTGCGAATGCACTGTCCCCAACAGCAGTTTAAATAATTACAAAAAATAATTACTGCATCTATATATTTTTAGTAAGTTGTAAGGAATAATCTAGCTAATAACTTGTTCATTTACCTTAATAACCATACTGGAAGAGGATTTTGTTTCTAGTCCTCACCAAATATCCAAAGTCTTTATTTCAAACTAATATTTTCAGACAACAGCACATACAAAATAGTTGTGACAGTGGAGAAATGTGGACAACAAGCTAGATAAGCAGCATACTAGATGTTGCTTGATCAAGATGTGCAAGTTTATGTGTGTTGTGTGCACAGCTGCATGTGCACGTATAAACTGATTTCTAAACAGTGTGTACATATGTACCTGACCAAATGCATGTGTGCGTGTGCACGTGTGCACTAGCAGCCTAGGGTCCAATGCAATGGTCTTTCCTGACTAAAGAGATAAAACGGTAGAAACTGAGCTGACCACATGCTAGACAGTATTGGCCACAGATGTGCCCAGATAGATCACAGAGAAAACGTGATGGCATTTCCTCAAGATGTGGATGTGTATTTTTAGACTTTGATGTGAACATGATTTGCCATGAAAAAATGCTTTGTTCGTGTGATTCACATGGTCTCAATAACAGAACTCATACATATTGTATTCCTATGCAGAACTTTTTCTGTCTCAGCAATACTCTACGTTGATCTGAGGACACTTGCAGGATATAGCATGCAGAATGAACTTTCTGGTGAAATAAAAAGGTCCTTGTGGTTGAATATTACTTTGACAACAGGAATAACACGAATAGCACGTCAGTGGCTGAGACGTTTTGTGTAATCCTTATTTTGAGGAGATCATATGACCACACGTCCTTTATGCAGGCTCTTCTTTCAATACCCAGAAATTTACAAGGACATAATGCAATTTAATAAAATGTGATCAAACAAATGTTAACACACAAACTAAAGGCTGTCATACAGATGCAACATCTTAACGCTGTATAGAGTATTATTTTGCGTAGGCAGCCAACTAACTTTTTTTGTTCTATAAACTCAAAACATTGAAGCGCAATTTTTTTTCCACATAATACAAATTTCAGATATTCTTCTTTCTTCTTCTTTGTCTTTTACTGAACTTTCTGTCAAATCACTTCATCTTGTTGTATTCACTGACTAGTATTATTTTTAAATGTTTGTATAATGTATAAATTGGATCCATAATATTTCAGTTTTGCTGGTGCTGCTGACACTTTGTGCTTCAGACATTTAGGAATCAATGCCTACTTACCTATTAATGATTTACAAAAAAAATCACCAGCTTAATGTCTAAGGAAAGAAATGCTTGTCTTTTCCCACATAATTTGCATGACACAACACCACAGTGCTTGTTATGGTGGATAGCTCTGCAGTTAATATTTGACATAGCTAGCTTCTGTTGAAACTCCCAACCTTCTCCACCATGTGTCCTGACTAACATTACATGGGGTACTTTACAGGGAAATGGTAGGCGTGAAGAAAGGGCCTCCGGTTCAAGCAGAGGGGAAAGGTATCACTGTAAGTTAGTCTGGTTGTTGACCGGCCTGCTCTGTTTCTCTCAGGTTTGCGTGTGTGTGAACTGATAGTTCCAACACATTGTGTTCTTGTTCTACTCTTCTTCTGTTTCAACTTTGGCAGGTGAACTGGCATTGGATGTACTGGCTACTGTACTCTGGGTGACAGCTTGTGACATTGTAATTGTCTGCTTTGAGCAACGGGATGGAGGGTATAATGCATCTTATGTTTCCTTTTAGCTGAAATTATTGATAACTGGCGAAGAGAGGTGGTGTTGGTATCACTAACATGGTCTGACCAAGTCTTGATTGATGACATAAATACATTATTATAAAATCTCTGGAATTCACTGATTATTACACAGTTATTATACATATCAAGAAACTGACTGATTCTTTGAGTACTTTTGTAACTAACACATGTCATTAGTAATCCAAGTGTAAACAGATTTTAATGTTGCCCAAAACTAAGGAATATGGACGGTAATACTGGCACAATTAAGTTCCTGTAAAACAGTATTGAGGTTAAGGTGTTACAGTTTACCTATTATCACAAGCATAACTAATTTTACCAGTTCAACAATAAAATAATAATTTCATAACAGTTTCATTATTTTATTAATTTTGAGTTCAATTTGGACTTAAAAAAATATTATTTACCAGATTGCATCCTTTTTTCAAATAAGGATTGATACAATTGAGATTTTTAAATACTCTTTTTGCACCACTGCAACAAGTCAACATTCATACTCTGTAAGTGGACATTTTTCACAATAGTGAAAATAGAAAAAGAATGATAGAGAGGTGGTGGTAGAAAGGGAGAGCTGGACAGAGGAAGAAGAGATTTCACATTAGTAGAGACCAAGATGGTGACTTGCTTTTGATATCACCTTCTGCACTGCACATGTGCTGCGAGTGTTCACAGACAGTGAGGCAGAAAGAAGCATCCACTACTAAATGGAAATTCCTGTGCTTCAGCCACAGCTGCAGTATGACACTTCAGATGGCTGCACTTCCCTTTGTACAGCCCCCTGGAATTAGCCAAGACCACAATGGCATCACATCAGAAAAGAAGGCAGGAAAATCTTTATTATCTGTCGCTGTGGAAATATTTGTGCAGGGAGGAAAAGGGGGCACAGGACCCTTGGCTTCTCTGTCATGTCAACCTGCATTTTCTTATTGAAAACACACACACATGCACACAACTGTCTTTGAATAAATGTCAGCTAACCCACTGTTATTATACCTGTGCTTTGGGATGGCTTGGCACAGTACTGAAATGTAAACATTCTTACACGTATCATTTTCCTTTTCTTAGTTTTCTAATTTGGGGGCAATAAAAACAATAGGTTGATGATACTGCAGTCAAAAGCAGGTTATTGGATATCTATAGCTTTTTTCTGCAGAAAAACCAATGTAGCACAATTAAACTGAATCAGTACTGAAGAAACATTGTTCAACTAGTGCTGGGAAACAAACTAATGAAGCTAACGAAGAGAATAAAACTTTCCATCAAATTGTGTTTGGGGAGGGGATTCACTTCAAAGCGATCTCAACAACAGTGCTGTCTGTCTAATTTACGTTTGCAAGCACACGCCAAATGTAAAAACCCTCATTTTGAGGAGTGTATAATTACAGGGAGAGAATGAATGGCTATAAATACCGTCATCATTACTAGTCCCTCCTGAAGAACATGATCCATACTGAAGGATAATTAAGGCAAAATATTTCTGATCCTGCAACCAGACTGTATCAGGAATGTGTGCATGTACACTCGTGCTCGTGTGTGTTCATGTATACTCTATGATAGTGTGTGTTTGCGGAAGAGTGGGTGGGGGTGGGGGTGGGGTCACAAGGCTTTCTCTCCTAAATATAGTTCGGTTCTGGTAGAGCTGCTATGTACGGACACTCCAGGAGAACTCAAGACAGACCAGCTTTAATTGGTTTGTGGAGTCATTAATGGAACAGAAGCACAACTTGTGTACAAGTGTGTGTGTGTGTGTGTGTTTGTGTGTGTCTGAACATGAGCACTTATGCAAGTATATTGGACACTGTCAATACCCTTTAAAAACAACAGACACATGGAAATAACTTTGATCAACAAACATGTAGCAAACAAGAAGATAATAATGAACCTCCATGTTCAGCCGAGGTCTCTTAAAATAGACCATTTCAACTAGGATATATCAGATTTGAGGATAATATTTCTAGATTAGGCCAGCTAATTAGTGCCCCAATATTTGGCATAGTGCTTTGACTGAGATCCAAATAAGCATATTGTCCTCATCGCAGAAGAGTGAAAGAGCTTTTCTGTGTTCTTCGCTCAGAGTCAGAAAGAATGTTCAACTGAGATGGAGAAAACTTTACTTGACTGCTCCCCCTGCCTCACTTTGTTATCTCTTTTTCTCTTTCTTGCCCGATCAAAACATAAGAATGTCGCTTTGAGTGGCCGAATGAAAGAAAACCAGGCAAACATGAGTGAGAGGCCGTGTTTATTTCTAGTATATCTATAAGCCAGGCCAGGTTTTTGTGTCAGCAGGGGTCTGCATGGGTTGTTGAGTTGTCGTGAGTTGTTGCTGAACCGGCAGCGAGTCAGTCAGCCAGCCAGTTGTCAGGCAAGTACCAGTTCCTTGTTGCTATTTGTGTTTGAGTGTTGCCGTGCCGAGAGCCTCCCTCCCTCCGTTTTCCCTTTTCTAACCGAATCCTCCAACCTCTTCTTGTGGCAAGAATTGTGCCTTACAGCAGCCTATCGCTCCTGGAAAGAAAAGCCTGTGACCAAGGCGTCTGTCCCTTTCACTGCCATTGTGTTGCTGAAACAAGGAGCAGCAGCAAAGTAGTCAGCTAAACATGATGTAGCAGGGTTCGAAGGTGGCCCCACTGTGGCTGCTGATGCTGTGCTGCAGTGAGTTGTTGTTGCTTGTTGTTGTGGGTTTCCCCCACCTGGGGCCGGGGCTGGAACCCGGGACAGCTTTTGTGTCAGTGTCTGACCAGTGCTACACTCATGAAGCTAGATAAATGGACTAGAGGGGGCGCAGATATGGGCGGGCATCTGTGAGAAAAAACAACAGAGATGTAGAGGGGAAGCAGGGGTTGCAAGAGGAGGAGGGTGCTGGGATAGGAAGAAGCAAAGACATTTGTGTTGTTGGACTACAAGGGGTCGAATCTGTTGTAAGAATAGCCTGCTTCTGCCAAAAAAGACAAGACAGTGATAAACTTTCCTCCCCATGCAGTCACTTCTCTCCCCCTCACTCTCCCTGTTTCACACCCCGTGCACCCGCACACACACACTCACTGTCACAATGTACAATTCACCACTAAAATGAATGGCTTGCCACAGTGTGACACGTCTCAGTTGCAGGGGGAGATGGTCCTTGTCCGCCAACAAAAGACTGTGGTATTATGGTGGGGCCACAGCCTGTGACAGAATGCTAAATTGTTTTAGGGTCAACAACTTATTGTCTTTGCATGAGCCACAATTTGCATATCTCCCGAGTAGTTTTCAGCTCTCATTCCTCACATGAAAATAGCAGAGCCTCCTCTAGTCTTTGAACGAGTTATAGCCTTTCAAAGGTTGCTAGAAATAGTTTTGATGAGCTGCTTTTGTTTGTTTGTTTGTTTGTTTCTTTCTTTCTTTCTTTCTTTCCTAAGTTGAATCTGCCAGTGAACAAGTGGATTTATGATATATTGTTAGGTAGTTATTATTTGAAATACTAATTATCTTATCATTACAACCATAATGGGGGTAATTACCGTAATATAAGAATTAGTTATTGTGTCTCACAATGGCTACAGTATTTTAAAAATGTGATTATATTATGTAGTTGCCTCTATAATCCCAAAGAGCATTATCCTTTAGCTCTATGTTTACATTTAATTCATTTATCTTCTCTATTTTTTTAATTCGTGGTTTTTATTTTCTTATTCCCCTCCACCCCCCACCTTCCTTCATAGTGGCCCAGGGCATGCGGGGACGAAATGGCTGGAAGTGACAGCCTAATTATCAGCTCCAACTCTGCTCATTACCCATTAGACAATCCACTGTACATCCACTTACTAAATGAATAATTTTGTATATATTATGGAAACACAATATTATGGCCTGCAGCTAACGCCTTTTCGCTAACCTCACACTGTTTCAGTACAAAAGAAATAAATGGGACACCGAAAGGTTATTTAATTTTAGCCCCAAAAGCCAACTCATGAGAGGATGTCGTGTGCAAATGAAGCGCGGAGGGAGGGAGGGGAATATGAAATTTACACACCTGCTTTTTTCCACCGCAATATTAGAATCATTATTACCAAAGCACGTGTTGTAGCAAAAGTGAAATTGATAAGGGCGCACATGGCTTAATGTTATTCTAATTTATGTCGACCAATATTTAATGACAGGACTGAAACCCATTTTACCACCACACGTTGTTATATTATACAGTGCTACAACAAAAAAAACTGAAAATAAAACAAAACCGTGACTGTTCAGTTAATATTGACACAGACAAATTAAATGTTCTTTTTGGATAATTACTGTAGCCTAATATCATTCAGATTTTATTTTCGTTCTGTTTGAAATAAGAAAAGTCTATTTGCATATTATGATCTTGCTTGTTTGGGTTGTGAGTAAAGTGAAGTTAATGTAACTATAAAAGTAGAATGACCCCGTTCCGGTCAACAAAACCTTCACTGACCTTTGTTCATTTTTTAACACTGTCCTCTAATGCGAATTACCATTTGTGACACAGATTTATGCACATAAACGTCCCACTCTGCCATGCAGATATGGTCTAGTCGTTTACTAAACATTTAAAAAAGGGAAAATAAATCACTGCCCTTTTGCACTTTGCTGCAACGTTTTGTGCAGTTATTTGTAATGATTTAATTTGGAAGCAATGCGGGCTATAAAAGAGGTAATAATATTGTCATTGCGAACAGCAAATGATTAATTGCTCACTACTATTTGAAACTAAAATGTATTTTTGGCTGTAACAAAGAATAGCCACATTTTTATTTTATTATATTACTTAAACTTGGTGTCATAATGTCCCCACATATAAAGGAATTTCTACCTTTATAGATTTTTAATTCTCCAGTAATTGTGATAGTATAATACAGTTAAGTTCAATATGTTTTAATTAAACATTAAAGAGTGCATTGTATCGTGTGTGATAAAACAGGCATAGTAGCCTTATGAGATTTGTAGCTCTTTAGAGGGTGGAAGCTGCCTCATGCTTTAGCAATATATTCCTTGCCTATAGAGGTCGCTGTGATATTGCAAAACAGATGTGCATAAGTCACTCCACAGGTTTAGGCCACTCAAATCATTCACCCTGTGGAACTGCTCACTTTGTAGTCTACTGTCATTTAGAAAGGTTCCCTAACTAAAACGTTTTCTCAGATTGTACCTACTGCTTATTCCAGGACACATTTAAATAAATAAATAAATACAAAATAACTGCAAGTGCAATTGTTTCTAAAAAATACTCGTGGGTAATAGGCTCATGTAAATAAAAAAGAGAAATGAAATGAAAAGCACAATGCTTATATAATTTCCCATCGCAAATAATTATTTCACTTTACATGTTCCAACCTCATTAGGCTATTGTGGTAAATCAATATTTGCTTTTGGTTACAGACTGTGGAGCAAAGAAGCTGCTTTTACAGGCTAATAATCACTATCAGCCGCAGAACAGACAGGACCTCAAAACACTGACCCTGCTCCACAGGGCCGACAATGCCAGCCTTCTCCTCCCCCTCGAAAAAGAAAATATTAATAATTTATCTTCGAATCGACTTCTCTCTCTGACAGATTAGATTTTAACCATTTGATTTTGTTTGGACTGGGCGTTCCCATATTATTACTTAATGACCTTCCCAGCTGCTCCTGTCCATTTTCTGTCACCAGCAACCATCTGGACACTTATTAGCACCTCAATGCATCCACGCTGCTTTCCTACCAAACTTGAATAAAATTAAGCTTGGTTGCCGACTGCCAATATTCTTTTTTTCCCCTTCCCATTCCCACCCTTCTTGAAATTAAATCGGTAGTAGGGCTACATAATAATAATAATAATTATTATTATTATTATTATAAAGACATGGAATTAAATAAGCAATAAATATAACCTGAGGATCTTGAATTTTCTCTATAATTTCATTAAGTTTATTAGGCAAAATATACGATCTGGACAAATTCCTTCAACGTTTCCTATTTACAAATTTAAATCACTTGGTATTTACATTAAAGAAAGGACACCAAAAACACAAGATAGAGACAAATAATAATTATAATTATAATAAAGTAAAAAGCCTACCAAAATGTCCCAGTCTGTCTGGGCAAAGTGTGGAGAGTAACATTATGGGCGCGATTATAGGCTACACAACAATAGAGGAAATAATCCATCCATCCACAGGATATTACCAAATTACGCCATTTGTTCTGTACCGACTGAATGCTACGCTGCATTATTATTTCTCATTGTCCTTTTTAGGAAGTGTAAAGTCTTTTTTTTCTATTTTCTTTTCTGTTTTTTTTCAAACACGACAAAAACGGTCTTGATCAAGCCGAGGAGAGAGCAGTGAGGGCCCGTTGCGTGGCGTCTTGTGGACTCCTGGCGCTGGAAGGCAGAGAGGATCTGGATAAAGAATAATACAGAGAAGTAGATAAATACACCCGCCGTGTTTGGACAGCGGGTTTCAATATGCATTTTAAGCGTGTGTGGTTGAGCAGGTTTGATCTGAAACAGATTGCAGCCTGCCTTTCCAACCCTGCACTTTAATAATAATAACAATAATAATAATAATAATAATAAGACACAATAGTTATTTGACCACTTGAAAAAATAAAATAAAAATAGAATTCTCGTTATACAAACACTATAAACAATTATGTCTCTTATTTCTATAGGACAGTTGCATGAACAGAAAGGTTTGGTTTTTTTTTTACAATTGAAACGAAGGTAAACTTATTCCTCTTTCGCTAAGAGCGCTCCCCTGGGCTCTGGGTTTCCCATGGGTCTTTAGAGAAAGCACACAGCCCAGGCAGAGCCCGTTTTACTTGGTGACTTGATAAGTAGCCACACTCTCCCTAGAGGGGTGGAATTAAAGGGGGTGTGGGATGGGAGTCAAGACCTCTGTCACCCGCAAAGCAAACTGTGTTTTATTCATGTTTGTTTATTTTATTTTGATAATGTTGTCATTGTTGTTTTATGTAGAAATAATTATAATAATTTTAAAACTGTCAGACACAAAATATAGGCACTAGAATTATTTATTATATTATAACAACTTGGGGTTTACATGCCTTATAATTATATTTATTTTTCCTGGGCTTCACAAAATGTTCATATAATGTCCAAGCTTCATTTTAGTTATTTTAATAATTGCTGTTATTAAAACTGCCTGAGATTTTAATTATTTCAATAATCATAACATTTTAAACATTTAATTTGCGGCGACTGACAGTTTTCTTGTGGCAACGTGTTTCCCACAATCGGCAAGAGCAAAACAGTGAAAAACTTGTCTCACCTGTCATGGATGGGTCGAAAGGAAGACTTCATTGTCTGTGTTGGGGGTGAATCGGATCTTACACCGTTTTCATGGTCTATAAAGGAAATAAGCAAAAACACATATGGTATGTAGGATGAATACTATAGGCCTAAGTATTTGCTAATATAAATGAACCATGTGAACATGGTAGATTTAAATGTGTAACTTTCTCCTGTCTGCATGTGTGAACAAAAATTTGATATTCTAATTGTATATTTAAAAAAAAGACAAGGCAAGAAACAGGCAGGGGATGAACCATTAATATAATACACACACCTTCCATTAAAAATAAAATGCTTAGCTGCAAGTGATATTTACGTGCATGCAAACGTGCAGAGTGTTGTCCTACCTATGTGCTTTGGACTGTGGGTCTCTGGTGGGGCCTTGCTGTCACTGCTGAGCGCTGCTGCAGCTGTTACCGGCGACACCACCACTGATGTCGGCTGCTGCTGGCCCGGCAAGTGATGGTGGTGATGGTGCTGGTTTACTCCCAGAAACGATCTCACATTCAGCAGGGAGTTCTGGCCCAGGAAAGCCCCATTTGTCCAGTTGTGGAACTTTCCAATCTGGCAAGTGTACAGTCCATGACTAGGGAGGAAGGCTGGGTGAGTTTGGATCTGGTGGTGCGGGGCTGATGGGTGAGTTGTGGCTGCTGGGCCACAAGGGGACGTGGGTTTCTGAGATGAACTATCTGGACTAGTAGCGGTCTCTGCTAAAGACCATATTTTAGGCTTATTGTTAGACGGAAGAGGAAAGCTCCCGGGCCTGTCCGGTGACAAAACTCTAGTGGTGTTGTTGTTGTTTCCGTCCGAGTTCTCCTTACTCTCTGGGTGAACTGAAATTGTGCTCTTAGCTTTGTCAAAGGCCTCATGGGCCTGCAGAGCAAAGGCCCGTCTTTTCTCCAAAGCGTCCAAATCTCCACCCGTACCGACACCTCCCCTGTGGTCCCTGCTCCCCTCCGTCGATTTATCGTCATCGTCCTCATTGCTTTGATCCCCGTCGTTGTCGTCGATTTTGTCTATATCTATGCTCTCCAAGTCAATCTCCTCCTCATCTTCGTTTTTCTCCGCTTCATCGCCACTGCCGAACAAGTTACCGTCCTCCCCGCCCTCTTTGCTCCTACTTCCCCAGGTCACCTTGTTCTCCTTCTTGAGCCTCCTCCTGGCGTTGGCGAACCAAGTGGAGACCTGTGTCAGCGTCATTTTGGTAATAATGGCCAGCATGATCTTCTCCCCCTTGGTCGGATAAGGATTCTTCCTGTGCTCGTTGAGCCAGGCTTTCAGGGTGCTGGTGCTCTCCCGGGTGGCGTTCTTAGGCCTGGCTGGGTCCCCGTACTGAAACTGGCCGTATGGATAGAAGGCAGGAGAGGTGTGAGCTGCGAAGCTGGCAGGATGGACGCCAGGACTTTCCTTGAGATCATACTGGGATCCCTTAAAAAATAAGCATAATGTGTTATTAGTGTTATTAGTTTTTACACTGAGATGTATTTTTTAAATGTAGCTCAACTGCATTTCGGCCATTATCTGCACTTCAAACTAGTAAAATGGCTTCTATTAAGAAATCCAAGACAGTTGCACCTGACTCTGAGCTTTCCACAAATAAGCTTCTCAACTTGCTACCACATGCCAGGCCTGCGGCACCTGCGCCTGCAAAACTACTCACTGAAAGGCTCCTGCCTTTTAATTAGAAAACTTTTTTTTTTCACAGAGTCCAGTCTAGTAACAGAACAAATGCAGCAAAAAAGGACGAGGAAAAAAGTTCGTTTTCGTTATTGTGAACACACAGACGACATACATGCCAAACTCCCCTCCACACTCCTCAAGTATTTCAAAGGACTTTGAAGGCCTAAGTTAAGTTTTTCGAACGCTTCTAACTGTCTTGTGCATTTTTAATCGCATGCGTCCTTTCAAAATCCAAACAACGCACATGTCTGTATTTTAGATAATAACTCAGGTTTACACACACATTAGCCAGCACATAAACACTCTGCAAGTTAATTATTATCACCAGGTGTATTTTAGCCTGGGCACAATAAAAATCAACGTGGCGTCCAGTGACAGTGATATATTGTGTAACAGACAAAACAAAAGCCTACAGCATTAAAAGTTATACTGTAAGAGTTTGTTTTGTGGTGCAGATGATTTCTCACGATCTCATCCAAATAATCTGACTTGGGGTAGAAGTCTGAAGAAAAACTTTCCTAGTTAGTCATTTCATGGTTCATGTCAAAACGCAGACTTATTGCACGAATGTTTTTGCTTCAGTGAAATGCAGTTTACTTCTAACAGTAGAAACCCACAAGATTGCTGTGAATTACGTTTTCTGTCTACATATGTTTATGAACTGAAAGAAATTCCAATACATATTCGTATTTCTTGTTTTTTCTTTTTTTCTTTTTACTTTAGTTTGTTTGTTGTCTTTGGTGAAACTTTACACACTGCCAACTCGGCAGAACTCACCGAACTGTCAGAAAATAAAATAAATATTTGGACTCACAATAATAAATCGTCATTAAATCGTCAATATGAATACTAATATATATATATATCTATATGTATTCGTTTTTTTATTAAGAGATTGTAATCTTTTGTTGCCGGATTGTTCTTTTCACACAGCTGTGGTAAAGACGCCAAGCAGAAAAAATCGTCAGTGCAACGCCAGTCCTCAAACAGACACACAACAACATTTATTCTTACCATTTGTGAGAAAAGAGCCAAGTCCGCGCTGGTGTAAGGTAAGAAAGCGCTGTAGTTGTGTGCGTACGGGTTGGCGTACATGCCCAACACCGATGTGACCGCCGCTGCGGTGGCGGACGGACTTCCTCCGATTTCGGTGCTCCCTCCCCGGGACGAAGGCGTAAGAGCACCCGGTCTCTCGCTCCCGTACACAGCCTGGGAGGCACTCAAGTACTGTGGGTAGCCTAGCTGCGGGAAAGACATCTCCACCGCCGAAATGTCGCACAGTTGTATCGTCCGACAAACTGTGCGTAAAAAAAAAACGAGTGCGAAAGAAAAGAGGAAAAAAGGAGCCCGGAGGAGTAAAGGGAAGGTGTTAAGCCAAAGTCACAGCTACTACAGACATATAGTGGTATGCAGTCAAAACAACCCACTCTTAAATCTCGGCTTCCTGTCTTTCTCGCGCAAAGTCCGCTGGATGTGATCTGATCAACAATTGCACTCCGACTGACGCGCCTGGCCCTGAGGTCTCCAGGCTGATCTCTCAGATACAATTTGAAGTTGATGCTTTGATTGGCATCCCCTACTTGAGCCTGCAAGCTCCTCCTCGTTTGGAGCAATGTGGATAAAGTGAATATAGAGTGAGCACATTGGCTGGGGCCTCTCTCTCTCTCTCTCTCGCTCTCTCTCTCTCTCTCTTTCTCTTTCTCTCTCCCTCCGTGTTTGGACTTATTGTATGTTAAATGTTCAAGCATTAGAGTCCATTCACCGAAGGCTTTGATTGTTGTATGACAACCTGTCTACACGATTTTACAGCTGTCCGACACAGGGGGAAGTAAACCCGTCAGAAGAAGGAACTTACTTTGAATAGATTTAAATTGTAATTAAAGGGGGAAAGCCCTCTCCGCAGAGGAATTGTATTTGATATCACGGGCTGCTGGTGCGTTTGTTTGATTCATATTGACTAATTTACTGTAAAAAAGTCTCTTTCTCCAAGTTGGATTTATTTCTTGTAGTTTTCTTTATCTAACGTTTTCCAAACTTATCTACTTGTCAAAGCGACGTAAGAGCTTCGTGCGTTGTTCATTCGGATAAATCTTGCTAAATAATATGTTTTAATAAAATAATTTAATAAACAATTAAGTCTTATATTTCAGCCACGTGACAACGAGAGAAGATTAAAAAATAAACAGTTAATTTTGAGATGCTTTTCTTCCAAAAGTCAAATCAGTTAAGTCAGGCGAATTTTTCCATTTAATTTATTAATTATGTATGTTTTTATTGAGTTGTATTTTAGTTTACTTTGATTACCTCACAAAGGTTTAATCAGCCAAATTCTACCTCTCCCTATCTTTTTTTTTGTTACTCATTTCCCATCTGCACGCGCGCGCAAGCGTGTGTGTGTGGATTTAAAAACAGATTGTTGTTGTCCTTTGTAACAACAGAGCCACTTCACGTTTTCCTTGTTTTGAGTGAAGGAAAAGCCAGAGAAAAGTCGAACACGGAGTCTGCAGGGACCTGCATGAACCACAAACTGTTATCTACGTACATTTTAATACTGCAATTTAATTTAAACGACGACCCAACACTTGTGGCACATTAACCCAAAAAGACAACGATTAAAAGTATTTTATCTATATCTATAGTTCAGACATCAGCGCACTGTAACTGGGACATTTATTTTTAAAATGCAAGAGAATCACCGTTTGACTATTCTTTTTGTTTGTTTTCTTTGCGCTTAAAATACAGAAAGGAAAAATATGATTTCACAAGAGTTGAACTGAAAAAAAAAATTGGATGCTGTAGCTTTTGGCCACCTCTTGTTGAACCGCTTATCCAATTTCCAGCTCAGAAAGAGAAAAGGGTCGGACACTAACCTCTACTTTCCCTTGCTGTCCACTCCTGACACAGCCATGTGGTTCACAAGAGGATGAGGATGTTCATGTTTTAACAGTTCTATTTTTATTTTATTCGATTCTTATATCGCCCACCTCCCAAGTCAAAGGCGGTCATTCTGTAGATCTAGATTTAATGCCTTAACTACTGAAGCCCAAGAAGGCAGTAGATTTTGATCTGCACCAGATGGCTCTGAGTGGATATTGCCGAGCGCCGAGGATCTGTTAAAAATATCTGAGGGGCACTGATGGTAATCTGGGTTAACACATCAGAAAGGAGGGAGGAATGGCAATTGTGATAACCCGCTGGAAATGTGTGCAGGAGGCTAAATATGATGGTTGTGTTGGGGTGGTGGGGGTGAGTGGGTGAGGAAGTAAGGAGACTGAAATTATCGCTAAATAGAAATGAAAGAGACATAAGAGAAAACAAGGAATAGAAAACACTTATTGGTCTTGATGACCAAAATTAAAATAATGGAATGCGAAAATTTAATAATAATAATAATAATAATAATAATAATAATGATAATAATAATTTGAAGACTGCTTGTGTTGGATTAGCGGTTTTCCCTTTTCTCCGAATAAAACTTATTTCCCTTTTCAAAAAAAGTAAAAAAAATAAATCGAAGTCCTGGTAAACAATGACACGTGTTGAGGGCAATAAACCATCACTGTTAACTGATTTATTGGTTCTTGTTAAACTCTTATTACCACTACAAGCTCCTCAGCTTCAACCCAGAAAGAGAGAGAGGGAGGGATTGAGAGAGAGCGAGGAAGAGAGAGAGAGAGTGAGCGCACGACAAACTTTGTTCCGGATCCTCTCGCCTTCCATCCTTTTTTTTAAACTCGTCCACAACACGTACACTTGTAGTGCATTGCCTCGAAACAGATGGCCTGTCACCATCTGTATCCGTCGCTGTATGATGCGCACGCGCGTTCATGCACACAAGTGCATACGCACACGTATCCACGGCGTCATAAGTTAATGCTTTTTACATACTCCCTTCATTTGTAAAGTAAAAAAAAGAGAAAAAAGAGAAAAAAAAGAAAATCCCCAGGCTTCTCATATCAGATAGTTTTATCATGTAAATCTACAGGAGGCTCTTCATAAGCTGCTACGCCTTAATGGCCACATTCTAATAAGTCACTCAGGTAGTGGATAAGTGCTTCTATTCAAAAGCCTGTGTTGTGCATTAACAATGCCCTTTTACCAATTCCATCTTTATTACATTTATTATTTTTATTCTCTACATACTTACCTTCAGCTTGATGAAGAAATCTCTCTCTCTCTCTCTCTCTCTCTATATATATATATATATACATTTATATCTGTAAACTGTTATTGTTTTTACATGTTACTTATGTGCATTGGATTACATGGATGTTGTGTATGACATATTCATATTCATACTTCAAACTTCTCTTTCTCTCTCTGATAGCCTACATCTATAAATAAAAAGAAGAGACACATTCTCTTTTGAAAGATAGAAACCTTACTCATTTACTCATGTCCAAAGAAGAAATACAATTATACAATATATGTATCTACTGTACATTTTATTTCATAAATACTCCAGTTTATCAGTAAATGACAAAACAACAACTGCACCAGTGAACAGTTTTAGAAAGTCCTCTTAACAAAATTTGGTTATGGTTACCCTTTTATTCCAACAAGATAGACGCCTGACTGTCATATAAATCATTTTTATATTCTTAAAATATATATTTCATTACATTTGATTAGTATGGCAACCATAAGTAAAAAAAAGTGTGAGATATATGCTTTATGTTATGCTTTTTAAAGCTAAAATGTTAGTCAGGGGTTATGGAAAGTTGCACTGTAATTTAGTCTTAGTCAGTTTAATTAAAATCCATATTGGCATGAACTCAGGTTTCTAGGAACTAGGCCAACACATAGACCTGAATGACACCAATAGAAGTCAAAGAGAGTGAACCTGCATTACAATAACATCAGTTATGTTGACAGTTGGCTACCACTGCAGAGGTCAAGGGTGTCTCTGTGAACTAATAACTGTGGTGAAAGATACTCCTTTCCTGCCTCTGGGAGTGCCAAAGTTGAGGAAAGGTTAAGAATCTGCAGAATGTCCCTTTTGTGCTTTTCTCGCAGATTATCAAATTAAGTGTTGAAACCAAAACCCCTTTTCACCCTGAAGAGAGGAGATTAGATGGATATCAGTGATATCATTAGACTATCACAACTGTTAGAACTCTTCTTATTTTTTTAACATCGCAGACAAACATGTACACACACTCACGCGCTGCTTCCAATGACCTCCCCGAACTGCGTCAGAGCAACTGAACTATTTAGCTGTGGGTTACTGTCAGAGGACCACTGGTGTTACTGTGAGACATCTGATACACAGACAACTGTACCGCACCTATAGGTAAGGAAACTAGGAATTTCCTGGATAATAAAAGAGGCTCCAAGTGGATATTCTGGGTCTTAGAGGGTCACAATGTTTTACTTGACAGTTAAACTCTTGGAGCGGTGGTGTTTCTCAATTTCAACATGACAAAGAGCTTCTGGGCTGAAACAGTTGTCAAATTTAAAAGTGTTTTGCAGCAGTTGGATTTGCAGAACAGTTCCCCCAATGCTGTACACCTTTAGCCATGCAAGAAGTAGAAGGTAATTTTAATTCTATTGACTAGTCTTCCCATTTATAACACTCAAATGCCTGGACATTCATGTACTTTTCTTTCTTTTTGAATGTCTCTCTGCTGATCAGACCATGATGCTCAAAGCATACCAGTAATTACAAGCATTGCGTAGCTGTATATTTTTTTAATACATTTGAAAGAAAAAGCACATGGCATGTATTGTGCCTAAAATTAACTGTGTGCATTTAAGCTGGAATTCAAAACAACCATGTGGACTTCATTCAGTTAAAATAAATTCTCCTAAAAATCCTTAAAGTTAGTGGTGACTGCTGAAGTAACATCTGTCTAAATGATTACCTTCCAGGTTGTAAACAAAACAATATTGCATTTTTTGCTGTTTTGTTCTCTTGTAGCAATCAATATGGTACTTTCATTTAGCACTAATTTGTTTCGCAATTGTTTTTCTTTATGGGAAACATTCAAACAGGACATAACCAACAAAAGCAGTTTGATTAAGATTAGGAAAACAGTTTTTCTCATGTAAATGTTCCTGATATAAACATTGCGTCTCAACTTTTTAAGTTAGTTTTGTTAGTTAGTTTCTTCTGTTTTTGACCGTAATCTTTGTATCATGAGGTCCTAAGCATAACCCTGAAGAAACGTATTTTCTCATGATGTTTGCCATAATGTTGTAGTGAAAAAAAACAAACACATTGTCAGTGAACATTTTACTGATATATTTAACATCAACACTATTCAGCTTTGCAATAATAAAAAAAAGGTTTTATTTATGGAGGGCAGAGTTGAAATAGATCCACATTGGTGCATTTAAGGTAACTTACTCAAAGGGGAACATTTTTCGACACTGTAATTCAGCAATGCTGGACTACTGCAGCAAGAACACTACAGTCACCACTGTTACTTGAGGTATAATAAATGAAGAATGGAAGCACAAAAAGCACAAAGGGGTGTTAACTCATCTTGAGCTGATTAAGTAGCTCATCCATATGATTACCTCTAGCTGTCACACTGACTCAAAGTTGTAGGGAAAATACAATGCTTCATTTATGTTGACAAGTTTCTTTTAACTCGTTCTGGCTTCTAACTGCATACTATACAAAAGACAACAGCCAAGGATCTCACTTTTTTTCCTCCCCAAGGGCACTCTCAGGGGTGGGTAATGAATGGGTGGGCCCAGATTTTGATGTGGTTAGGGGCCAAGGGGAGAGAAATGTGAGAAGGGGTGTTAATTGTTTTGGCTCTTTGCTGGGGAAACATATCAACATTAGATCTAATGGAGGTTAAAGACTCTCATTGCCATAGGGGCTGGAGCTAATGAATAGCTATAGCTAGCCAAGGAGAAAGAGAGATGCAGGGAGAGGGGAGAAAAAGAGGATGTAGTCTTTAATGGCTTTTATTGAGCTGAGTGTGTTAAGAGGATTAACATTAAGAACTCATGAAAGTATTTTTATATGCAATATATAATTTTTTTTTCAAATGAGACATCTTCAGTTGTAAGCGCAGCTATTTGCAACTGAAGTGAGAGACCTCAACTGTGGCCTCAGAGGGGGAAAGATCTCGCAATCTCCTAATTTAAAGTAATAATATGTTAATTTACCTTTTTTGGATAAAACACTTTCTACTTTAAAACTTGTTGCATATAATCTGAAATAGTCTGCAAGTCAGCATGCACTTGATCACAGTGAACAGTGAAGACTGCAAAGTGTAATTAACAATTTAGTCAATTTACAGACTAATTCCATTACTTGGTATTTAACTTTGCCATGAATAATGACCTGATTTTTAGAAAGTGAAGAGGTTGTAAGTAACACACTCCCAATCTATAATGTATGTATGCATTGTGAGTTGTAACAAGTACTTATTTTATCTTTTAACTTAACCTAACCCTACATTTTTTGTGGCTAACTCTAACCCAGTTGTTTTTATGCATAAAGTCAATCAAAACGTGATGTTTCCACCCTGTAACAGACTGTTTATGATTGCTGTCATGACAAGAGGAGTGATGCCAAAGGGCTACGATTGTTGTCCTCATGACAACAATCAAAGTTGATATAAGAAGCTAAGTGGGAAGTCATGATGTCACACTTTGGGATGAGAACATGTTTATTTGCTTCCTCAGTAATAGAGTAATTGTGAAAAAAAAATAAATAGAGAATGCAAGTTGGCTTTCAGGTGATACACTTCCCACATTTATTTATCAACAGAGTTAATTGAATTTAAAGAAACATTTGGATACACTGAAGTATTATTCTGAAACTACAACCTTTGACAGTGGTGAAGGGATGGACTTATAGATAAAATAATCAACAGCATGACACATGGAATTTTAATGAGGCTGTTTCTTTCATCAGTTTTCATGTTATCCTGCCTTTTGCTTTTGTGTCTCTTTGTACAAACTGTTGATAGTAGTTGAAACCTGCTGTTTTTATGATGTTGGACATGCTCCCCAGGATGCCTTGGCCTCTCACACTTATCAACGTTGATATCACCTTGATCACTGATCAAACTGAGTGTATTTAGTTGCTTGGAGGTTTCACTTCCTACAGTGTTTAATTGGTAATAAACACACAAGTTAAAAAAAAACTGGAAAGATAAAAAAAATTAGTCTGACTTTTCACTTACTGCTGTCTGTTGGTTGCTGACCTAAAAAACAAATATTTCATCTGTAATTAGTTATAGGAAGTTTAGGATGTAGTGTTTTTTTCATTGTTCCAGTGACATATTTTTACCAGTATTTGTCACATGATATTGTGGAGTGTACCCTCTAGCTTTGCATGTTACAGGGTCACAGATGAAAAAAGCAGTCTGTCAAATTCACGTATGCAATAATGAGTTCTGACCAACAGTTACTTGGGGAGGGGAAGGGGGCATTAGGGAGCAGACAGAATCATTTTCTCTGTTTAGACAACCATGACAAAACTGAACATAAGCTGAAACTAAGAAACAGGTGCCCCAGAGTGCGCAATCTTCATTTTGTCTTTTAGTGATTTTCAACACATTGTTTTACTGTAATTTAGAGATATTTTGTTCACATGGAACAATATTAAACAGGATTTAATAATTTAATTTTTTAACCTATGTATTTTTTTGCATTTTATTTTTCACAATATATCCATCATTTAATGTCTTTCAGAACAAGACATATATTAATGGAATTGCAAATTACGAAGTTATTAAATGATTATTTGCTTAGCAACAAATTGTTTGTACAGAATGAGACAGATATTGTTTTGTTTGTTAGATTGTACCTGTTCTGGTTAACAATGTTAATGAAGCTCATTAAAAACACATCCACTTGATTAGAAGTGACATAATTTACACTACATTTTATTGTCATGGATAGAAATCAGTCAAAATAGTGACTATCACAAGTTCTTTTTTGTTTTGGAATAAGTGGCTCAAATAAGCCAGCCTCTATAAACCTTCTACAAGAATTCAGCTGTCTTTCTCATAGTTAAAACATGAATTCAGAACATCAACACCTAGTTAGCATAGCTTAACATTCAAACAGGGAACATGAAGAAATGCCTAGTGTGACCAAAGGTAACAAAATTTTACTTTCCTTGTAAGTAACTACTGTATGTTGATTCTTATCATCACAAATCATGATTGTCTAGCAACCAGTAGAAATATTGCATATTTACAACATATATCCAATAAATATTCCGCCACATAACCCTCTGTGGAAACAGTGTGTATTTGTTATTGTGCAGATTCAAATAAATGACATATAATATGTTAAGAAAGATATTGTTGGTAGTTGAATATATATAAGAAGTTTAAATGAAAATGGCTTATGGCTTATAAAATACTTTTTAATTGCAACTCTCTCCAATCCCAATGAATAGGAATTATTTGTTTCATGTTCCAGGAAAACAAGGACCTATAGAATCTGACATAAAGTGTGTTGGGAAGCCAATTCAAATTTACCTTAAATTTTTTTTTTTTGTATCATATTCACAAGACATCTGACAGTTTTAATAAAAATAAATGGTCATAGACTGCTCATACCGTAGAAAGGTTCACTTACACACGCACAAATAAAAAAAAACAAAGGAGCAAAGGTGAACTCTTCTGTTTCAAGTGTTCAAGTGCAGTGATAATGTTACTCAGACTGGGTGGCAGGTTGCAGCATGGCTTTTTACATCACGCCTATGTTGAAGCATCATTGATTCCAGCTGAAAAAGAAACCAAGCTGGACAATGAAGTTCAATAACAACTGACTCCCATCTCAAACAGGACCAGCTGATCTGGCACAGTGTAATGCTTTAGCATTAGTGGCACTCAGCTGTTTCTGCCAAACATTGGCCCACACCATGAAATCTCTTGTTAAGAAGAGAGAAATAGTGTTCACCTTGTAATTGAACCATTTTATACCCCTTTCCTCCTCCCCTCTGCCCCTTTTCGAGCTTCTTTCTTTCTGTCCCATCCTGCTCGTCTCCATTTGTTTTCCGCTCACCCCATCTTAACACACACACACACACACACACACAATCCTTTGTATGAGCAGCAGCACCCATCAAAATCTGGATCGATCCCCTGGTGTCATTGTGTGAGGAGGTTATTTATGTGGGCATCCAATCTGCACCTGCCGTTGTGTTTGAGCAAGAGGGGAACACGGCCAGAGTTTGTTAACAGTGAAAGGGGAAACATCAAAGCTGTGTGTGTGTGTGTGTGTGTGTGTGTGTGTGTGTGTGTGTGAGAGAGAGAGAGAGAGAGAGAGAGAGAGAGAGAGAGGAGGGGAAGAGCAGCCACCTCAGAGCCCCATGAGTACCCGCCAGCTCGCTGCCTCATCTCTCGTGAAATGAGCACTTTCACAGTCAGTTAGTCTTTAAGTAATAGATATATTGAGTTCATCCCTTGTAACGTTAGACAACTAATTTATTATTATTTTTCCTACTCCCGTCACCCTTTGCAGTCCTGCCCTTCTCTTTTCCCCATTTCGTCTCTTCTCCCTATTCCCCTCTGTGTCCATTTTCCCTCCCTCCCCATCAACACAGGATTATGAAGGTTAAATAAACTCTGTGAAAATGAATGAATATTGCCACCAATCTCCTACCCTGACTGTAATCAAACCCTCACCACCACGGCAGCCACTCTTTTTTCTATCCTCATTGACTGAAAGAAAAAAAAAGAACTCCAGCCCAGGCTATCTGGCGGCAGAATGAATGATCCTATTTATGTTAATGCATACATGAACGTTACACAGGTTTTTCCCCTGATAAGGCGATAGGTTAATGAAATGCTCATTTCATTTTACCAGTTGTTTTCTCTGTGAAGTTCCGATAAGTAGCAAACCAATGAAGCTTGTAATTACAATCTTACAGAAACCCAGCCAATCTGTGTATAAATCTCACCATCCAATTACAAGATGTAATAATTTTGCAGTCAAGCTGGTAATGAGGTCTAATACTCATGCATGTGATAATCCCCCCTGGATGCTGACTCTATCAGATGTTAGCTTTGTAATTATATGAGCTTGAGAAAAAAAAAATCATTATTTCATGTTGAAGTAGAAAATGAGGTTGGTGGGAAGTTAATTTTCTCTATGCTCTGTGAAGCGTAGACAAGAATTTAATGATTTAATTACAGTTGTTAGCCCTTTTTTGCGAGAGGCTTAAATTGAGCTAAGCATTTTTCATAGCCCCCGACATCAAGAGTCGGGGAACATCAAAGATTTTGACAGCATACAAAGTGATGAGCAGGCCCAGTGGCCCTGAAATTTTTTTATTTTTCCAGCCAGAAAATAAGGTTTCCTTTCCTTTTGGTTCTTTCCTTTTCCTTTTATCATTTCCTTTCTTTTTCCCTTTCATCCTTTCCTCTTTTCCTTTCCTTCGCTTTCTCTTTCCTGTCTTCATCGTCAGGGTAACCACAGCCCAGGGACACCAGGCCTACTGGATAAAAGCAACATCAACAAATATTAACCGCTCTGGCTTTCACCACTGGCAGCTAATCCACTGTATGTGAATTTGTCATATCAGATTACTATGACAGTCATGGTGCAGGGCAGAATGGAAAGCATCCTCCTGCATCCTCAAAGGGACAATATAGTTTTACTCCCTACCTTCTTTGAATTTCAAAACAGCCTATGAGTGGTGTCTGTAGTCCTCTGATTTCCATACAGCTTTTATATGAGAGAAAGAACCTGTAAATACATTCCTCAGAGTAATCCCTAGAAAGAGGAATGGGTGCTTTTGGCACTTTAAAAAAGTGCTTTGAGCAGTGTAATTCAACTTCATAGTAACAGTAACTACTTGGTTATGCAGGGTATGGTGTGAGTGTGTGCGTACTGCTGTCATCCATGGTTTTATCAGGTTTTGGAACCTGGCATCTGGAGAGTTATTGATTTTGATTTTAATAACTTACTTTGGCCCAAAAACTTGACATGAGAAAATGGTAAATTTATAAATAATATGTGACAGTTTGTTTTTCATCTATTGACATGTGAAATGTTTGTAAATCACAGACCACGATCCAATCCAACAGGATGCAGTATTAACGTATGTATTTAGCTATTCACAGTGTTGTGAAAAAGTATCATCATTCCATATATATATATATATATATATATACATATAGTATATTTGTCATTTGTCATCTCATCAAACACATTTTAATATTACACAGAGATAACCCAAGTAAATACAAAATGCTGTTTTTAAATGATGATTTCATTTAAAAAGGAAAAAAGCTGTCCAAACCTGCCCGTTAACAAGCCTCACAATAACTATTTGTGCCACCCTTTCTGGCAACAACTGCAATCAAACATTTGTGATAACTGGCAACAAGTCTTTCACATCTCTTTGGAGAAATTTTGGTACAACTCTTCTTTGCAGAAGGGTTTTAATTCAGCCACACTGGAGGACTTTCCAGCATGAACGGCCTATTTAAGGTCATGTCACAGCATCTCAATTAAATTTAAGTCTGGATTTTGACTAGCACCCATTCAGAGGTGGACTTGCTGGTGTGTTTCGGATCATTGGCAAGCTGCATAAACCAAGTGTGCTTGAGCTTGAGGTCACGAACTGATGGCCAAACATTCTCCATCAGGATTTTCTGATAGAGAGCAGAATTCATGGTTCCATCCATTATGGCAAATCGTCCATGTTGTGCAGCTGCAAAACAGCCCCAGACCATCACACTGCCACCACCATGTTTGACTGTTGGTATGATGTTCCTTTTATGTAATGCTGTGTTAGTTTTGTACCAGATGTAACAGGATACAAAAACAAAAGTCTTCGGGATAATCAAGATGTGTTTTGGCAAATGTGAGACGAGCCTTTATATTCTTTTTGGTCAGCAGTGGCTTTCGCCTTGGAACTCTCCCATGGATGCCATTTTTACCCAGTCTCTTTCTTATTGTTGAATCACAAACTCTGACCTTAATTGAGGCACGTGAGGCCTCCAGTTCTTTAGAAGTTATGGGTTCTTTTATGACCTACTGGATGAGTCATTGTTGTGTCGTTATAGTAATTTTGGTAGGCTGGCCACTCGTGGAAAGGTTTACTACTGTTCCAAGTTTTCTCCATTTGTGGATAATGGCTTTCACAGTAGTTCGCTGGAGTCCCAAAACCTTAGAAATGGTTTTGTTACCCTTTCCAGACTGATATATGTCAATTACTTTGTTTCTCATCTGTAGTGGTTAATGACAGTTCATTTATGATTTAGCAAGGATGGGGCAATTGCTTTTTCACACAGGGAAGGGCAGGTTTTTTCCCTTAATAAATAAAATCATCATTTAAAAACTGCATTTTGTATTTACTCTGGTTATCTTTGTGTAATATTAAAATTTGTTTGATGATTTGAATCATTAAAAAATCAAGAAGGAGAAAATATTTTTTCACAGCATGTTGCAACAAAAAGTTGCCAGTGCCAGCTTGTATGACCTCCTACAAATATATGATACCAATATATTTCCCTCTGCTCTGAAAAGATACAGCTTAAACATTTTTGTAGAAGTTTACAAATGACCTTTTTTCAGTTAGACCATATTTCACAATGTTTCTAATTCAAATGCTTTTGGGTAAACTCTGGATAGTACATGCAGCATTCCTCTAGTATTGACAAAATGTTTGCAGTGTTGCCTGAAATATTATATAGGTTTTAATGGTTTAAATGTGTGTATAAAGTGGCCGAAAATATCAAAAAATGCCCAGAGCACAGGCTGAGGAATCTAAATAACTTGTTTTGTCTGTCCTACGGTCCAAAACAATTACACAAGACTAAGACAATCAAACCATTAATCTAGCTATGCCTTCTGACATGATACATTCTTAAGATTATTAAGATATTCTTAAGTTTATATCTACGGAATATGCCCAATATGCATTGGTCTTTGCACATATTTCACTGCCACATTCAAATCATTATTTGCAAAACTGTGTTTAAAAGTTACATTTGCAGGTTGTAAAGCTATATAAAAAAGCTTCCCTGATTCTGCACACCCCATCCTCTCTTTCTCCCTCCCTCTGCCTCTTTTGACCTTTTTTAATCCACCTCAGCCCTCTCAGTCCTTTCTCTCTGCTTGGCCATGTCCTGTTAAACAAGAAACGTGTTGCGGTGTTGTGACCCACAATTGTGGGCAGCTTCACGGCAGGTTTTGAAGGCCTTTTTTCTGCTCTGGTGTCCAGTCTGCCTCCATCTGCCACTGCCTCACCACAGTCCCACTGGGGGAGATGGGGCTAATTCTGCAGTCAATTAGCAGAAGGGCCGCTTTTGTTCTCTCACTGGCTCCCATGGGCACTATCTGCTTCAGTGCTCCCTCACTCTCGCTCCATTTCGATGGTTCTCACTTTCTGTCTCATTTATTTGTTCATGGTTCTCTAACTCTCTTTGGTTGTGTAATTTCTTTTGTGTCATCCTGTTCCTCTCTCTTCTTGTTGTCTTTCTTTGTATCTTTACTTTGTTTATTGCATTCTCTACCTCTTTCTATCTTTTCTGTTTCTTTCTCTGACATGAATTCTTTGAGGTATTGAATGTCTGCTAGCCATATTTCTCTTCCCAGCCTACCCTTGCTCAGTGACCTTTGTGACATTGTTGGCCAAACGATGTCTCTGGCAATCACAAGCTATAAAAGATAGAATTATAGGTATATATTCCCCAGCAGATTTTGATACATTGTATCATAAAAATTAGCTATTAGTCTAAATGACAAACATAAAACAGCAAGCTACAAATTAACTGAACATGCTGTGTGTTTGTTTGTGTGTGTGTGTGTGTGTGCATAATTTCCTGCTTGTCTTATGTTTTTTACACAGAGCTATATTAATTATAACACTTTACATTTGCCCTATTGATCATAACCTCAGCTTTTTATTCTGTCCTTACCAGTTACATAGACTTGTACAAGCTATCACATCAAACTATGCCATGGACCTAAAATTTGAGGAAAAGTAGTTCTATAAATAAAACATGTTTCAAAGATGAAAAATTGTTAGATGTAATACAAATACTTATGTTTCTTTTCTTCACAACAATTATTTAAAAATACACTTATTAAATTTTTTGAAGAGGTGTTACATTTAAATACTTTTCTCCCATCGGGCCTACTACCATCAGGAGAAAGAAGAAGCATTATTGAAAAATTATCCAGTGTAAAATAAGGTAGAAATCATTCTTTTCCCTCTGTCTTTTGACCGAGGCAGCACCCTGTGGGTCTTACCCCGCTGTTGTCCCTGTGGCTCTACCTGGCCCTACAGAGCTGTACCTGTTTCAAGTTAATAAATCATTTTGGCATAATAAAATATTCAAAGGAGAAGGGGATCAGGCAAGGCCAGGTTAAAGAATTTCTTAAATTTTCATGGCATGACAGCCTGTTCCACATAGCCAACTCCACTTCAGCTGATTCGTGTTCTGGGTTGTGTGTGTGTGTATGTATGTGTGTGGCTGCAGTTGGGAGGATCCTCCGTGTCACTCTAATAGTCTAAAATTACACTTGTATCAGTGTCACTAGCATATGGGGTCTATGTATACCCTTAGGCCCATCACACTCCCTTCCACCTTTCACTGACATGGCATTTAAAGTGATACCATTTGGGCAAAGCTAGTTTTGACAGAAAAAGTGGAAAGCTGTGTGTTTCCGTACTTAGCCCGATGACAGAGCTGCAGCCACCAGGGGCCCCTGCCACAGAGCAGCCAATCAAATGATATTTTACAGGATAATGATGGAAAGTAGGCTTGCCTCCTTAGTCAGTGTTCTCACTCTCTCCTCTTCCCTCCTTTTGTTTTTCTTCTCTGTCCCTAACCTTCTGCCCTTTCCCTAACCCTTTAATTTTGCCCTCACTTCATGTGGTGGGATATAACAAGAAACCAATAATGAGCATAGCTGCCCATAAAGCTATCAGTGTTGTAAATAGACTATTGTAATGCAATATTTAGGTTTTATTTAAAACCCAATTAAACTATTAAGCCTTTTAAAGGTGGATTCGGTTTCATATCACTAAGATGAAAGCAAAAACACTTATGTGAGCATTATGTGTTTTATTTGCCTTGTTCAAATCATGTGTTTATGTTTATTCTGTGAACACTGTTTTCTGTAAGTGGGAATCAGGCAGTTAAACAAGAGTACTATGAAATTAATCATTCTGTCCTATGCTGTATCAAACAGCTGTAGAGGCCTGGGGTAAGTTAGTCTCACAAAGGTTAAACAGAATATGAAATAGTGATGAACCCATGGATAGAGGGACCAATTAAAGCTACCTGTTCTGCTCTGCCATCTCTCCCTTTGTCTCTCTATCCTGACCCCTTTCACCATCTACTCCCTCACTTTTTATTCTTCCTTGAATCCTCTCATCATACCTTTCACCATCCTTTGATCCTTGCTTCCTCCCTACCATGCCTCCTAATTCCACTTTTCCTCTTAACCCTCTTCATTTTTCCATTCATCTTTTCACCTATGCATCCTTACATTCTCTCAAAGACAGACACTGCTTTGGCTGGCAGTTCACTGAGTGATTGATTCCCTCTGGATAAAGAGGGAGACCTGAGCAGGTGAAATGTTTAATTCTAGTACGAAAAACAGTGGAACATGTAGAATCCAATGTGGAAGCAAGGAAATGGGGAGGACAAGTTAGGAAGCCTGGTTGTTCTAAATGAGGTGCTTGCAAAAGAGTATTGTGAATAAAGAATGAGCTACTAATTTTACACAGCGCTTGTTGTAAATATTCAATATAAAGTTGAGTGACAAGACTAATATCAAGATAAATTTGTTGTTTGTTTTGTTAGCATCTCACCTGCTTTTTTTTCCTGCAATAGGTGGAAGGCTTCTAAGAGGAACTATTTAACTTGTAGTGATGTGTCGTTCATGGCTCTGAGAGCTGATTCTTTGTAGCAACTGAGAGCCGAATTTTCAGCCGCTCCTGTTAAGCTGCTGAGAATCCATGCAGGCAGGGGTGGGACTTTATTTTAATGGGCACACTATGTGGCCAATCACATGCAAAGACAGACTAGGATCATACCATTATGTGAAAGAAGGAAGAGGCAGGAGCTCTGAAGGCAGTGAGTGTAGTGGCACCGGCCAGGTACACAGAGAGGGATGAGGAGCCGGATTTAAATGCAAAATAAGGCTTTTTTTAAAACACTGAATAAAAAATTGCTTATCAACACACAAACCATTCATAATTGCTAAATTAAGTTAAAATAGAAGGTTTAGAGTGATACCAAATGAAGAGCCAAAACAGCCGAATCTTTGAAAAGAGCCGGACGAAAAGAAAAGAAACATGGGTTTCCACTAATGAGACTCATACAACAGTCACACAGTTTCACTCTCATGGCATCAACTGGCTTCTCCAGCATCACCAACACACATACACACACTTTCAGTATCTATGTTTCTACTTTTCATCTGTTCATATCTTGCATATCTCTTTCTGCCATGCTTGTCTGACCTCTATAAAATCCCTAATATATGCCAGTAATTGCACATCAAACCTCAATGCATTATTTTAGCCCCAAACTCTGCCCCAGCCAACACACGCTCTCACACACACATGCCAAATGCACATGCAGCAAACACACATATATAACTTTGTATTTGCATGTGCATATACAAATACACATCCAGACATTCACATGCAAGCTTGCAGATTTCATTTTTATGTACACAAACACACACAAATGTGGCTTGCTGGCCTGCTGATGGTGTGGGACTCATGTATTTTGATGATATGAAAGTTGACCACATTTACATGCAAATCGAAGTTCCAGATTAATAGGGTCCAAGTATGAGGGCACAGGAAGACTGCATGGTAATATGCTATTATAGCTTTTAAATACATTTACCAATGTTTTGATGCAGAATTAGCATGGTCCTAGCACAAGGAAATTATGTTGGTCTGATAGCAATTTGGTTTTCCAATTGGGAATACAATTTCATCAGGTTCAACTGTCATTTCTAATAATGACTCAGGTTGTGCTCACTAAATTGAAGATTTTTTTCCTCACTTTTTTTTTCTCCAACCTTGGTGGATGAAAGAACAAGCATTGTGTTAACAGAGGTTTCTGCATTTCAGAAATTGCTGTACCTAATACCATTTACAACAACTGAAAAAGATTTGTGTGTGTGTATATGTTCATGTTTTCATAAGTTCTTTCTTTCAGCTAAAAGGAAAAAAAAAAAATCTAGGTTGTCTTGGATTCCAAAGGTGAGAAAACAACTGTTTCTGGTACCAGTGTTTGTCCTTGTCTTCTTTATAACATAAAAGTGTGTTTTCATATTCTACATGAAGAATAATCTAGTCCCCATTCTGCCAAAAGATTGAGTAAATATGACCAATGACATATTTACGGTCAATCACAGCATGCCAGCCAGAGCAAAATGTCAATCACCCCTCACTCAAAATGGTCCTGACAGCTAAATACAGATCTCAATTTTCATTCAGATATTTCATTACTTCTGAATAATAAATTGCAAAATACGTTGTTTAATGTTAGCAATTTTTTGCTCTATATTTTGCTTTCAAAATGATGAATTTCAATATGAAGGCTGTTGACAAAACTCAGAGTTGTTGACAAACGATTAGGCAGTAGACTGACCAAAAAGTGAATGGTCTCTACTGTTATAAGTCTTGTTTATCATGTTTGCATTTAATTATTTTATTCAACTGTACTATGTTTTGATTTCCTTTGAACACAAAGATAAGGAACATAAGGGAAAAAAGCACAAAATAAGGCAAGAAAGGAGACAAAAAAAACAGACAGATCAACCTCGGGTGTTACTTGTGATGTATTTCCTTTACATTTTCCCACTCAAGAAAAACAAATAATTAACAGCCCCATGGGAAGTAACACACAAATAGAATAATGTATTTGTGTCAGTCAAATGCCTTTCCATAGCTGGGCAAAGAAAACATAATAAATGAATATGAAATACATAAACATAGCCCGGATACCATCCAATTAATAAATACCATTTTTGTGTCTTTTGGGGGCTAAAATACTTTTGAAAAATCTAAGCATGCCTTTTGGCATCCTTGTCAATTTATGTAAATAGCCTGCAACCATTCTAGGGGCGAGGAGCACAAGGAGATCATAGATTATTAATGAAGTTTGAAAATAACAAAGGCTGCGTCAGCTGCATCCTGTACCATGGTATCAATGGCACTCAGTCACTAAATGGCACAAAATGTTTGCTTGACATACACTACAGGTTCAATATCAGGTACTCCTTGCAGTTTTACTCCTTTAGAAGGTGGTAAATATGTGATCTGACCAAAAAGAGTTTAAGTACTTGGGAATGGTCTAACCTTTATCTAATTCAGGCTCTCATGTGTTGAAGGTCTGCTAATTTGGCTCTACTGAAAGGGAGATGGGGGGTGGGGTGCGAGAGTGGGTGCGGAACTCCTGGCTGAGTAGGCCAGAAATGTTAGGCCTTTGACATCAAGGATTGATTCCACTCTGAGAGGGCAGAGCAAGGGAGAGAGAAAGGAGGATTGTGGCAATGCTTGCCCCTTCTCATTAGCTGACCGTGGGGGAGTGGAGGCGTTAACTTGGCTTCTCCTTTGAGACTCTAAATGGGTCGAGGGCCACCACTGATGAGGGGGAAGCTCACAACCACAAAACTTGGTTCAATATTGAGTTAAGCTAACTTTGTTTTTCTTCATTACAGCGGCTGAGCTGCTAAGTACCACATGCAAAATGGACAGGGAAACAAAGTGGTGAGACATGAAACAAACACTGTAGGTATGCAAATTAGCATGCACACACACACATCATGAAAAAAGAATACAATAAGTACACCTCTTTAAGAAGAACACATCACAGCAGCTTGGTAAATGAGATTATGCACTTTAGTTAATTAATCTCAAACACCCTGTCATTAAACTACCAGGTAGTTAGAAATTGTTAGTAGACAAATGGGCTGCTTTGACTAGGTAGCTTGAAATAAAGGGTTCAGATAATGAGGGACTAATCATTGGCATCAGTTAAGTCCATCAGGCCTAATTTTCCCCAAAAAGTGTACATACGGAGTTAATCTCCACCTTTTATGAATTAATTTCCCATCCAGAGGTTCAGCATCGCACTAATAAGGTTTTTCACACAGTTGTGCAAGCATGCAACCTAGCCCCCTTCTTTCACACACACACACACACAAAGATTAAACAGTGTTATGAGCCATGGACTGCAGAACAAAGAGGAAGTATATAAAGAGTATACTCTGAAGGAGATGCTCCTCTAAGGATAATGAGGCTGCTGAGGCTTTACTCAAGGAGCTTCCTTTTAGTCTTCTTGCTATTCCTCCACCTTCATACTCATATTGTGTCTTTGTCTCTAACTCTTGTCCACTCCACAGTGAATTGTAAACTCTTGATCCTTGCTGCTCATCCTACAGTAGGTGTTTTGTGTCACATCCTGTTACTGATGCTTGTTGTGGTGTGTCCTATACAGATTAGCTCTTAACTCTTACCTCATTTTACTGGACAGCGAATGATTTAAGACTCATAGCATACGCTTGTATCACTCAAGCACCTGTTTATAAAATATCCTGCTAATTTCAAAATGATCTTGTTTTCTAAGGTCTGCTAGCTTAGCATTTAGCTCATCTTTTAATTATATACTTTATCGATCCCCTTGGGGAAATTGATGTTTGGACAGCTGCAGTAGATGACGGCACTACTGCGGGGTTTCGGTTTCTTGTCCAAGGACACTTCGACATTAAATTCAATTCAATTCAATTCAACTTTATTTATATAGCGCCAAATCACAACATAAGTCATCTCAAGGCACTTTATAGTGTAAGGTTTAAGACCTTACACATTTTATAAATATATACAGAATATTGTAGAAAACCCAACAGTCCCACTTGAGGAAGCACTAGGCAACAGTGGAGAGGAAAA
>JAUMHL010000009.1:16445914-16472105 GCA_032362345.1 Sandelia bainsii | reverse complement strand
ATATAATAACCTCAGTTTTGTCTGAATTAAGGAGTAGAAAATTACAGGACATCCAAGCCTTTATGTCTTTTAAACATTCTTGAAGTTTGCCTAAATGATTGGTTTCATCTAGTTTCATAGATAAATATAGTTGGATATCATCTGCGTAGCAATGGAAATTAATTGAGTGTTTCCTTATAATATTGCCTAAGGGAGTCATGTATAATGAAAAGAGAATCGGTCTAAGCACAGAAACCTGTGGAACAGGAGGAACTGGGAGTCAAACCACTGACCCTGGGGTTCATAGACAACTGCTCTAGTGACTGCCAACTGAGCTACATGCTGCCCCATGACGTATTTTAGCCATGGCTTCTCTGTCTCCCTCTGCTTCTCCTGCTTTGATCTGTTCAGTGTGTCTCATGTTTAGCTTCTCCTCTGCCTCCTTTAGTGGTAATGGTGTTTGTAATAAGTGTAAGTTATTTGCAGCATTGGAGGTGAGGCTGATGGAATTGGAAACTCGGCTCTGCACTATGGAAAATAAACTAGCTAGTCAGGCACCAGTAGCCAGTGCGGAGCCACCTAGTTTAGCTCCCGTGAGTTGTCCTCCGGCAGTTGGGAAGCCAGGCCAGCTGGGTGATGGTCCAGAGGAAACATAACCCTAAACACTCGCTCAAGGTTCTCCACCAGCTGGTTCACGTTTCTAACAGATTTTCCCCACTCAGTGACACACCCGCTGAGAAACCCACTCTGGTAATAGGCAGCTTGATAGTCAAAAACGTGAAGTTAGAAATTAGTTAGTTAAACAATCAAATATGGACTATTAAAAATCGGATCTCTCTTATCTAATAGCCTCAATTGGTTTTACCCAAAATGTAAATAAGCCCACTCACAGTTTTCATCACACACATCTTATTCAGGCATACAGTGCTGAAATTGATCATTGAATATGTTCTCCCCCAAACTCTCTGTTGTTTGATCATTTTAAATAACATTCAAACTTATTACAATGGACTTTATATCACTTAGGAAAAATTGTTCATCTGAAAATGCTGTTACCACATTTAAGGAAATACCTGGACTTGTTAGTACAGATAGATTCACATGTAGCCTGGAGGAACTGGGTAGATGACTGCTCTACCCACTGAGCTACTTGCCACCCTGAGTAAGGGCACTCAAAAGTTAGTTATGGAGTTCCACAGGGTTCTGTGCTTGGACCAATTCTTTTCACTTTATACATGTCTCCCCTAGACAATATTATGTGGAAACACTTAACACTCGATGCTGAAAAACTAGTCCATGCATTTGTTACTTCTAGACTGTAATGCACTATTAATTCCCCCGAAACTCATTAAAAAGCCCTCAGTTAACCAACAATGCTGTAGTCAGAGTTCTGACTGGAATTAGTAAGAGAGATCATATTTCTACTACATCACAATACACAACTTCTCTCCACTGGCTCCATGTAAAATCAAGAATAGAGTTTAAAATCCTTCTCCTTAGATATAAAGCACTTAATGATCAAGCTCCACCATATCTTAAAGACCTCATAGTACCATATTATCCCAGCAGAACACTTTGCTCTCATTACCTTTCTGCAGGTATTCCTGGCCTTGGAGCTGTATGTTTCCAGTTTGCAGTTACTGGCCCTATACCAACCCGCCCAGTGTTTTGTCTGCTGCTTGTTGGTCTCTTGTTGCCTGCTGTTCTTTTCTCTCTCCTCTCTCCACTCACCCCAACCAGTCGAGGCAGATAGCCACCCACCTTGAGCCTGGTTCTGTTGAAGATTTCTTCTGTTAAAGAGAGTTGTTCCTCTCACTGTTGTCTAGTGCTTACTCAAGTGGGATTTGTTGGATTTCCTACATAATTCTCTGTATATTTATATTCTGTAAGGTTTTGTACCTTACACTGTAAAGTGCACTGCAATTACTTTTGTTGTAATTTAGTGATATGTTATGACAGCGTATTGCTGCCATCAAGAGAAAAAAAAAAGATAAGATATTTTCACGTTATTACAAGATATATTTCATGTTATTACGAGATACTGTACTTTTACGTACAACGTGATACTGTACTTTTACGTTATTATGTGATACTGTTGTTTTACGTTACTATGAGATTTGTACAGTAATCGCCGAGAGAGAACTGAGAAACTGACAATGAGTAGTTTATGCGGTTTTATTACGTTTTATTTCATGCTTGGATTGAGACATGGCTAAATTTTGCAATTACTGCGCACATTGAATGGTAGAGTTTTAAAAAATGCATAACGCATATCTCGTAATAATGTGAAAATATCTTGTAAAAACGAGAAATGTATTATGTTATGACGAGAAAATTATCACGTTAAAACGAGATACTGAGCTTTTATTTTTTTCTTGATGGCAGCAATACGCTGCAGTACTATGTAAATAAACTGAGTTGAACTGAATTGACTTAGTATGTTACATGCTGAAAAAAATGTTTAATGCCTCCATAGTGTGTATATAACATTTGTGAGTACATGAGCATGCAAATGTGCTAGCGACAGTAGTTCTTAAGTCTTTGCTTCAAAGTAAATAACAAGCACAATTCTTTCACTGTAGAATAAAAATCTGTGTTTTAATTATGTTTTAGTTGTTGTTATGTTTGTTGTTGTAACAGATTAACAAGACAGGCTGCTCTGCAGGGTAAAATGCTTATAACTAGCTTCAAATGAGATAAATTCTCATACATGCTTAAATACTTACAAATCTGTCATTGGTAGTTGTCCATTGTTTTACTAACCAATTATTTGCATCAGTTGTAGCATAAATGTAAACCCACGTAATAAAGGAAAGAGGCATTTGCCTGTCTCAAGTGCTGTAATTGGCCAAGCTTGTTGTTCTCAGAGGTTCACTCTGTCTTTGTTAAACTGACAGATTTAAAGAGATAGAAAGTCAGAGAGAGCAAGACGGTGGGAGTGCAGCAGCCGTCCACTGGAACGAGATGTCTACAGTCTATCTCAACACATTTTTTAAACTTTCATGGCCTCTTTTTTGGCCTCTTTGCCAGCTATGTCTCAAAGCACTCTACTGTCAGCGTAAAAGAACACTCAAGATTGTGTTGGTCTTGAATTAATTATGTGACATTAATTAATTAAGGCACAACACTCTCTAAACATAGTTTACATCTGAGAAGAAAAGCAACCAAGACCTGGAAAATGAACAAAGTGTTGTGTCATATATTGGCAAGCACCATCAGATTTAAAGTGCTCTTGTTTTTCAAAGTGTACTTGCAATGTATCTCACCTCATACATCAAATTAGTCTTGCAATCTCTTATTTAAAACTATGCATGCAGCAGCTTATTTCTTCAAAGATGAGGGGATTTTTTTCTAACTTAAAGCAGATGTTAAGCATTACAGCAGATCATACCTTGCCTCTTTTATTTAAAAAAGGAGGATATTCAATACTCAGAGCCTTTGTGAACCAGTAGTAAAGTATAGTGTAATGCAAGTCAATACTCCACAACATGGACAAGAGAAGAGAAACAAAACTAGTACCATTAGAAAGCAGTATGGACCACCAAAGGCCCAGAGAGCACAGCTAATATGACACCCGAAGGCCTAATCTTCTTAGTGGGGTGGGATATCCATTACGGAATCAACCTTCATCCCAACCCTTTCTCCCCTATTTTAGCACCACTACTACACCATCCCTTCTTCCTCCATCCATTCAACCCCCACCCTCCCTATAGAGCCAGTGCTAGCATTGATAGCCAGCATTGAGACAATTGGCTGACTTGGGGCCCTAATCAGGTATTAGCCACTAAAGCTGTAAGGGAAGGCTGCTAATCTCCATACTCGCTTCATCTGTTGAGGCAAGGCCTCAGTTGTTTGCTTTCTTCTGGCCCAGGCCTAGATCAAAGATGCCTGGTAGAAATCAGATTAGAGTAAAGAAGAGAGAAGAGAGTGAGAAGGAGCAGGGCATGGAGGCCACAGATCTTTAAAACATCCCTACTCTTTTCTTCTTTTAAAAGCTTTTTGCATAATCAGGTAGGGGAGTAAGTGACTTTAGCCCCCCAAAAAACCTCTTAGCCACAGATGAAACAAAAACAGTATGGGACTGAAGAAGAGGTAGAGAGAAGCAAAATGTTCATTATGAATAAAGTTAATTTGTTATTTGAACGTATTCCAGCTGCTCATTCACATACTTCATAGAGTTTAATGGTCTACAATGCAGTAGCAAAACTGACCAGTCATTGTTATGGTGGTAATGTGTGTGTCTGGGTAGTGTGGTTTCTCTTTTACCCAAAATACAAAGAATAACAGAAAATATAGAAAATAGAATAGATATAAAATATAATAGATAGATAGAAAATGTAATAATTTATATATTTTTAAGCTCTGCAAAACACATTAAACTGTTCTAAGCCTTGTTTACTGGTTCATAATACACTTGTTGTTACTGAAAAAGTGAAAAATATAAATCCATCAAAATACAGTAGTTAGCTTTCAGACCTGACTAACTTCCATCATAGGTTTACTCTGGGAATAACTTCACTTGCATTATTAAAATAACAATTTACACTCCAGGTAGTTTCCAGTAGCTTCAAATAGACAAATGCAGGGCATTCATTCACCCTATATTGACAATTTTAAAGCTTTGCTAGTTTATACTCACTCCAAACTCCCCATAATACAAACACACATCCACACACTCTTGTTCAGTGGCTATTGTTATTGACTGGAGCACACTGGATTCACTTTCTTTTTCCCATGATGTATTCTGAGGTTGAGGTGGTCCTTTATTTGTGAAGGCAGCAGCCTGGGTGGAGCAGAAGGTGTCAGGGGAGTTCTGCTGTGTCGCCTCTCCTCTTTAGTCCAGGCAAGGGCAAGCTGATGTGTGAGGTTGCCATGCAGTGGAAACCCACACACCCACAGACATACATGATAATTCTATGTATTACTGTTTTTTTTACATAAGCAGTTTAATTGGGAGAAAATATAGTTATGATAACCTGTTACGGTATTAAAGGTTTCCCTTTAGTTTTAAAATGAAAGGAACCATCCCTTAAAATAAACCATCTCATATATATTTATAGTAGTATCAGTTTAGACTAAATTGCCATGTAAAATATCATAGAACTAATTGGACTGTACAAAATGGCACTGCATAACCACTAACACAGAAATTAAAACAGGCTAGGACTAACCAATCTGCACACAGTTCCTGCATTCTGCATGGGGGACAGTCTGTCTTTAGCAAAGCAGACAAATGTTAATTCCCTTCAGTGAGCACAGGTCTGACCTCCAGACTTCTTGAGGAGAGCACACACACATACACACATATACACCCAGTCCTCTCAGAAGGTCACAGAGCAGATGATACCAGCCTGTTCCCTGTTTCACTTCGATTGGCCCATCTTTTCTCCTTCATTACCACACACAGCTGTGAATACGACAGTCTGTGAGTATGTGTGTGTGTGTGTGTCTGTTTCCCAACTCTCTGAAATGGCTAAGTGCTGTTAGTGCAGTTTTTATCAGCGAGGCCACTGTTGAGACTCAGGGGAACAGACCAGGGCTATCTCTCTCTGCCGGCTCTGAAAATTGATATTGAACATAAAGGAGGAGTAGGGGAGAAATCTCACATGCTGGTAGCAATTAACCAAAAAGGGATTTGCAACTCTGTGATTCATCACACCAAAGATCGAAGTCATTTAAAGACAGTGTTGTTTTTCCTTTGCCTCACTCCTTACTTGCTCACCTCCTCTCAGGCTGCACCTCCTTTAGTCCACTTACAAGACAGTGTGAGATTTCCTATTTAGGGTTTATTTCTCCACACTGAAAAGCTGCACTGTGCTGAAGCACAAACAAGGTCTTTGATTTGACTTGCTCAGTGTACATATCTAACACCAGAGTGCTAAACTGACGCAAGGCCACTGTTGGTTTGCTTTGAGAGTTGGCAACACAGCGTGACACACTGACAGCAGCATGTGCAAGAAAACACATTTGCCAAAAAGGAGGAGAAATGGTTCAGGTTGAATAAACTTTCTACCACAGACTTGAGATTTTTATTATATGGCATTTATTTATATGGCATTTGAAGCCCGTTAATTTTTGTTTACACTGTGTGCTTCACAAATAACTTGACCAAACCGCGAGCATCGGGAAATGTGGTTGAAGTATTAAAGCACACTCTTGCCACCACACTGGCAAACATGTTACAATAAGAAAAGAGAAAGAAGAGGCACATTCATATAATTCTGTTATCTTAATTGCTTAATGTTTATAGTGATGGAAATAGTGTATTTTTCCTATTCAAACATGAACTTAATGAAACTCACAGACCCTGGTCTGAGATAATGTGCTATGCAGTTTCATCTTGGCTTTGTGTTTATGCAAGTGGTGGGAATGAGATAAAAAATGCCTCAGGGTAAGGGCAAAAGCTTGCTGGACAGCAGGTATGTGTTGTTGTTTTTTTCATTTGCATGACTATAAAGCGGCTACTTGAGAGAGAAACATGTAACTTCTTAAATATAACATGCAATTTCAAGTCTAAAACTAGCAAAAGTCAGATTTATTTTAAAGGAATGTTAAAGGAATTAGTTTATTTAATATGTGTATGTTGAGCAGAATGTGAAATTTAAAAAAAGTCATTTAAAAAAATTAAATACATTGACAAATCAAATTTCATATGCAAGAGAAACTTATTATATATTCTATGGACCAAGCTAAAAATTACTTTCAAAAATGCGTCTAAAAATTAAAATAATAACAAGACGTGTATGAAAACAGGCAGTTCAGATGCTAGAATATAGATACAGACAATGCAGTGCATATTGTAACAGTACATACAGACATATGCAGTCATAAGCCAATTTATTGATAATAACATTACAAACACAGTTCTTTGTACAACTGACATTTCTACTAACAAAATTTTGATAATGGCATGACTACACAATGTTAAAATGCATAAAAGTGACCAGTGTAAAGTGATATAGGCTTTAGAACAGATGTAATCGAAAAAGGACCTCTGTGGACAGTGGAGGTGGGCAGCGTTAATGTGAAAAAATCCACTTCCAGATGTGATCATGATGTTGGGGTGAAATGGAAAGCGCCCTTGTAGCAGCTATTCTCTGAAGTCCAGCAGCATACACTCTGTTGTATATATTATGTCTGAATAAGGATGTGTCCACCTGCCAAAGCACGGCACCTGTTGGCTGGATTGGGGCACATTCTTTTTGTCTGACCAGACCTTGGGAACAAGACTCACATCTTGTGCTCTATACATATTTCCTCATATTCTGAAAATATCTGAAGGGACAAATGTTACTCTTTTGTATTACAGATTGGTCCTTGCTCATTTCAAATAAAGGAGATGCTGAAATAAACCACTTTATGTTGGATAGTTTATTATGGGATAAAAAAATCAACACAAGTGACAGTTCATGATTTTTAATTCTAAATTTTGATTTCAGGTTTTCACTCCATTGGATTTTACTGGTAACAAGACATATTTACCTAACTATAGGCCTTACCAAACAGAACTCGTTTCCCCACTACACACCCATTACAAAAAATGACACATTGCTCATAAAGCATATACAGACAGCAGGGGAGCCTTGCCCCAGCCAGTAAACCTCTACAGTTTAAAACCTGAGCTGTGGCCATTAATAGAGCTGGAGATGACGGATGAGTTCATATGCCATGCAAGCAGCCCCAGACAATGGCTTTAGTCTGATGACAGATTGCCTAACCGTAACCCAGTTTATGTTAAACTCATTCTTGCTGTTCAGTTTCACAAGTGTAATTTTGTTGGACTGTGCTGCATTGTCCTCGACTGTGGGTGAGGTGTTGGGGTGTGCTCTCAAGCTCACAATTCCTACCTCCAGTAATGATTCCCCTGCTCTATTCTATTGTATTGTTTTCTGCATAATCAGGTTGGTAGTCAAGGGTTTGGGTGACACAGCCATCTGTCAAGTTCATTTGCTCGGCAAAATGCAAAGGAATAATGGCTGATCCTGCGGGAGACTATCTGTTATCAAATAGGAGAGGTGCCCCCTGTTTATGGCGCTGCTCCACTGTACTGCAGAATGGGATTGTGTTAGCAAGTACACACAACTGTATGTGAACTCACACATGCTTTTTCTACACAAGGCTACATACAATATGTGCCTGACACATACAAAAAAATACACTGTTATGCATGCTTGACTTGATCAGCTTATCTTACTCTGTATAGGCACCATAGGTTATGAAATGTATAATTCAGTTAACACTGTGAGCTGTTGTCCATCTGGAGCTCTGTGCCAGCTGTTTGTCTGAGGACTCAGTGTGTATATTGATGTGCATCTGTGTATGTGTGTGAGAGTTGGGTGAGTTACATGTGTTGGCATTCTGTGCAAAGACACATGTAACAGTTTTAGTGTGTGTCTTAATGCAACATTTACAATACTTTCATATGGTATACAGGATGTTTTTGTGTGCCTGTTACCTTATTACCTCTACAGTGGCAGAAAATACCCATTCGGATTAGCTAGGTTTCTGCATTAATTCGTCATAAATTAGTATCATCTTCATTCAAGTCACAAGTATAGGTAAATACTGTGTGCTTAATATAATAACACACAAACAGCTGTATTCTTATATTGAGTTATTAAACATCCAATCAAACATTCACATGGTTGGTGGAAAAAGTCAGACCTTAGATTTAATAATTGTTAAATTCCAGTATCTGTGAAACAAACCTGATCAGCCATATTCTCAGGATGTCTTGTTTGAACCACTCACTGAGGTCATTCCTCATGTCTGGGAATGTCTGGGTGGAGGTCTGGACTATGGCTGGAGCTGTTCAAAAGGTAGAGTCGTGTATTGGATGTGCTTCAGTGTTTGGGGCCATTGTCTTGCTTAATTTTCCAACTTCTTCTCACCTAGTCACCCTGAAATGATATTCCTCTGAAATACCTTGAACACCATGTCATTTTTTATTATTATTATTTAATATTTGTAGGGATTTATTTGAGAGTATAGTAGAGAGGCAGACAGGAAATAATGGGTATGATATTCTGCAAAGATCCCCAGCAAGACTCAAACTGGGGATGCTGCATTTGCACATGTGCTGTAACTATTCAGCTACCAGAGTGCTTCCATATCACTTTATTGAATGTTTTTTTCACCTTAATAGTCCTTTTACCTCTTATTACCTTGTTATTACTAAAATACTACCCATATAACCTTGTTATTTTTGAGATGTTACTTGCAATTACATGATAGTACTGCACTGTAATGCAACAGAAAGTGTTACCGAAAATATTCATGTTAAAATACTACAAAGAAAACACTGTACAGCAAATGTTAAAACTGAGCAATTTTATGCTTTTTTACACATATGCATTTTGATTTGCAGAAAGTATAAATAAATAAAGAAAAGTTTTTTATTTATTTTATTGAAGTATCTCATGTACACTTAAATAGAAGCCACACAGGTATTCTGTGAAGTATGCATTCTGACATCTCCATGGTGAGGATTTTACCGCTTTAAATGCATAATTGCATGTTGGAACAAAAACACTTGTATCATTCCACAGCTTGACTCAGAAGCTGAAGTTATGCCAGAGTTAAAGTACAAAAACTGTGGATAAAGATTAGTAGCTGTGTAGCTGCTTGCTGTGAACATAAAGAGAAAGTGGACAAAGTGAACAACATTCTCATGTAGACAACTGTGTTTGTAACAAGCACTACTGTATGTAGGTAAAAGCATTGGAGACAAAAAACAAAACTCCTATGTGTACAACAAAGACAACAGTAACACCAAAACTGTATTTCACATTGTAAAGCAGACTGGAAGATTAAAGCAAAGTCTGTAGGTTTCACATCACATCGACATCAGATGAGCAGGCTACCCCAGAGGAGCTTCTCAAAGAAGCACAGAAAACTGCATCGTATAAACTGTGATTGGTGTGGAGGTTTTCAGCAGCACCTCAGTTTGGTTTGCTTTCTTTAACAGACTGATTTAACTTTAACTTTGCCCTCTGGTGTCAGCAACAAGGTCTGTGGCATTTTACTGGTCATCAGACACAAGGACCTTCAGTGTAATTTAACAGTTATAGTGGATGTTTAAATGAATGGTCTGGTGAAATGCAGTCAATGCAAACATTTAAATGATAATTGCATATCATTAAAAGTCATACAGGTAACTCTTCATCTTCAGCAATCCTTAGAACCCAGCTTGATAATTTTTTGTAGACATACTAACAGCATTGCTTTAGCACTGCAACATCCGATGTTTCCCATTTGTTTTGTTTTTGTCTTTAGAATTGTTCATATTGTGTAATGTTTTACCAATCATGTTTCATATGTCCAGAAGCCTTAATGGTATTTTGCCTGTGTAGACTGTGCATAACAAGACAATAAAATAAACTACAGAATCTACAGAATTTCAAACAGTGATTACTTTATGAAATAAATGATACACAGTATAAACCTTTTTATCTAAATTTCTCCTTGGTTGCTCTCTCTCCTCCCTTCATGACTCTCTTTTCTAGAATTCCTACACCCCCTCGCTCTTCTCTCCACTCTCTCACCTAACCCATTATTCCATTGCTTGTGTGAAAAGGGTAATCGCTCAAATCATTCAAAGGCAACTATCTGTGTTTGACACTGGGGAGCATAACCATCATCACAAGCAGCCGCTAATGGCTCTCTCTGGATCCGGCAAAAACGCTCCGCAGCTCGGCCTAGCGCAGCACAGCACAGCAGGGCCAAATGCTGTGGGCACTACAGTGCTAGAGCCAGGGCCAAATTTTACCCTAATGAATTTAGACCTTGCCAGTTTATTGCAAAAGGCAGCCACAGCCATCCAATACCCTCCTAGATGATCTGAAGCGACTCCCGTGGCCACCGTTTATGCCAGGGAGCCCAGTGCCATGTGGAAATTGAGTGAGGTGTGTGTATGTGTGTGTGTGTGTGTGTGTGTGGGGGGGTGGGGGTGGTGGTGGCTGTTTTTGTCTTTGGCACCAGTCTGCTCAGCTCAAGCGTTCATTCCTGCACACACACACACACAGGGACCTACAAGCAAACACAGGCCTGCACATTCAAAAAGGAACAACTCCACTTGCACATACACACACGTCACAATGGCACAGTAACTGTAATGAAGCCTGAAGAAAATGGCACAATATCGTGTTATCTCCAGTGTTCAAATTTGGAGAGAATGTGTTTTTTTCCCACTGTTGCACAATGAACATATTGATTTTCTTTCCTCTAAATTGCTTGGAAGCTTTTGCATATTGTATATTGAACTCTAGTCCAGTTCGCTATGCATTCTTTTTGTGGGTATTGGGAACAGTTTGAAAGGCTATGAGATGGGCTGGAAATCAATTCGTTAGTACTAATGTTTGCATGCGTTTTCCTTGTTGAAAGCAGATTTTAAGCTGATGCATATTTAGCAATAAAATTTGTTCCACCAGCCAAATGCTGAAAGCTAAAAATCCACAGGCCTTGCACAAAAGAAATGTGTTGGTTATGCGTCAAGTCTAACTTTATTAAAATATATTAACCTTGTGCAAATTCCACCATTTGACAATGCTAGCATGCTGCCAATTTAATAGAGTGATTTTCTCTCTCATTTCCAGTTGTTTCTATGTCCTTTAATCTACATTATTCATCCCACTTTGCAGATTTTCTTTACTTTACACATCTATCTTCTTCCATCCCTCTGTAACCTATCCCATTCTCTCCAACACCTGGTGTAACACACACTCTGTTCTTTTCTTCCTCCCTGTTTTCCTCTGTCCAATATGTTCAAGGCCCCCCAGCTGAGTTACAGGTAGCGAAAGTCTCCTTCAATTAGACATAATCATCACTCACGGTCAATGATTGCGCTAAAGGCTAACTTCCAGTCTATGAGGGGGCCTTCGCATCTAATGCACTGATTCAGCTTGTCTCGGCCAACTTCTCTGTCTGCTGAAACCAAAGCAATTTATTCGTCGCCCAAGGCTCTTTTGGCAACAGCCAGTTGAGCAAGCTAACGGAGAGACAGATAGAGACATGAGAGTGGGGTGTGAGAGAAAGAGAGAGGGAGCATGAAGGAGCATGAAGGAGGGGGGAAGCTGTAAGGAGGACTCTCTCGTTTTCTCTCTCAGAGATACAATTTAATCAGAGACATCTGTGCGCAGGCAGGCAGCTTTTCCTTGGAGAAGAGTTAAGCAGAGCCTTAGTTAGGGGGCTGTGTTTGAAGTGCAGGGGAATTATCACTTTCTTCCAATAACAGCGCCAGGGATGGAGAGAGAAAGAAAGAGCACAGAAAAACAGAAAATCTAGTTAATCTGCTGCATCCCAGTGTGCCGGGGTGTGCTCTGGACACATGAGAATCAAATCCAATCATCAAGCAGGAAAAGCACACAGCTGACCAATCCACTTACCACCTCACTGACCAAATAGACCAGGCTAGAGGAAATTAAATACTGTAGGTTATAAAGCAGGGGGTGGAGGAGGGAATGTATGTGTGTGTGTGTGTTAATGTGTTTGCTCATCAGTAATACTTCAAATGAAGTACTATGTCATCCTAAAGAATTGCATCTTAACATTAGGCTACATTACAGGCAAGAGTAATACAAAAAGTATCTGATTACTAATAGCAGGCATCTGTGGCCTTCTTAATATCCCATTTTACAACAACTCATTACTCCAGCCAGTGATCTTAATTGCCATGAGTCACAACTCAGAAATACAACATGACGTCTCCCGTTGGTTCATATAGTTCCCTCACTTCAGTCGACATCATGCTAAGAGTGGCCAAGCTGTGAGGAGACATAATCTGGGGAAAGTCTGAGAGGGAAGCGATAACCGCATAAGAGTGGGGCAAGAAGGTTAAAAGGAAAGATAGTTCTTGTCATCATATGCTTTGCTAAAGGGCAAGAGATGTGTGGAAGCTCCATGTATGTGTGTGCACATGCTTCTCAGGTGACAGACAAGTGAATGTGTATGTTCACAACTGTTCTATGTGTGTATGTGTGTGTGTGTGTGTGTGTGTCCTCATCTCTCCTCAGTATCTGAAAATAGTCAAGTGATGGAAGCTTGAGAGAGATAGAGACCTTGAGCAGTTTGGAGTCACAGTTCAACAAGGCCGAGTGTCGCCAGACTGCGCCATCATCACTGTCACATCAAAGGAGTGGAGTTTTTTAAAAGCAGTGACCTCTCTCTGCAGTCTTTGATGAATCTTGTATGATGAATCCAGTGATAACTATAGTAATGTAAAGTGAAATGTAACACTTAGACTAGTAGAAACTGAAATATTGGGAGTCATACTTTGTTCCTCTTTAAGTTTTCTCTTGAATGTGGTCTTTGACAAAGTTTGAAAGTATGTCAAACAAAGAAAGAGTTAAAATCGCCCTATAGACATTATCTATGTAGAATATGACCTCATTAATAAGGTACCACAAGCCACTTCCTTAATGACAAAACATTTTTTTAAGGCAAAGCAATAACTTAAATACTTTCTGACATTTATACCAACCTGTAAGCAAGTTGACCCATTTAAGATGTAAACTATAATCCTGTAAAAGTGAAGGCTGTATGAGAGTGCAGATGAGATACAAAGTGAGCGGTAAATCAATCAGGCAAATTGTTACATTCACTTGAATCATAACAGACACATGCCAAACAATGATGAGGCTCTCCTTTCTCTCACTCACACACACACAAACACACACATTCACTCAAACACACATAGCGCATGATTACAGCTTGGGAAAGTAGTAATTTTGTCCATGATTACAATCTATCAGGCTGCCTCAGGCCAGACTCTGAGAAGTGTCTGTCTAAATGACACTTTAATAAGATGCCTTCAAACACACAAAAGGTGCAGGCACACATGCAGGCACATGCTCCTGCAGACTCACTGGTAGCCATGTTATGCACATACACATGCATTAACAAACATGCGCTAAGCACATTTATGCATGCACACACACCAATGCATGCACACACAACTGCACAAAAATAAACAAACGCAGCAAAAGCAAGCAGATTTTATACACTCATGCATAAAGTCATTCTGCATTCATGAATACTCACGCACACACACCCACACACACACACACACACAAACACACTCGAAAGATGGCATCTAGAGTGATTACTTTTATCACTCACAGTGTGTCAGCCATGCATCATTTCAGATAAATGCTCCCCTCTCTCTCTCTCTCAGTGCCTGACACTGGATAAATGCAAATGAAACTGTTCTGGAGCAGATCCCATGCAGCAAAATGAATTTTTTCAGGCAGTGGCCTACACTAGACAGCTTTGTTATGTAATTACGTTGAATTTAATTCTTTTTTTTAAACAACCTTGATTAAATAAGTCATTGTTACTTGAGCTACTTAACCTAATTTTCTTATCCAAAAGCAAACTGCATATGCACGTCCAACAAGTTTAATTTAGCTGAACTATTGACAAATGGAAAAAACAAGACATAAATACTTTCAGTTTAAGGTTTAGTAGTTTTACACTGAAAAGAGATGCATGTATAAATGTGTAGATAACTTCTGAGAAATTGAACCTCGGTAAAAAAAAAAAAACTGTTTCACTGTCAGTGAAAAACCCTCCCAAGCAATTACTGTGAAAGACAATTTATCAAGCAGTTGTCTCTGATTTCAAAGGTGTTCCTTCGCCTACACCAGCACATGTTTTACATATTTCACCCTACCTAAGAACCAGTTGTTAGATTTGTAAAGTTAATGTGAGTCATTTCAATTCAATCACTTCTACACATAGCACTGTGTGACAGTGCCAAAGAGGCATGTGGTTCAAAGCAAGTGCTGTGTTTCTCGTGTGTACATGTGAATGCTGTAGCATTTTATTATTACCTAGTAAGAAACCTAGCAACATAACACCTGAGCAAAGAAGTACTCAAATATTTTAAATGCTGAAAATAAGAACTTTCTTATCTTATCATGCAAGTTGTGTGTCCACTTTGTATAATAATAAGACTCCAGCAAATGAAATCAATTCAACCTCAAGAAGTTCAAATATTTACCCTCAAGGGATAGACATAGTGGATCAAATGAAAACATGCTAATGACTAAAAGAATACACAAACACATACTAAAGAAAGTCTGGTTAGTGGTAAGAGTGTTATTTTTTTGTCTTTCTTGCAGCTGACATCTACAATTCCATCAAATCAATATGCAATGTGTCAAAACTAATCTAAAACCCACAATCTATCACAATGAAGCGATTCAATACAGTATAAATACCTGCCAAACGCTTCAAACAGTAAGAAATGCAAATAACCGTTCCCAAAATCCAAACTTCTGTTTCACATTACCAATGTGTAATCAGCTCTTTGTCTTTTCTTACGTCAGCAGGGTGGTGTAGTGATAACCCAGGCCTATTATGTAGCTACTTGTGACAACACTTGTTTTGTCCTGCAGTGTGGATCCCTACTGTAGAGTGATATACTGTAGCTCTCAAACATAAAATAGGTTTTCCGATTTTTTCTTTCTTGGACATCAACTTTCAAACTAGATGTTTCACATGGATAAATGTAGGAATATTCAGATGACAATTAAACTGAGGCAATAAGGTAGGATTATTTGTATGAAGAAGTATAAAATAAATCATTTCACTTAACTACCACAATGAAGCAACAGAAACTATAAAATGTTGTTTTCATTGGCCTGGCCAATCACCCAGGAAAAGTCAGGATAATCCACACTGTGAGGCCTGGGTTTCATACGGAGCACACACACAGGCACATCATCTCTTTACTTGTTCACTACACACACTCTGACACAAGTATTCCTACTCAATACAAACACAACTAAGACTGCATATACAGATGCACACACACACACACACACACACACCCTACATTTATTCATTTTACAGTTTTTGTCTTCTTCTGCTGTCAGTAGGATGTAGGGAGGCCTTGACTCTCTCTCTCTGTCTCTCTATCCCTCTCTCTCACCTCTTCCATGTCTCCCCACCACTTAGATATTCACAGCCACATCTGGGACAGTTAAATGAGTTAATGCCAGTTAATTACTCACTCTGGTGCGGCTGACCGACCAAACCCTGCCGCTCTCTCTTTGTCTCTCTCTGTCTGTATCGCTCACTCTCTCCCCTTCACTCTTCCCCACTCTCCTTCATTGCTGATTAATGGCAGAGAGAGAATAAGAGGAAGGGAAAGAGGAGCAATCAGCATTTACTGCCATCATCAACATTACTGGTGCCTGGCTACATTAAAGCTGAGAGAGAGAAAAGACTGGGGAGCATGTGTGAATGTGTGTGTGTGTGTGTGTGTGTGTATGTTTTGGACTGCTGAGACAGAAGACTGTTAGACCACTAATTGAATAGAGATGATTCCATTAAGCAGTTTGTTTGAGTGAGGAAGCCAGTAAGTTATCTTCTCTGGAAAAGAAAGAGACATGAACAACTGCAGCTTTTTATTATTATTTTTTTTCATACACTGCCTAGTAAAGAGAAAAAAGAAATATAAAGATGAAGGAAAAACAAGGGTAAAAAAAGAAAACAGAAAAAATAAAATCAGAGTGAGAGACAGAGGACGAGGAAGACAGACAGCTAGAGATGTGCTTTTGCCTGTGTGTATAGGTGAGAGGTTCTGACAAACAGTAAAGCCCGTCTTCATTATGGGATCACTCACTGACCACAACTAAGCTCATCCACAGTTCATAGGGATCTATATGTTCACACATAGACACACAAAGAAAGTTGCATACATAAACATATACACAGAAATTGAAGGAGGAGGATCTACAGTTTCATCACAAGCGAGTGTGAAAAGTACACATTCTCAAATCACACAAATTAATTTGTGATTATCATCTTAATTGTGACTAAATAATAACAACACCTGGCATAAAACCACATGGTGCAGACAGTTAATTCTAATCTATTGTATTCTTATGACAGAGGGGGAAAAAAACACAAAACAAAAACAACGACTGCTATTAAAGTTTGGATGGAATTTGCCGCTCCACTTAACAGACACTTTAGTATCTGACAGTGAACTCCAGTTCCTGCACACACAGATGAAACTGTATTAAGATTCACGATAAGAAAACAAAAGGACAGAATGCAGAAGAACTGGATAAAACTTTTTTTTCTTTTTTGCAATTTGTCTCAAGGCCCCAGACCCAGTAATTTATCATCTTTGGTTTTACAGCCATCGATTTCACACCTAGTGACCTCCTGCACCCAGTAGTCTCCTTAGTCAATACTGGTGTGTGTGTGTGTGTGTAGAGAGCATGTTCATAAATTGGTGCATGAGGATGGCAGGAAGGTGTGTGCAAATGTGCACATTGTGCAGATTGTAGTGTGAACTATACAGGGCACAGGCTGTTTTTCCTTTCAGCACTGAAAGGTCAGCCACAGTGTAAGGAGGATGGCCTGAGGTCAGAACATAACACCAAGAGACTCTCTCTTTATGTTTGTGTGTGTGTGCTTGTAAGTGAGAGATATTTCTTAAATTGATGAATAAATTGATTGCAGAATTTGTCTCAACTAAAACTGTATTGTATTCACACAATTGCCAACAGAAGCATTGTTTGTCCTTATGTATCTTCTTTGTATGAAAAAGTGACAGTAACTTTGAAATTATGAATCCCCTATAAACTATAAAAAAAACAAAGAAAAAATGATTTGCATTGAAAAATATAATCTACTTGTGGCTTGTATGTTCATATTAGAACACCACCTTGATTATGGGATTTTTGGGTCTCTGTTTATCTGCATAGGTGGTGAAATGAGTGTCTGTGTGCATTTCCGTATCCAATGAGAGTTATTGGCTGACTCATGTTTGTTTGTTGTTGTGGTGGTTGCTACTCTCAATTTACTTGGCACTCTCTGGGTTTATGGTTAGGGCTTAAAGTTGACACACTCATTTTACCACTGAGGAAAATTTGTTGGATAGAAAAAGATGGAAGTGGAGATGGAGTTAAGAGTGAGAGTAGCAAAAGAAAGCGTCAAGAAGGAGGCACATGAAAATAAAGGAAGAAACTTTTAAAAATGTCTTGGTGTGCCCTAAAATGTCTGATTTTTTGAATTTATCATTTTGTGCTATGTCTTTTTGGTCATTTTTTTGTACAACACTTTTTTTGCACAGTTCCAAAATACCACACTTTCATTTAAGCACAGCCTTGGTGACTTTTTAGTTTTATGGACTTGTTTAAATCTACAAGCCGGAACTGCAAATAAAAAAGAAGAAGAGTGTCATCAACTTTTGGGAAAACAGGAAGGGGGAAGTTAAAATAAGGGGAAAGGGGAGAAAAAGAGAATGAAACTAAAATAATAAAAGAGAGATCATGACCATCAATACATGTTTGTAAATTCCTCAGCTTCATTACATAGTAATTTCACTCTCCCCTCGCCATTTACCTGTTATTTCTTAGCTCTCCACTTCTCTGGACATATTTATGTCAGTGGAAGGTCAAACCAATATTTCAAATTAAACAATAATAAATAAATAAGTCTTTTGTCACTTACACTGTAGTCAAACTTGGACCAATAGCTTAACTTATTGTTCTGCTGTAATGTGCAAGCCACATAGGTAGAAAGGGCAGAACATCTAAGAATTTGACACATTAATTAAATTAATATTTTCACTTTATAATGACCTGTGGCAACAAACGAACAAATATTTTTATTTTCTTCAGTTTAATGTTATTAAAAGTAAAATAAATTGAAACTAAAACAAAAGTCAAAAAACATAAGCTTAAAAGAATTATGCTGCAGCAGCACCAGTATTGCAGTCATGGACAGCTGTACACAGCCCTTTGCAAAATGTTAAAGCTCTGTAGCAAGCTATGAACTGAAGTAGAATGGCCCTGGAATGACCTCTCTCTGATAGGTATTAAAGATAAGCAGGGAGAGTCTGGATAAGACAGAAGTCAGTGTTCAGATCTGATACACTTGTTATTATGTTTAACGTTAATGCTATAACTCAATGATAAACACAAGCTGAATAATAGCTACTCAAACACTGACATGCAGAAGTGGCACTCTCGCTGCTCTTTGATGGTGAAACCCACACTTTGATGTGTCACATTGTATATGTTGTGTGCAGGTATGGAGAAAGAATGTCAAGTGTAAACATAAAAGCAAAACCAATGTAAATACTGTATTTTCTAATGCAGCTATCAAGCATGAATTAACCATTGTGTTTAGGAGTTGTAAACTAACCTCATTCTGCAGTAGGGAGACATAGTAGGCCAAGTTTCTTTACTCGTGTTATGATAACTGTTACACAGTAACAGATTTTCATTGTTTGCTTTTAATTAAAGTCATTTATTATAATATTATATATAGGTAATAATGGCTAGTTAAAGATGCAGGAGTTGGTTTCCCTTCTTTTACACCACAGTAGTGAAGAACTATGATATAAAACTTTTCTTTGTGTACTTTAAATATATATTTTGATTCTAGTTGTGTATTTCATTAATAATTAATTATTGAATGCACTGTATGACTTTCATTAACTGTATTTCTGCACAGTCGTATTGCAACTTTTACTTAAAATATATCACTTCAAACAGCATGCAAATCCATACATGTCAATCAAACAAGGTTTTGGTTTGCAGACATCAACTGATCAGCAACAGCTAGCTTAGCATTCATACTCCACTTAATTCTGAAACAAAACGTTTGATTTCTGGTGACTGACTAGCTAACAACCTAACAAAAAGCTAACAAATAAAAGACCTCCCAAAGAGTCTCTTTATTTAACACATTGGTAAAAAATAGATGCCCACCCTTTCTGCCATTTTCTGATAGCAAACAAGCAACAACAAAAAGTGTCAATGTCACATCATGTGTGGGATGAGATAACTTGACTTCAGTGAAAAGAGCTGACCTAACATTAGTAAAGTTGCAGCCCCTTTTGGCACAATTAGTATCTCAAGTATCTCAACTCTAAACTTAGCACAGCCCCGTGCAGTCGGCATCCAACTTCTTAGAAGGACAAGTGGCATTCAGCCATAGGAGATTGAGCAACAGCAGCTTTGTAATGCCCTTAGATGTCCGGCGCTGCACACAAACCACACTGAATGGATCAGTGTGTGTCTGCCTTTCGCCAAGAGGCGTGGGTAACCCGCTGAACCCGAATCTTGATAGAAATTGGGTAATGCAATTATTTCCCATGAACGAGAAATTAAGTGCATGTTATAAGCTTGCATTGAATAGTCCAAAAGGGGTGACCATGGCTCAGTTGGTAGGGCAGTTGTCCATAACCCCACAGTTGGTCTTTCGACTCCCAGTTCCCCTGATTCCTGGCCACATTTTCAAGTGTCCCTGGTCAAGACACTGACCCCCAGTCTGTCTTTGTAATTGGCATAGAGTCAATAAAATGGAATCAAAACATACAGTTTCCACTATATGTTGAACAGTCTGTTTATCATATGTAGCTCCAACATGTTTTTGTAGCATTCCTGAGGCAGGCTTACCACTGATTTATCACTTTTGAAAGGCAATAACATAATCAAATCTCAGATACTAATGAAAGGAAAAATGCCTGCTGTTTATCCTGAAAAAAAAAATACTTTACCCCCAAACATCCTCCTACAAATCTTCTTAATACACTCTCTAGCACTGATCAATCTAAATGGGTTTAAGGCAAAGGAGCATGCAAAGCGGAACGTATGAGGTAATGTCAGGTATTTTGTTCAATTCGTAAGAAAAGCACAGCTACCGGTTTCTACTTAAGCTGGCAGAAGCCATGTGGAATCCCCACTGTATCTAGGTTAAACAATACACTGTCAAATACTGAGACAAGATAATTATAGCTGTGAGACAGTGTGAACTCAGGGCACACACAGAGAGAACCCCTTATTAGGAGCTGTGTAATTAGGTGTCAAATAGCCATGATGTGTGAATGCTGTCTTATCTGTCACTTTTGCTGCTTCCTAAAAGAGTAGGGGAATTACATTTTTGGAAGACAATCATTCAGAAACCAATCCTGTTCCTGCAATAAAACAGTCAAACTAAATTTGCTGAAGATTTTATGAAAGCTAGTGGTGGATTATGTTGAATGCAGCTCAGTATTATCACATCAGTCTGTAAGTTTTGTACTGTGCATTATCAGCAAACATAAAGTATTTCTGACATGTGTGTTGTCAGAAGTAATCCACTAATCAGTCACTTAATTAATTATCTTGGTTAATAATTGATCACATTTCACAAGACATTTCTTCTCTGATGTTTTTGAAACATAGGGTTGGGGGGAAACTATGGGGCACTAAGATATACATTGCTTTAATCAGGCTTTTGATCTTCAGTACAATTCTGCAATAAGTCAATTAAAACTAGGCCTACCAAAAATGAATTATGCAATAAGTTTATTAAAACATTTATCAGCTAGACTTATTATAAATGGATGACTTCCAGTGGAAGACAGGCAGATGAGATGAACAAGTCATCAGATTCTTCTCCATCTCTCTTATTCAACTTGGTTGTTTACCATTTTGCATGTAGATTGTTTTTGATTATGGAGGCCTATATAGTTTGCTGTTTTTGTCTTATTAGGCTGCAGTTTAATCAGCAAGTGTGCTGTGGTGGTTTCTGACATAATAAAATGGCAGCCAGAGATTTGAAAAGTCATCCTGTCCTTCATCGTCTGCTTTTATCGCCACATTTTTTTTCCCTGTTTACTTATCAGTAAACGACAAATACAGATTTGGCCCTAACAGACTGTGAGGCTTGGAGCTGTCCTCAGGGCATGTAGGGTGTCAGGGAGCACGTAAATGCTGGCCTGCCTTGAGGAATTGTCAGTGAAAATGCTACCACCAAATCAATCTCTCATGGGCCTCATGGGCCATTGGTTTGGATGTGAGAATAAACACGGTGAAGAAATTCATAACACTAGACAGCTTTGACTAGTCTTTTGTGCAGGTTGGGCAATTTTAAGTTGACTAAACAGACCGTATTGTCAACAAAAAACATTATGGAATGTGATATCACATCCTTTAATTCCCCTAAATTATTTTTAAAATAGCTGCTGTTCTGAAGGGTAATCGTCAATACATCTGTACTGGTACCTCACATACTAAACAATTTAAGCTAAGTTCTTGTTCTCTCCACATCAGTGCTTCTAATTTTCTGTCTTTTTGATGATATGAGTCCCAGTTTCTGAAAACTCTAAGAGCCATGAATTCACAATTGAAAGTTGCCATAGACTCCTTTAGCAAACAACCCGTAAGTCCTCATTGCTCAAGGTAAAACAGAAATCTTAGGGTTTGGGGGATGGTGTTACTTAATTAGAAGCTTTAAGTGAAGGCAAAAAATAGAGGAGAAGACAAAAACAAAACACAGGGACAATTATTTTGTAAGTGTTTTTCTGTCTCTGTTTATGTGATTCTTCTGGGCATTTTGGAACCTGTTGACACAGATTATTCAGGTGGAGGCCTGAGGGGCTGGCTGAGGGCGCTAAGCCGGGCCAGTGTGCACATCTCAGCGCTTCTCTGGAATGGCTGCCAGCTCCGTCTGCTCGGCTGTGATAATGGAGCCTCCATTCCCCTTTCTGTGTTGTGTGGAAATGTTTCCATTAGCCTTTGACAAGTAAAGTCCTCTCTGCAATTTAGTCCATCTTTTATGTCCATCTTGTTTCTTCCAGCATGCAGATTTTTATGCCTGCCTCCCTCTCTTCCTCTCGCTCTTGCTTGCTAGTTTGCTGCCTGCTACACCCCTTAAGCGCTGCTGGAATGCTGGGGTGAGATAAAGAAAAGGCCCCCGCTCTGAGCAGGTTCGAGTGTTTGGCTTTTTTATATCAATGACCTTTTTTTCGTTGGTTGTAAACACAAGGGATAAACTACGGTTTGACAGAGGCTCTTCCAATTCAAATCCTGGTCTCTCTTACTGGCCATTTCAAAACATGCACTTTGACGGATGAGTTTAGTATGACAGAATCATAACACATTGCTGTTTGAATGGTATCCTTGTTTTCCAAATGCGCTCACGTCCACTGACACAAGCACATCTGGAAATTCTGATGTGACCTTTATTTGCATTACTAAGCTCATCAAATTTGAACAATAATTCACACATCCAGCTGAAACTAATGTGAAATATTTTGGCAAGCGCCTGAAATGAGTGTAATGCAAATCTCATGTCTTTTTGTAGCACAAATAGGAACGGCAGCCAAAAGACTAACAGCTAGGCAATAATTCAGTTAGATGCAGAATACACATACAGCATAGTGGGGGAGAGAAAGTGAGAGGGAAAGAGAGAGAGATGCGAAGAGGGCATACAAAGGCCTTTCAGTCTTGCAGAGGACTTTGGACCGGTTAGCCAGTCTGAGACAAATTGTGGTCCTTAGTGACTCTGTGAATTAAGTTGCTTAGAGAAGATGGGGGTTCTGAACCTGTCTTGAAGCTGTCTTGAAGAACTAGTGGATACATTATTGTTGAACAAATGTCATAACATATGAGATTGAGATTATACGTATAGTTTGGTGGCAAGAATGCTTGGAAAAATGTATGGGGGACTTTCTAACAGACCATGGGAAGTACTGGAAAAACTGTTCTGCATTTTGGCAGAGAAACATTAAGCGGATGTACAGAATTTGGTTTTGTCTATATTTTATATTTGTGTTTGCAGTTTAGTTATATGGAAACATAATTTTTAGACAGACAGGATTGTAGTGTAACAAGTATACACCTATAATAAAATTAGACCTCGGTGGAAAGACTATTTATTCAGCTTGACTCCCTGCCGAAAGACTTCAAAGAGCAGCGACTCTGACTCTGGATGTCTATATGCAACATATGCAGTCCTGAACTTAAGATGCCAATTACATTTCTGACGGTTGTGGTTTTCTGACATGGTGTGGAAGGAGTGTATTTAAATGTGTGTGTGCGTGTATGTATGTATGCATGCATGCATGTCTATATGTATCTTGACCTAACAGCAAGAAGCACTGGGTGATTGACAGACTTCTCTCATTTCCTGAAGGGCACGGTTGGATGTACTATTGCATCAGGTGACTACAGCAGTGATACTGAAGAGCTTTTAAAATTCATTATTCCTTGAAGGTGTTATTTACCAACCTTCTGAAACCAAAATGACCAAATGACCACAGTGATTAAATATGCAAGAATGTGAGTGACAAACATATGACAACATAAAGTTGGCCCTGATTTTTGGCCCTTGTAGTACATTAAAACTGCTTTTAATATCGGAAGTGAGCTCAGAATGCCAAGTTGAATTCCCAACACTCAGATTTAAGTATGTCTGCTGATTTACTGCTCTACCACACGTGTTTCTCTGTTGAGGGTTTTACAGGAAACCATTCTTAAAAATCTGAAACTGGTCACTTACTGGACATTTGTCATTAAAAACCAGAGTGTGTGAGTATTGTTCAAAGTTATTACACCAGGGAACAGATGTGCTGCCCTTTTCCGGTCTTGTGGAGCTTGCCCAGTCACACTTAATATAGATCCACTGCCACATACACTTCACAAGTGTTTGTAGGATAAGTGCTGGATTTCACCAAGTGTTAAAAGCTTAATCCATCCAAATGTGTGAAACTGAGAAGTATTTTGTTCACACCAGAAGGAGTAAATTGACTGAGGTTTGGTGTCAAGCTTTACCATAAGAGGTTGGGGTCAATAACATGACCCTTCATAATGATTTAACTTTCAGCTAACTGTTTAAGAGAGGCACAAATATAATCTGCTGTACCAGACTACAACTACCAGTGTAAACAAAGATCAGTTATACATAAGGTGATCATAACTGATATCTACAACTTTGAAACAATAACAAAGCTTGACTGTCAATGATCACACATTGTTGTGAACATAATGTAACTCCTGTAAGCTAGATTGATGCAGTGGCTTTCATTACTTGAATGAGCATGATTGGTTGCATAGTTAGACATAGGCAAATCAGAGAGGATTTCAACAATAGCAGCATGTTTGCTGGAGAATTGATGGATTTGTCATTGGAAAAGACCAGATCTCCATGTTCCAGACTCTATAAAGCATCAATGTGATACCAAATAAGACCCCCATATAGGCTCCCATTCCTTATCAGTGAACATGTCCACGTCAGTCTCCAAGATTTAGCCATGGCTAAATTCCTCCATATTTAGGCTGGCTGAATGATACGGACATCTACGCAGTTCCAATAGCTGCAGGCAGCGCCTCTTCAATAGCATTTTGTACATAAGCTTTAGCTTACTAGTCTAGGATACCAAGCCAATGCCTTATCCCTGTTAACAGAGACCCTTCTAAGACAGGATTAGTGGGGGAAATAGTCAGTGACAAGGGGGGACAGTCCATCTCATGGGAAGCACCACTGCTAACCCAACCATAATTGCATTTGTTTAGATAAGTAGATCACAGAAAAACTGAGTACTATGTTAGTCCAGCAGTGAAATGTGACTATGACTTCATTGCATCATAATACTTTATGTAGAAAGCTGATAAATGTACTGTTTGTGATTTGTCTTTGACTATTGGAAACCATGTGTTAATTTTTCCATGTAAATCTATCAAGTGTATCATACAAAATACTAGTTCAGTGTAGAAATTAATTAACTCTGATGTTATGCCCATGCTGCATGTATCAAGTATTGTGAAGAATAGTATGTGCAGGTCAGTGAACTAGTTTTACCAGTATAAAATAACATGAACACAGACAGAAAGGGAGATAGAAAAATACAGAAATCAACCTGACTTTCAGGTGTGACCTTCCACTCCTTTCCTAGTCTCCCATTCCTTTATGGGTTAACCATCCTTAATGCTTTATGTATGCCTTGTGTGACACTCTTTGCATAAATGATACCAAATAATTGGGACTTATAAATTATTCATTGTGTATTAATGCAGGTGAAATGGCTTTTTGCCTTGGACTGCTGTCTGTCGTTCAGAAAATAAAAGAGGAGGAGGTGGGGTATCATAGATACTTCACGGGGGAAAAATAAATACCCCCACAGAAATACATCCCATCATCAAAATGCATGAGCCATGCATGGTCAATGCAGCAACTACAGTGGTATTCTCACAATAAAGTACAATAAAGTCATTGTGCATTAAAGCATATATATATATATATATATATATATATATATATATAAATTCCCCACTCACCCCCCCTGTGGGTGGTCTTTGTCCTTCAAGCTTGGGTCCTCTACTAGAGGCCTGGCAGCTTGAGGGTCTTGCGCAGTATCTTAGCTGTTCCTAGGATTGCGCTCTTCTGGACAGAGATCTCAGATGTCGTTCCTGGAATCTGTTGG
>JAUMHL010000009.1:16421598-16445814 GCA_032362345.1 Sandelia bainsii | reverse complement strand
CGGTGGTACATGCCGTGCAGGGGTTTGTCTTTCCAGGATGGTTCCTGTTCTTGCTCCTCTTCCTTCTTTGGTTTCTGATGCCTGAGGTATTCACTTAGCACGTCATCAGTCGGGGCCATCTTTCTGATGTATTCATGGATCTTCGATGTTTCATTCTGGATAGTGGCATTGACACTCACTGTGTGGCCTCTTCATGGTTCCCATTTGCCTGCGGGATTCCAAGGTACTTGTATCTATCCTCAATGTCTGCTATGTTGCCTTCTGGAAGTATGATCCCCTCAGTTCTGACTATTTTCCCCCTCTTTGCTACCAATATATCATGGACAAGATATATATATGTAGCACTGTAGTTTACAGCTCAGTAATAATAGGGTAATAGTGGAAATAACAGTAGTAGTAGTACAGGGTATATTTTGGAAATAACAAGGGAATAGTGGGGTAATATCGAGGTAATAGCATTGTAATAAATAGGGTAATACCCTGGTAACAATCAGGTGAGACATGGTGTAATGGTTTGATAATAATAAGGTAATAAGGAGTTGATAGTTACATAATAACAATGTAACTGGGTAATTAAAAACAATCAATCAAAAACAATGGAATTCTTACAAAGTATCATGACAATTATCAAAGTAAAAACCAAGTAATAGATTAGTATGAGCACTAGGTATATTATGGGTATATTAATATGGGCATATTAATGGGTATATTAATATGGAACGCAAACACCAAAAGCAACAGTAATTACCTGGAAACACACATGGTAGTTTCTCTATAACAAACATGAAACAGAGCATTGAAATGCAAAACGGTTGGTTACATGGTAACCCAGGTTCTCTGAGTGGAGAGACTATCTCTCCAGCTCCATACATATGGAATATGTAGCGTGGAGAGATAGTCTCAACACGACAGAGAACTGCCTATTTCTACTGTAGTTCATGTTAATATCACATTAAACATGAGAAAGATTAAATGCTACATAACTGCACTAAAATACCGAAATGGACACACAAGAACTAAATGCAGACTTACATGAACTGGAATCTAAATGTAATAAACTAATGTAACAGGTGTGGTGTATCTCAACAAAACAGAATGAAAGAGACACACACGCTATACACAGAGCTGGAGATGTCCCAAAGCCAGTCTCTCATATTCTGTTGCACTAAGCTAACACTGTTTCGTGCATGGAACAGAGCTGTGAAATGTTTATTAATAACCATGATAATAATAACATGATAATAATAATATGATAATAATAACATAACCGTGGTTATTATAAAGAAACTACTTTATGTGCTTCCACTGTAATTAATGTAGTTCTTGGTGTTGGTTTAATGTGATATTATCATGAAACAAAATAAAAACACATAGTTTTGCATTCCACAACTTTGTTTCATGGTTATTACACAGAAACTACCATGTATGTTTCCAGGTAATTACTGTAGCTCTTTGTGTTTGTGATCCACATTAATGCCCATGTGGTTCTGTCCTGCTATTACCTAGATATATCCATTGCTCAAATCAACCTATTACCATAATATTACTCTGTTAAAGTTTTATTATATAATTACCCAGTTTAATTGTTATTATGTAAATATTACCCCCTTATTGCCTTGTTATTATCAAACTATTGTACACCATGTGTACTTGGTTAGGGTATTACTCTACTTATTACCATGCTATTACCTTGAAATTACCCCACTATTACTTGTTATTACAAACTGCAAACAGGGTCATTGCTGAAATGTAGTGTGTGAAGATCTGCCAGAGCTATCCAGAGCTGCACTTAAACAATACGCAGTCTATATACAGCATGTACATATATGGGAACCTTTGACTGATTAATAAAACTGCAGCTACATTGTGGTACAATGTCTCCTGAACTACAAATTGTGCTGTTGTCTCTAGCTCTGTTCCAAGCCTGCAGGACTTGACTTCCCCCATTTTTGCCTTAAATGCCTTGCATAATCATAATTGCAGGGCTTCTGTGACCTTAATTGAACATGTACTGACCCACACATTTAAACTAAAGGCTCAGGAGGCTAAAAATATTTAGACTGATAAAGACAGACCCTACTCCTTCCCTGGGCAACTTTTAGTGCGACATAATATTTCTTTTGGCAGGGGTCACGGGTGACTCGACATACATCATCACTAACTTATTAGATCTTGAGGCAATTAGCTGAAAACAAACAGGCCAGACAGACCGGCTATTGAGTTGCCTCAACGGGAGAAAATAGCCCATGGCGCTCAGTCATTTCAGACCTGCATCAAAGAGGAGTCCGTGGCATCAACAGAAAGAAAGAAACACATTGTTGCGGTGTAACGCCTATACAGTACTGGGGGCTTAGCGCATTATTTTTCCAGTGATTCAGGTTACAGACCCAACTTGCCCCAGTATAATAGAGTGGTGGAAAGAACTTTTCACCTGAACACTATATGCAATGTGCAGCGTGGTTAGTTTAGGATTAAAGATCCATTTAGGGTCCTCCCCTGACATTGGAAATCAACCCTGTCGATTATAGTGTGGAGGCTAGTCGTCAGTCTGTCACTGATGTGAAAAGAACATCTTGATGTGCAGTGCCATAATGACTGCAGCAAGACTGGCTGCAGAAATTATAAACTGCTCTGCTTTGCTCAAAGGGAAAGATATCGCTTCCTCACATAATTTGTGTGCAATAATTACAAATTGTCTTTTGGGTCACCCCAGGACTGACACACTGAAGTCTGTGGAATGCCATTTCCGCGATAGCACTTTTTAAACAGATATGATTTAACTTTAGTTTATTTTTTTCACAACTGTTTGTACGAACTGTATACCAGGAACATAGAGTGACAAAATCTTAAAGAAACAAACCTGGAGTAACCAGCATTTACAAATCAAAGTAAAGGGGAAAATACATTTGCTTTTTCTCACATGTACAGTATGTATACAGTATGCATCTACAGTGTGGGAGTCATCTCACAACTTTGTTTTGATGTTTAATCTTTGGTCAGATCATAGTTAAGTAGAAGACATCCTCATCACATATCAATTATTCCACAATTTAACACTACAAACAGACCTTCAAGAAACAAAAGGCACTTTCATCACCCTCTCGGAGGTGGAGACAAGGGGAAGAAAAATGGGAGCCTCTTGGCTTTTCAGACTTATCAGTTTCATGTGAATGGCCACTGGAATGCCAAGATTTTAGTCTGCCCTTTTCCCACCAGATTTCTTTCTTTCTCTCTGTTTTTTTTTTAATTTGTTCGTCATTCTCCTCTAAGGATCTGGTTCCTGGACATGATATGCCAAATTACCTGTGGTATCAGTTGTGCCACTGGCAATGCATTGTAAGCCTGCAAATTCCACACAAAACCCTCAGAAGGATTTGCCTCACTGCTGTCACTAACTTCATTGTCTTTGGAAAGTGGCATTACAAAAGAGACAACTTCTGAAGTTGAGAGCTTAGACCTGGTATTATAATAACAGAATAACTACATGCACTGGCAAGATGAGGAGCTGTTACGAATTGAGGGTCTCAGATGAAATTTGATCACTGTAATTATTCATGTTTACGACTCAAACTTGTCATTTTTTAGGCTTTTACATAGGCTAACTTTATATATTTCTAAAACCATACATACAGTAGTTCACAACAGTAGAACAGCATGTTGATATTGTATAAAACTCAGATTTAAGGCATTATATTTTAATGTTTAAGATATGAAGCTCATAATTTAGTGATCATAGTGAAACTGATCCTACTGTGGAGCTCACATATGCTTTACAATTTATGATAGATACATTATCACACAGTACTCTTTTTGCAAAGATCCTACACATTTGTCCTTTGTGCAAAAGATAACTGTTCGTACAAACTCAATTTTACTGGTCAGTGACTAAAAGACAAAGCACAAAAATAACCACTCTATAACTGGAGATATGTATTTATAGAGAATGCCAAATAGTTGTGGGATGGGAAACTTTTACTTGGGCTGTTGTGGCTGTCACTAGATTTATGCTGAAAAATGGGCAATAAATAATTGTTTAACAAAAAAAAACTTACTCTGAATATGAGTTCTTTGCATTAACAAGTGTGTGCCTGGTTTAATTTTTTTTTTTTAATATGTATGTACTGGGATTCACACAGCACGTTTTTCACTTTAAGGAATTGTCTCTGTTGGATGTCTCATTAATCGTGGTTGTGATTTCAGTTTATTAGTGTTGGATGGATTGTTTCCCTTTTGGATAGTCTCCAACAAAAGGATAACAAAGCAGCAAGACTGGGGGTCTGCATTATATAATTGCACCCTAGTGTTACTATTCAGCATTTAGTGGATGAGGCGAATATCCTTTACTATATCAGTATACAAAGCTGCTTAACGCAACTCCCTTGCTGAAACACTCAAGGAAATTAAGTGTTAATTAGTCTTTAATTCTAATAGAAATTAACATAGGCCAGTGTAGGCTTTTTTTTATAAGTTCTATAATGATTTCAAAAGACAGCAAATACATGAAAAAAATTACAAACCAAAAATAGAATTAGAATAACATACTTACAAAATGTATCTATAAATAATAGACAGATGTGGCATCTGAATAAAATATATTTTAAACTAAAATAGTGTATGATATTCCATGTGAAGCTAAACAAGTAAACAAGTGTCTTCTACCATAGGGAGTCCTCATTCTGAACATCCCCTGTAAAGTGTTTGGTCACTGCTGCTCCTTGATATATAACTTTGCGCTGCATTGCAGAAAAAGGCAGAATATGTTGTTTTGCCATAGACCTGTGGTGCCATTGCCAGTAGCGGTGAACACAATATCCCATCGAAATAAATGGAGAGGTCTGCATTTTTTTTACACCTAATGAACTCTGATTTCCACCTAACTACTTTTCAATACAGTATCATGACCTCACATTGGAAAAAACAAAAAGTGAATCTCTTTATTTTCTTTACAATTCCCAATGTTAAAGGTATGCCTTAGCATCAGTATTGAGATGGCAATTGGGAAGCATCATTCTGTTGGTCTGTTGATCTTTTTCCAAGATGCATTGTGAGGACAGCTGGAATACTCTGCAGGATTCTAGCTCTAAAATTTCAGTAAAACCTTTCCTGAGTCATTTTTAGAGAATCGACTGATATCTTAAATCCAGACCAATCCTGTTGCTATGTGCTGAGATATAAATAATTAATAAGGTCACGCTGCTGTGCCAAAATTATGCACGACTTTGGCCAAATCAGACACTGGAGATGAGATGAGATATATAATTTCTGTTGCTGTGTGATAAATGGTGATAAAAAGTGTTTAACTAACTACACAGAAAAAATCCAACGTTCTACAAGTCGCTATGAGCAGCTCAGTCATCACACAGAACAGCTGTACTGATTTTTCCGCAGAACTTCGGGTCAGATATTTTTTGCGTGTGTAATTACAAGTATTTTCATAGATATTAAGCAGAATTTGAGGAAAAGTTAAGCAAACAGAAAGATTTCTTAGAGGTACCTATGTGTGTATGCCGGTGCCAAGTGATGGCATGAAAATTGCATTGCATCTGCAATGAGAAGGGGTCTGAAGGGGTTCTATTGCAAATGCTGTTTTGGTCCAAAATGAGCACAAAAATTGCACTACCACCTAATCTGCATGAACACAGCTAAAGCCACACCTCTTCTCCGACTCCAGTGCAATCAAGTTCGCTCAGTGCCAAGAAAATTGCGAAAGCAGGCACAGTCTAAAGGAACAGACTATAGCACGGAGGAAAATTGCGTAAGAGCTGCATTTGCACGAATGCTGGCATTGCACCTGCAGGAAAATAGGGCCCATTGTGCATTGCAATAAGACTGTTCTAGGAAGTACTTATTTTATCTTTTAACTTTACCTTGTGCCTAATGCTAACCCAGTTGTCTTTGTGCATAAAGTCAATCAAACTGTGATATTTCGAGATCTCCGACAGGCCACTTCGGTCATTCTAATGGTATCAACAAGTGACACCAAAGGGTATCTTTAGAGTCCGTATTGAGACACCAAGTTGGATGAGAACATGTTGGAACTCTACATTTTGCAAATCTACATATTTTCATGATTGTAAAGACAATGGCAAATACTGTCTGCTGCTCATTGCAGCATAATAGTTTATTGCATATGTTCCTGTATTGTGTTATAATTACAGTTTCACCAGATCCAAGATACAGTATTTCTTGAAATTAAGTTGACCTAGCTCAGCATTTAGATTACTGAAAAATATAAAAAAATATTAAAAATAATAATGAATAAATAGGAACAACACAGAACTAAGTTGTGCACATTTCAAAACAGCAGCAAAGTGCTGTGTGGTTATTTGCATGCTAAAGTTTTTGTGGAAACATGTACAATCATTGATAGAGCACAATTGATGCAATTTATGCAATTGCTGCAAATTTTGTTGCCTCTTTATTCAAATAATTGTTTTGCATGGCTTTTAATCCACTCATAAAATGGTCTGTAGTAGTGCAGTACCAAAAACAGTGACTGCTGTTGTCTCTGCTTTGCATAAAGTATCATCGCTGAGGCCTAATCTTAAGACTTTTTTGTGAGCCATGCTGGAGTGTTTATCTGGTGGCTGTATGTAGAGGTGTATGATCTCACGAGGACTGCTAGGTAGTTGGTGGGGTTGGGACTGGGGTGCTCATTGCCTATGCATGACAGTGTTGTAGGGAGATTAGAATAACACTCAGTATATTCTGTAAATGAAGAAGAGAAGCAAGAGAAGCCTCAGGAGTCCATTATGGATTTTAATAATACATCATGGTAGTGTAACTGAATAACCGATCTCAGAGGAAAGAGGAGAAAAAATACACACGTGACATTTGGCTAATATAACAATATGAATTATGAAAACAAAAAGGACTTTTAGTTAATCTTGCCTTTCTACTTTTTTCATCTTCAGGCATTTTTGTTATTTTTTTCCCTGCAACTTTCCCCTGAATCCAGAACATGGTGTAAACAAATAAAAGTGGAGGAAAAACAGTTTGGCATCTCTGTAGATTAATTAATGTGCCTGCGACTTGGCATCACCGGGCGAAAATTATGTGCATAAATAATATCACTAATTAAAAAGATGCAGATTAACATGCAAATAATGTTAATGAGGATCTGCAATTCCGGAGTGTATTCGCATAACATCAACAATTTAATGTGTTGGAAGGACTGTGTTTGCATTACATTAATAAAATTCAAAGACCCATGCACAGAAAATTCTGTCGGAGTCTGTGTTTCCACTTGTGAGTTGTAAATTCTGTGGGCAGTAACAGCCACTTCTTTGGCAGATGCAAAAGTTATTATCTCAAAGGCTGGCTGAAGTGGTGCCATGAGCCAGTATGACCAGCTGTTAGCAAGCGGCCAGCCAGAAAAGCACTAAGACAATTAACTGTATTAGTTGTTGGGCTCTGCTGTTTATTTTCTCTCAGATTAATTTCACATGGCTGACCAATAATCTGCCAGAGAGGGAGAAACAGACACAAAACAAACACAAAACAACACTCCAACTGGGAGAAAATGTGTAAAACATCTAGCTCCCCTTTCCTACCTAGAGAAGCAAGAGAAATACTATCAAGAGAAATACTTATGAATGTGAGATCAAGAGTGTGTATTCCATAAACACAGTAATGTTTCACATTTGTCTGTAGTGTACCCTGGTGAAACAGGAGATGCATATTAGCTGATTAAAGTTTTGGATGACCTTATCAGGTGGTTTTTAATTGCATTTTGACACTATTGCAAACTTTATTTCTTGGAAGAAAATCCTATTTGCAGGTTATCTAAAAAATTACAAATACTGTACAAGCATGAAAAAAAGGGAACCTCAGTGTGTGGACTTAATGGATTTCACAGTAGAAATGAAATGACAAACTTGAGTGAGCGCACCCCTTCCTGTGGGGCAAATGTCTGCTGGATTTGGATCGTTACCTGCAGAATAAACAAGGCCCTTTCTTAACAAGGAAAAATACTGCCCGTGTCTATCAACACAGTGTCGAGCAGGGAAAAGGAAAGGCTCTCCAATCTGTGGTGATATGCATCGACTGTTCTCAAGAGGACATTTACTCTAAACCCATTCATTTTATAATGGGCAAATGCTCTAAGCAATGGGCAGAAACCCCGTAACAATAACATTTATCATAGCTGGTAAAATATGGCTTTTCCTTATACTTTCACAATTTTACCATGCATTGGTAAATGTATTGAGCAATACATGTCTTTATAGAAGACCTTAGGTCTTTGTAGGATATGATAATGGTGAATGTATGTGCTGAATATTTATAATAATAAATAAGAGTGGATATAATGAGTTTTTACATAAAGTAGTACTAATTTGTATAGTGTAGAACAATTAGATATCACTTTGCTAATTTTGTATGTTGCAATATAATACTTCAGTTGAACTATAATTGAAGAACGGGAAACTGAACAGATGCAATTGTTTTATGACCTGTTAACACTGTAAGAGGTTACCCCAGTTGTACTAGATCATAAGCTGTCACTGTCCACATCATAAATAGCACTTCTTTCCTTACTGCTGCCATGGAGTGCAAAACAATGCATGTCACAAGCAGAACATTTGGATCCTGAAGATATATTCATTGTGAAAACATTGAACACCCTTTGCACTCGAATTAAAGCAGGTGCATAGAACGAATCTAAAATTATAGATTTGAACACCGTTTTTGTTTCCATTTGTAATAAAATATGCTATTGGCATACTGGTTTCATACTTTTTAAAGTTTGTCAACAATTTCTCGTGAATATAAAATACCTGTACAGTTAATACAGCAAGCAAAGTTGTTTAAGGTAGAAAAAAATCAAAATGTCCTCACTGTATCCACTATTGTGTTTTTGTTTGAAGATGTAGGGCCTGCTGAAATATTCAGGCACAGTTTATGTGCCTGCAAACGATAGCTTCTAAGGACATACGGTTTGTATTATCCTTGGCATTGACTGTGCTACAGTGTGATATTCTGAGAGGAAAGTGGAGAGAAAAAAAAAGAGAAACACAATGACCTCTTCAGCTGGGCACAGCTCTAGCAGCTGGCCAATAACTTAAAGAGGGCCTTGTAATATGCTTGCTTTGGGCTGCAGGGAACTGCACAGACAACACATAAAAATATGACAAGCAGATGATGGATTAAGGTCATAAGTCTCAGTTCAGCCGTATAAACAAAACATGATGATCATGTGCTACGACAATGCGGTTAATAGACAGAAATTAGCAGATGTTGATTGCAGCCTGGGTACTGTCAGCATACCAACACGTTCTCAGAGAGACAACAGAGGGTGGCTGGGCTGGATGGGGTGAACTGATACATGGAGCCAGGGAGACCCCCTGCTCATGGCATGTGTAAAAGCACAACCACAGATCTGCCCTCATTTCATGTTTCATAAACCGTGTTCTTTAGTTTGCTCCATGAAACCCTTTGCGTTCCATAGACTGACCTGTCTGTGTAAACCTTGAACTTTGAGGGAAAAAAAGGATTTAAAAAAATAAAAAAAATCTACAGTTTTTGATCTGCTGTTGCGTTGTTTCAAAGTTGTCAGGGAAGAAGCCTGTTTTAATGTAATGATTCTGGGTTTTTATGTTATCCTCTCATAGCCTAAGGTGAAATACACATTTCATCAAGGTTATGGAAGGCTGCTGTAGTATTTGCTCCTCTCATGAATGCAAAGTTGGCTTTGCCTCTCTGAAGACTTCCAGTGAGATTTGAATGATGAACTACAAAGCACTTGTTAGAGCAGAGCTCTGCAGATAATTAAATTCAACCCTCTCAGTATATTGCAGCTCTGGACAGGGAAGCAGATATTTCCAAAAATTATCAGCTGACTTCCAGAACTTGTTGATCACTCTCATTGTTGCATTACTCTGTTTATTTATTTTAACCTGTTCTATTTCTTTCCTGTTCTGAGTTGTTTGTAAAATTCAAAAGTCACATCAGTATACATCCGTACTGAGCAGAAAAACAAATAAGTAATAAGTATTTTCTTGCACGTAATGATTTATAATAATATTGCCGATTTTAGCTAGCCTTCTTCCATTGTGCCACAAATATTATATGATTTTTTTCCTGTTATCCATCTTGTTTAAAATAAAAAATATATATGAATAATAATAATAAACACTGTAACATGTTGAAATGTATTAGAATATTATTAAAATATAAGGTATTAGTATATATTTTAATTTTAACAGCTATTGGAGGTTTATAACTGGAAGGCAAAACCAGTCATTAAATGAGGGCATGGAAATCTCCTAGAGGCTAAACTGTCCATGTAAATATTCCTGAACTGTATCCAGTTCAAAAAAAAAAAAAAAAGTTAACAAGTGATGTTCTGTTTCACAAAATGATGATCATTTACTCAATCTCAATTCAGAGAAAAATGAATAAACTCATCCACTCAGCTTTAACTAATACAGAAATAATAGCACTCACAGTGACCAAATTATTTTCAGACTCCAGACAGACATAAGAGAGAGAGAGAGTGAAAAAATTAAATCGCAATTATCATAAAATCCATCATCGTAATTCATACAGGCTGAGTGTTGCAGTGTTTGGATAGGTAATGATTTTCTAATATGAGAAGGCAATTTGCATAAATAGCTCGGAGATGGGTTATCGTCGTCATCATCATCATCATCATCATCATTTTCGATTCTGCACAATTACGATCCCTGCACTATATATCAGAGCTCACAGCTATGTAAAACCACAGCACTAATTAATAAGCCATTTACAGACTAGCAGCTAGTTACAGTTGGTCCTGCTGATGACCTTAGTGAAGATGAGCCGTCTCAGAAGTGCCTGTGTGTAACTACAAACATAATGATGTGCCAGGAGGGAATCATTAAAAATAATTTACACAAGCCTTCATTTACCCAGATCTTTTGATAGCACGCTTCCCCCGGTGTTTAGATCCGTGGCACAGTACCTCCTTACCATTTGGAAAGTGCCGGCCGGGGGAACAAGTGGGGATACCTAAGTGGTTAATTAAGAGCTGTTGGGGCGCCGGGAGAGGCTCCGGAAAAATCTCTCTGATGTCTGCCGTGTCAAGTGTCTCTCCCAGACTGAGCAGCGAGAGGTGGCTGCCACGCTAGGCTAATTACTAGGGAAGGCAGGGAGCAGCTGAGGAGAGGAGAGGGGCTCTTAAATGAATCACTCTCTCCAAGAATCTAAGCATATAACACACACACACATATAATCTAAATGTGCACACACTTATAGTGACATGCAAATATTTGGGCAATAAAAAATGTTTTGAACCTACTTGCCAGGCGGGATGCTCCACTGAGCACAAAGAGGAGGTATCAGGAGTGTGCTTAATCTGTGAGACATATGAAAGAGTTAACTATACCTGAATGAGGATGATGCTCTGAGATGTGTGTTTTAACACCAAGGACAAGGAAAGGAGAGGGCATAGAAAAGAGAGTGAAAAGAGGTGGGAGTGAAAAGGGGTTGAACAGTAGTCATGTTAGATGATGAAACAAGATGCTCATATGAAGTCCTGCTGCTGTTAGTCAGCTAATGGTGTCCTTCTCGCCTTAATTGTCTTATCTGCAGAAAGAAGTTGGTGCTCTTCACATAGTACATGATTAAACAAAGAGGTAAACATTAACGGTGATATATTTTCAGAGGTCTAAAGAATACAAAATTATTTCAATCAAGTAAAAATACTGTTACTTTGGCAACACTGTGCTCAAGTAAAAGTAAATTACTTTTATTACTTTTACAATTGCTTTTCTTTTAAAGTACTGTTTCCTGTTGAAAAGCGTGTCGGCCAGCTGATTGACAGAAAATGCTAACTATCTCCACAACACAGTATAATCCGAAATATGTTAAACTTGATTTTACTTTTATATATGGCAGACAAAGGAGAAATGCTCTGACAAAAAGCATGCAGGACCCAAAACTGTTGGAAGAATTTAACAACTAGAAACGGTTTAAAAGGTTGTACAATAAGTCTGATTAACTTTATTTACTTTTTGCATGGTCCATGATCCAATGAGTAAGGCAATGTCTCTGGTATGAACGCTCCAGACACATCAGCTATCACAGAATGCTACATTTGTTTAGATTATGCAGCCTCCGGAGCTGGAGGAAGAATGGGGTGGTGGCCATTTACTGTGTGTTTCTGCCAAAGCTCAGCCCAACATGAGGGAGGCAGAAGCTAAAACAAATTCACACAGGGGGTCAGAAGAGGTACAGCATAAGGGCCTGTTGTAAGAACAATAAGCTGTGTGGAATTGTAAATTGTCTACTAATTCAGTAGAGTTTGAATACAAATATTAACCTGAAATTATACATTTTATGGTCCCTTTAAAAAGAGAAATAGAAAATATCATCTGAGTTAAAAACGAACACATAATAAAACATTTTTTAGCTTAGGAGTTCACATTCTGGTATTAATATACTCATAAATACATTGATAGTTGGGTTGATGGGTGGATAGCAATATATATTTTGTGAAGAGTACTATTTTGAATCAAAGAATGAAGGCAAAGAAAATGACTGCTGCCCAATTCTACTTAATGCCTTGATTAAAAATTTGCACCTTCCCCCAACACTATAAAGTGCCAAGAAGGAAGTGTACCAAATATGTCCCCTTTAATCTGCAGAATTCCCCACTGCAGTGTCAAAATTCTGTTCAAACGAAAGTGCTGCCAGGGAGAAAGGGGCTGAACAATGCTGCGGGATGCAGGCAATAGCTGCCGTGAAAGCCTTTGCTGATCATGATACATTGGACCAGGCCCTTGAATTTGCTTGGCGCCTTCCTCCTTCCATCTCTCTCTCTGCCTCCCTCTCTCTTTCTCCCTCTGACTCCAGACCATCCTACGGAGGGAGCAGAGGGAGGAAAGGGGCTAGCCGGGGGAAAGATAGACAATAAGGGTTTTAAAGCCTAGGAGCTGCCTACAGCAAAGCCGCTTTCCAGGCAGTGAGGAGCCAGGCAGCCACTACCAAGCCAAGCGCTCCAGCCACATCAGCCATGACAGAAGGCTGGCAGAACAATCATCTTAACAATATGGCTGAGTCGCTGACCCCACACTGAAATGGGGCTATCGCTCCAACTGTGCCTAGTGTTATGGTTGGATTGCCACTGGTGCTAATAGCTCAATGGTGAGCCAGGTCTTGGATCGGGCTGGTTATGATGGGACATAGGCTTGTACTGGTTGTTGAGGAATGTGAAATCACAAAAGCTGAGGCAGAACAAGTTGGCTTTGTTGATTGCTTCATTTACATAAATGAGATGATGACTAATGAGGATCACAGTGGTGGTGGTGATAATGACTTAAGTGGTGATAATGATGATGATGATGATGATGACAAATATTACAGTACAGTTCAGAGGACATATTGTAACTATTGCATCATGAGAAGCACGAGAACATGCAATGATTATAGCCAATTTACATTTGGTATAATTAAAAATTCATGTATTTTTGCCAACTACCTAACTACAATTTGTCATGAAAAACAAATGAACATACAAACTAAACAAATGAACTATTCCACAGTGACATCAAACTATTGTAATACCTAAATGTAATGTCATCCTGGAACACATCCACATGACTTGTAGGGACTAGCGCATGTAGACCTGTGATCCATGTTTGGTCCTGACCTGCAGATTAAGAAACACTGCATTAAAGCTAACCCTTACCAAATAAATGCATGCTCTTCTATATAATCAGTTGCTTTGTAAGGAAAATAGGAGTTGGACTTCACAGGTCCAATTATGTGAAACTGCAAATCCGTAAATGTTCTAAAATACCCAGACCTTGCAGTTATCACAGAAATACTATAATTATTTTAATTGACCAGGCTACTTCTATCACGCGGAAAACCTGGGTATACCTTTGTGAGCTGGCAAGCTAGCAATTATATGTTTCACTATGGAGTGAGTAGTTTTTTAAAGAATGCTTAAGGATTAGGGGAGAGACAAACATGCTATTAAATGATTTCCGCTTGTGTGTATTGTACTTTAAAGAGGCACTTTACTGCTTTCCTTTACATTTTAAGGTAATACACTGTTTGACTTCAGATGAATATCTTGTAATATGAAGAAAAAAGTGTAGCATAAGTATGTTGTTAAAAATGTAAAATCTCATGCAGAATAGACCCAAAAAATACATAATTAACAATGTATAATTTTTAAAGTAAGCACATCAAAATAAAGACTTTCAATGAACATCAGATAAATAAAGCTTTAACTGATATTGTCTGCAGTAGAAATATAACAGATAAAAAAAAAGATTTCTGTCCTTCCTCTGGACCTTTACTCCCCTATAATTTTATAGGATTTGTGTAAAATATAGCTGTCCGCAGACTTGTTGTATTATTTGAGTCAAAAACAGATATTTGCACAAAGGCTGAACTCCCCAGACTGAAAATGAGAGGTGTAAGAAGGCATGGCGGGGCCTCAGGGCGTGGGCACTGTCGCCAGTGTTCTCAGCATTACCCAGGTTACACACTCATAAACCTAAATACACCAAATGGATAGGAAGTGTCTTGCTGTGTGTGTGTATGTATTTATGTGTGTGGTGGCAATGGATAGCATGCTCTCCACAAAGGACTGCAGCTGCAAACAACGTGCACACACACACACATATGCAACTCACAATGCCCTTGTTGTTTCATCATGGTTTGCAGAGAGAGAAATACACAAAACTGAGATTATGTGTGACATGTTGCTCCCAAATATCTGAGAGATACCTGTGGTTTTTTCATCAATAAAAGACATTGAGTGAACTTTGAATTAGGGGAAATGCTATAAGTGAGGCCATTATGCGTTGAGGATCAGTGTTATCCAGAGGTGTCTCTAAACATTATTTTGGTAAATAAGCATTTTCTAGATCACTGTCTCCAGAAACCAGCAATTGAAATCAGTCACCATGTAGCTTGTAACACTGTACCATCACATCACTTCTATCTTTCCTTATCCCTTCACTTCATCACATAATGAACCACTGCTAGGAATAAGGAAGATGATAGGTATTGTACACAGCCATGGTTTTGTATCTGCATCCTACTCCTTTTTTTCATTTTTTTAATGAGATGAAAATGAAGGATTTTACTTTTAATGCCACATTTTCATGCCTGCCACGCTTCACGCAGCCTTGCGAATAAACACTGGTATCAATGGTTGGCCAGAAAGTAGTGCCATAAAGGCTGCCATGAAATTTGTTTATCTAGCTGCTGAATTGTATTCAGCTGGGGATATATGGCATAATAATGCAAGAACTGTTGGGCTCTGTAATTAAGTCTGTCTTCAGATGCTTTTGAAGCAATTCATTAACACAGTCTCTCACTCTCACTGAGATGCAGAAAGAAATGCAATTCATTACATGACAGAAGTTAATTTATTAAATTTTTAAGTTTTTAGACTAACCAAGGATAACTTTCCCCTCCAGTTTGTTATAATTAATATTTCTCATTATGAGTTTTGCAATGCAGTAATTGGTGTTCCATAGTAAAGTCATTAAAATGTACATATACAATATGCAACATGATTTATTTTAGTATTGTTTGTGATTGTTTTCCAGAGCATTTGAAATGATAGCTCAATTTCCTCAATAAACTAATTTTTTTCTATTGTATATATAAAGGAACACATTTTTTAAGATTTTGCACTTTCTGGGGAAATCAGTTGTTGTCCCCTGCCTTTGTTGATCGAGATCATGGTTAGCACGATTGTTCATATAAATCATAATGGAGGCACAACAAAAGTGTGAAACTGGCTTTTTAGAAAAGGCTATAACTACAAGGTAGTCTGGCCTCTACTGTCTACATGCTCAAGTGGCACATTAGCTGCTATACCATGTGAAACGCATCATATTTGAATATAGGCGCACTTCTAGAGAATAGCTTGCACGCTGACAGTGTTTCTTTCCCCAGAAGGATTTTGTGCCACCAGAGCACTTATACAAATTTTGTTCATTTCAAGTTACTTCACTCTGTTCTAGACCATTGCCAATATAATCAGTCAACCACATTCTAGAGGAAATTATTCTTTGCATCAGTCATAACATGAGTGATGTTTATATGAGTATACAAGTAACTGCTGCTGCTTCCAGTACTAATAAATAACTTCAGGTGAAACTGTGGTTGACTCTTGTTGAGTGGTGTAAATTACAAGTTGGTTCAATGCAGTCAACGTGTCATATACAGACACACAAGTGACATGAGGTTTACCAACACATAATGCTTACAATAATTGCAAGATAAGGCACATATTGCACCATGTCGTGAAGTATTCTCATGGTGATGCACAGTCAAAAAACCCTTTTCCCTTCTTACATTTTGGACACTTTTCAATTTGTCACAGAGGCTTAGCCAACTTTAAAGTGCCTACAAATTATGAAATGAGGCTTTTGCCCCTATTGTGCTCTTGCCAATTGGCTGCCTATGGCAACGCATTCAAAGCTAAAAGTTGGTTTTTCAAAGCCCGGCCAATTAAGGGAAATGAAAAACAACATAATTTAAACTGTGATCATTTGGCAGAACCTTGGAATGAACAGCGGCCCCTGTAATGGCCCATCTAAGGGTACTTCTGACTACTCTGGAGGGACACAAACATTTCAGAAAGAGAGAGAGAGAGAGAGAGATGAATATGAAATTTGCATTATGTTCTATTTGCAGCTGATGGACTTTCTGGGTCAGCAGTGAGACAATATTTATTTGCATACTGAGCATACACATCTGAACACACATTTTATGAGCTTGTGCTTCAAGAAGGTGAAAAAAAATCACTAGCTAATAAAAAAACAATAAAGATAATGCCACAGCTAGATGCATGTCAGTGATCTAAAGCATACTTTACAGGAAGGAACCTCGCAGTCATTCCTTGACAAAACAGTCATCTTATTTACAAGGACCACAATAACCCTACGCAAATGTCGAAAAGAGGAATAAAGAGAGGAGAGGAAAAAATAATTAGCATATTAATCTTTTTTATGCTGTCATCTCTCAGGTCCAGGGGACCCACGGTGTAATTTAAATCTAAATGCTTTCCCTAGCATTAGAATTCATTTTAGATGGGTCAATTGTTCCATAATAAAGGGATAGAAGGTGTACTTCATGCAAGAGATTTATGTTTGCCATTTGTTCATATTCATGTGCTACTGAATACCCCTCAATTCAAATGGTGATGGCAGCTCATATCAGTCGAGCTCCAGACCTACAGATCACTAACCGGCAGCAATGAATTTCATTTGCGGAGGACAAAAAGAGTGAAGAAGGGAGAGAGAGAGAGAGAGAGAAACGGAGTGAAAGAAAGAGAGAGACGTGGGGGGGTTTAGCTCCCCAACACAGTTTATTGATTTTTTTTCCTGCTCAACAGAAAGCCTGTATAACAGCTCTATTGCCCTCATAATGATTAGTGACAAAAGTTTAATTAAGCAATTATGAAGCCAATAATAGAGTTGTCTGGTTTGCTTAGCTTTAGACTGTTTAAGACTTATCTCCCTCTTGCACATCACAGCAGCTGGAATGTGCTTGAAGAGATTAATGCCGCAAGAACACAGATGCCCACTTTAATACAGCGCCATGATGCCGTTTGAATGAAGTTGAGAACACAAGCTTCTCTTTATCAAATTACAAGTCTGCTTTTCATGAATATGGAGGAATAAGGGAGGAAAATTTTCGGCTATGGCTTCAAGGTGTAATTATGAAGACATACAACAGAAAGACACACAATTCCGTTTTAGTAATCTCCCTGTATGAAATATGCATGATAATGTATTACAGAATAAAGATGTACAATGTTCTAAGAGGCTTTGGCATTTTACATTTGCTCAGACAATTGGGTATTTCTCAGCACTGCTGAATGTTATATTCTGTCCCTCTCTTCTCTCTTTTGTTTTTGCATTTTTTTTCCTCTGAAAATTGATTAGATTATCTCCCCCGTCCATATAGGCAGCAACAAATGAATGAGGTTTCCAGATACAAACTTTGCATTCAAGTTGATGCCATTTGTTCATGTTGATAAATCTGTGTGACACATGGGTGATGCATGGATAATTTACATAGATATCAAAATCCAAGAAAAGGTAATATGGTGAATGAATAACACATATTATCTTTTTTTAAATAATAGTTTTAAGTAAAAATACTTACAGACCTGGGTTGCTGATTTCCTAAAGGACCATACTGGAACTCATGTTCACTTCACAGCTGAAGTAATTACAGAGACATTGGCCAATTATGTGCACTATGTGGACACATATTCACATTTTCTGTCCTACAACTGCATCCTCACTTAATCTCTAAAGGGAATTAGTTATTAAATCTAAAGCTGAGATTTGCAAAGCAGATGCAGTATGGGTGGACTTCAGTGATACCATTGTACTTGAGGAAAAGCTGTAGATATGGTATGAAAGGGCTCTACTGACTAGTCTATAAAAAGTCCCTGGTCTTCTAAGCTTATCCACATTTACTATGAGCACAGCAACACAAAGTTGTACGCTGTGACGGCCTAAATCCTGGAGGAAGTACATGAGCAAACAAGCTGAACAGAGGCTGCTGTTAGTATTACAGCATATCCAGTATTCTGAAATAAAACTATTATAAGCAGGGAATCTTAGACGGCTCTGGGACATGTTTACACCATTTTAGATAATACTTTCTCTTGCTCTACATACTGAATCACAGATTAGTCTAATATCAAGTATTACAGTGTGTCTGTATAAAAACAGGTCAAACTCAGTTGGATTTAATAGGTTTTTCTGAATATGGTTTTCAAGTTTGTTCACATTGTGTCATTCCTATGTAGTAGTAGTAGGAAAATGTGCCTTAGATTGAGTGCTCCTATATGAACCGCCTTGCATATGCATACGTAATGTTTAATATTTTAAGCATGTCAAGTAATTTTACAGAAGCATGACTTGAAAATTCTATAGGTCATCCGAGAGACAAAACATACTTAGAAGTACACATCCAAATGTTCTAGTAATGTGTGTTTGTGTACATGCATAAGTGGCATTCAAACCACCACAAAATTCTCCAATAAGACTGTGGCATGCTTGAGAAAAATCTTAACACCTAAATTGTATCACTTCTCAAAGTTGAGGTCACCTCAGGTCCCTTGCGATATCTCTCTCTCAGCTGGGTGTACCCGAACAAGTAGAAACGCACCCACTGAAAGACAGAAAGCAAAATAGAAGCAAGGGAAAGGAGAATAAGCACAACACAAAATGCACAACATCCCACAACCCATGCTGCATTGTGGGATGTTGTGCTGTTTCTCTGTCTTTTTCTCTCTCTCTCCCCCTGGCTTCCTAGGACAATGAGATGACATGCTGAAGGTGGGACTGCATCTGGCATCATATTTAAACAGGGCTGCCACATCTCAGGAACACGGGTCGTTGCCAGATTGCAGGCTAATTAAGGAGCTTCTTGGATGACCATCAGTGCCTGTCGGTGGGCAAGGTAGCAGGCTGAGCCTTGCTCCACCACGCTCCGACTGCGAGGCCTTGAAAAGACGAATGGCCACTGAAACCCCCTTGAGACCTCATAATGCTACATATTTTCCTCCAAAACAAAAGCTGTCTCTTATGGGATTCCTATTTCCCTTTTGCGTTTGTCTCCTCCCCCCTTTTCAAACAAGTGTAAATTACCTTGCCTTTTGGATAAGTGTTCAAGTGGCCTGTCCACACACATTAGCCAATTGTCGCTTCAACAACTAGACACTAAAATATGTATTTCACAGATGCTAGCAGCTGGATGCAATAATTAGTGGTGATATACAGTAATATGCTGTGAAAGTTATTAAATGACTTTGTCCTCTAATTTTGCAATAAATAATTATTTTGTATAATTAAAGGAAGGAAATGTGATGATAATATGGGCTTGGCTTCAGGGAGAAAAGACCAAAGCTGTGTTTGTGTTGACAGATAATCACCCTGTTAACTACTCAAGTGATAACATTTGTGTGGGAACAGTTTGACTTGCTATTAATTGTATTGTAAAAGTTCTGCTTTAGCAAGGAGGGCTCATGCGAGAAGCCTCTCCATTGTTTATGTATTTGGCATTATGCCTGTTTATGACAGGCAATATAACATAGCAAAGTACGACCGGTTTGACAGCGAGTGGGAAGCCGGAATTGTTTACTTGACTTCATTTCTATTCCCCACTTGCTGCCTTTATTTCGTGCCATTGTGAGAAAAGCGGAGGGAAACAAGATGTGGTTGAAAAATGCAGCAGGCTGGCTGCTTGGCTAATAAGATGCCCATCATGCTAGCTAGCACTGCTGATTTGTGTCTCCCTCTAACTCTCTCCATGATTACATTCTAAGAAGCCCCCTACCCCACCCCCCTTCGCTCTTCCCCCAGCTGATCCTCGTCTTGTTACGTGGCATTAATGACACTTCAGTCATTGTGGCTTTCAAGCAGAGCCCTTCCACAGCAAACAGAGAGTTGACATTTCCTGACATTTTCCCAACTAATTACAGTACAAATAATTAAGCATGTTCCTCTATGTAACAAATGAAGGCAAAAGCCGTCTGTCAGCCTGGGCCATGATTGATGACACTCCGGGAGACTTTATCTGATGGGTCCTGCCATGAGGTACAGAGGAAGCAAATTTATTAGAACGAACAATGCAAATTTAGAGTCATCTCATCCAGTTATGCGCCAAGGCAATATCCGTGTCAAGGTGAATGTGACAATGAAAGCAAAATATTAGCATTTTGTGGAGCGGGCTGAAGGGGAAATCAGAGCACTGAGATGACAGGCCTAATTATTTCGGCTCACACAGGCCAGGACAGCTGTTTCTGGTGTCCTGTACAAGCCTGTCACACAGGTAACCAAATAGGGTCTGCGTATGAGCCTCTGTATTCGACACTCCTCGGATGTGTCTGCCACTAATGACCAATGCTAATGTTGCTGCCATGTCTCTAAAAATGAAAGAAAAAAAATGTGGAGGTGTCACCACGCATTTTTTTCTTTTTCTTTTTTTTTTCATCAGTCAACCTTTTCTACGTAATTATGTATTTTAGAATTAATGCCTAACTGTCACCTATTGGCCACCTACATTATTTATTCATTTGTTTGAAAAGGCAGGTCCACAAACACCTTCTCCAGACACACAAATATACACATACCCAACTAAAACACTGGTTGGGTGTAACATTTGAACTCTAAGATCTTATAAATTATTGCATTTGTGAGAAGCAAGTATATTTGTGTTGTTGGCGTTTTTTTTCAGTGTTTATGGAATTATGAGTACTATCTACATGTAATAAAAAAATAATATGTAGCAGTAAATTTTATGAAAAAATAGAATACACAATAAAAAATAATTAGACCTGCCCTAACAGTTGTAAAATACTCTGTAAGCATTTTCTCTAATAAACTAACATGAAAAGATTACAAATAGGTGTTAAGGTCATGTATAAGTGATGTTGAAAAAAACAACAAACAAATAAACAAACAAAAGGCATCTATAATCGTTAATGTTAACCACAAGTATTTCATGGCAAGAGTTTAGCTCCTTCTGCATTAGAGAGGTACTTGTGATATATGAACCAACAATGAACAATGGACTTAAGCTTTTATGCTACCAAATAGCAATATGTTGTCTGCATACATCTGTGCTTTGGGGAATACAAAGGTTGCCGCCCACACTCATAATGAATCTAAAATTTGTACTTCAGGGCGGCCTCACAATGGCTCTTAAGGGGCAGGCAAATCCGGATGGGTTTGGAAAAAATCTACACGGGGATCAAAGTTTGTTGCTTAGTGGCTCGCTGGCTGGCTTGGAACAGATGGGCGTCGGAGGCACTATGAGCCCATTGAGATTCAGGATCCAAAGTGGCTGCTGCTGCTCTGTACACACAGACAGATGATGCCTTTGTGTCAGTGGATTGCCGATATGCATTTAGGAAGGTAAGGAGGGATGTGGGCTTTTTGGCTTATGACTGCAGAAGTAAAGCAAAAGACAAAGCAGCAGTGAAACAGGAGTTGGTTTAAAGCAAATGTGTTTAGAGATTCACTCACACAGATTGGTTAAAATATGCAAGTTTCATATTCCTTGGTTGTAAGCATTGTAATTGAGTTTGTGTATCTTAAATGAAAACAACAGACACCTTTTGTACACCTTTGCACAGCTTTTTCTGGTTTGTGTTGTCTCTAAAACACCACAATTAGCTGTAGCTTTGTAGAGTGTATAGCTCTTTACTGTATATATGTTGTTAGTGTTTACAAAATCAGTTACTTTGTGCCATACTGTAACTTGTTGTTGATATATAAAGGTTTAAGCACATATTATAAAAGGCGAAGTGGCTTCATTTCTTTTGATTGTACAATCTTCTACACCAAAAGTTACTGAATTAAAAATCCTCTGAGGCACATTTTAGCTTTAAACTGACAGTAATCAGCCCTCATTTAGTGTTCCATCCTTTGCACAAAATATTTTAAAGGGCAGAGTTAGACAATGTCACGTTTTCTGACACTTAACCCCTGACCTTTTTGAAAGATGATAGCAAGCACCAGGCAGTACGGTTATTAGCAGCACTGCATTAAAGCACACAACAGACTGTGTGTGGACATTGTGAAACACTTACGGTGCAGTAGACATAGTTTGGCCTGCACATGTATTTGTAGAACAACACTGAGTCAAAATCTCTAAAAAGTACCCTCAAATGTTAAACACATTTTAAAACACAAATTATATATGGCATTATGTGCTATTGTGTTACTAATTAGAACTTTTAATACTGAACAGTCATGAGTAAAGAAAAACTTTCTGGATAAATTCCAGTGGAGTCATTTCTTGTTCCACTAGCCCCAGATGGTTACTGGAACAAGCAGTGTCATTCCTTTAAAGCTGAGTTGAGCAGTGACGTTGCAGCTCTCTCACTTCACTGCTGTCAGCTTTGAAATGACATAAAGTTGAACAGGGTTCAGAAGCACACAGTCACACAAGTCTGACGTTCTCATTCTAACATGACAATTAGTTCTTACAACACAGAAGCACTTCAAGTGAGAAAAAAACATGCAACACTGTAAAACAGGTTTAACATTTTCTCTTATAGAGACATCAGTGCTTTTCAACAGTTCCCCCCGGGACACAGGGCGTTTTGTTCCTGCTGTGCACAGCAGTATTAATTTAGCAGAGTATTTTTTTTTTTTTTTAAGTTCATGTTTGGATGAAAGTTTTTGTGCAGTTTGATTTATGTTATCTTTTGTCTTCTTTCAGTGTGACAACAGTTCTTTGCATGTAGATTTAATCTCTGAGGGATAGTAAATGTGCACTTCTTCACAAGACGTCATGACAATTTTGCTGATAAGCTAATGCTGAATGTTACTCTTTGCAAATATTTGCATATCCCATTCAAAATAAGTGCGCAGCAGGCAAAACCCTGAATTTAAACAAACATATTTATTTATTTATTATTACTTTTACTTGGACAGTCAGGAACAGTGTGGGGGGGTGTATTAACTCTGATAAACTCCTGAGTTCAACACCTTGGCATGACAGGTAGCCAACAAAGATAATTAAGGTAACTTAGATAAATGACAATAAATGTCCCTGTTGAATTCATATGATACTGACAAATGTGTAATTTTGCAGTTGGGCAGTATTTGGTACTCCATCATGTCATGATTGGTGGAAAAGGGAAAGACAGAAGGAGACAGACAGGGTGAAAGCTACACACAGAGAGAGAATGCCTCAGGGGCTTGCATTTAACCTGCCCACCAATCCCAATCAATGTCATTACTCCTTTCCACTCCATTTTATCAGCTCCTAGCGACTGTAGTTTCCTAGAAGTGACCGTTGTACAGCACTCTATGAAACAGTCATAGGGCTAATGGGATGAGATGCAAAGAATTATAAATGCTGACAGTAAATCATATTACATCCCTAATAAGCATTAACTGGATAACTGGGTCAAAGCTGTATTATCTTAATTGATTTTTCTAAAGAAACCTGACAGTGAAATGTCAATGCTTGAATATTTCTTCATGCATCATTAAAACAAGATTGGCTTTTAACAAAAGGGGAGGAGGACGGGATCCTTTGGGCTGAATTGATTCTTGCTCGGGGCTGCCTTTCACAAGTAAGTGTATTACATAAAAATCTATACAGGATATTAAAACAACACCCATTCTGCAAGACAGTTACAATTAAAAGCTGACACCCACCCATGCTTTTGTGTCTGCCACTGCCGCCTGCCAACAAATGCATTTCAGCCTTGTGACTCACTTCAAT
>JAUMHL010000009.1:16410708-16421575 GCA_032362345.1 Sandelia bainsii | reverse complement strand
GGACTGCATAAACGCCCAGAAAGCTTATGTTAGCAGGGTAATAGAGCTGTTGCTTCCTGAACAGTGATAGCCAAGGTTTCCTGCCAAACCCAACTCATCTACCAATACTTTTGTGGCACTGATATCCTCTTGAAATTAGCCTTTAGACAAAACAGCCAGACTCACAGATATGAAACAGCTGAACTGCCATATATGTGTAAAGTTTGATTAAACATTTAAAGCTGAGTTAAAACTTTGGGATATTTATGTTCAAACTCATTGGTCAGTTTAGACAAATGTTTTAAAAATGACTTGGTCTGGTATAAAGAAATACAGAATTCAACAGAAATCTATATCTATAATCTAAATAAAACTACAAAAAGAAGGACCTTTTCCTGTCTTGCTCTTTGTCAGTTAGAAATAATATCAGTGTGCTGGCACCACATACTCTCACTGTTTAAAGTCTAGAACAGCACTCAACAGATTTTAGCAACATGATCTAAGCCTGATGCCATCCGTCCGCTCCATATTATGCCAGAGATGGTAGCCTTGCTATCCACTATATTCTGTCAAACATGTGAAACTCGCTGTTCGTATGAACCGACTTGTGATCAGAGGATTAATGCAAAAGTGTCTGGTAGTTAGTATGGCTATAAATCATGGTCAAAACATCAGCAGAAACTTGCGTATGCTGACAGTATGTGAAACACTCATTGCATCAGCTCACATCTCTGGTGAAATTCAACCCTATCTGTGAAATGAATCGGGGAATGTCTTACATATAAAGTTACTGTACCTTGGTGGGTTGGACACTATTCTGAGGGTAAGCAGAGCTCCCCAAGATGTAAAGGGCCCTGTGTGTGTAGGGCTGGCTTAAAGAGCGGGTTTACTGGGTCAGTTGGCACTACCGCAGAGCAAATGCTGGGAATAAATCAGTCTCACTGACATGGTGCCTCTCATCAAGTGACATCCCGCGGTGTCCTCATCAGTTATGAACTAATAAAGACGTATGGGAGGAAAACAGAAGCGATCACAGCAGATGCCAAGGTGAAATGCATCTAGTGTCTGGAGAAATATGTCAAGTCTGAGAAGTCCATCAGAAACATTCTTTTAAATCTGGGGCTAGTACAGCATAGAAGCATTTGTATTTGTAATAACTTTATATAAACATTGGCATTTGCAAAGAATCTACCTTACAACCACACTTTTCAAGTGCACCTTTGACAAAATTATAAAATTACTGTAAAAGTCACAGTCAAGTGTTTTGTAATGGAGCAAGTGCAATGATAGGGTTATTATGCAGGGGAAAGACTCTAATTTAACTTATGTAATGTGTAAAACAGCTTCACCTACTGTACGCGTAGTGTATAATATTTTGCTTTCGCTCACTTAATTAGCAGTCATACTTAAATCAAAATAAAAGATTTTTGGCTTAAGAACGATTTATGGTTTGAACTTTGCATTAACTGAGACAGTTTAATTATTATCAGCTATAATGCAATATATGTACAGAATTCCTATATGTGCAACCTATTAAATGCAAAACATCTTAATTGTTGTATTCTTATTAATTTTATGACTCACTCGTTAGCAATTAATGGCCTAATGCACAATTGTTGAGAGTGACTCATTTAGCTGAAATAAAGGGTTTATTACAACACCTTAAGCTTGTGCCTCAAATGGGTGTGTGTAAAAGTGTGTGTGAAAGTGAGACATAGAGGAGGAGTTATGCGGGTATGCGGAACAATGTAATATTCATGACAGTCCTGGTGCAAGTTGTCTAGTCTCTGTGCTCCTGGAAAACACCACACACACATGCAGTCACACACTGAGCAGCACAGTCCGGTGGTGCTCACCTGACATCTGCATATGCCATTCAGAAGGGCAATATGTGTCTGCATCAGTGATTTTTAAACACTTTGGGGTCAACAAATTATTAATATTTAGTATTAGCACTGATGACAATGTGGCATCCTCCTGAGAGCTGGGCAAAATGTTGAGCGGGGGCCATTCTCTTGACGTCAACTGTGTTTGGCAGATGGTGCTGTCAGTTTAGGTCTTCGTTTATTCCTCCATGCATATGGCAGCATCTCCCCTTTGTTAAAAAAAGCAAGCAAGCTCATGTATTATCTATGGGGCTAAAAAGCATGCAAACATAAGCAGGAATGTATCAGAGGAGCTTAAACTTCTGTAAACAACCAGTAGTGGTTGTTGTAGATGTGATTTTACTGACAGAAATAGCAGAAACATATGGCCTGAGACAGGAAAAGGGGCTCATAACTGGATGGGATGTGGTTCCGCCAGGGCCTACAGCATCGTGTTTGTGACAGGATGTCAGTGACAGCTATGCAGATGCCTTTTTTCCTTTTATTAAATGAAGTACTACCTGACTAACAACACAACTGTATCTCACTCATGACAAATTTCCATCCTCTTCATTCAGAAAAAAAACATTAAAATGATATCAGGAAGAATGAAGTTTTATGTTAGCTTGTGTGTAGTTTGCAGTTATTACAGGAAAATATGCTTAAAATATAGAAAGTATTTATCCCTTTACTTTATCCTTTATGTAAAAGTAGCAATACCTCAGTGCCAGAAAACAAACACAAAAACTACATTTGCACAGCACTTGCTTGGTTACATTCCACTAATGGAGTCTAATGTTGGGATGATCTAGAGTAGATCATGTTATATTAGTTCAAAAAGACCCCGGAGATTGCTTCATAAAGTTGCAGCTCATGTTAATTACATTAGTATTTTAATTGAAGGAATTCTTTTAGAAATAATGTTATATGTGGGTTCATTTTTAGTCATTTGTTCTTTTAGGTTAAGGATTTTAACAGCTGCACATTTACAGTGAAAAGTTTTACATTAGCATTTATACATGAAATACTGTATGTGTTCATTTCATTAATTCAACACAAGTAGTGTAAGTCTCGCTGATTAAAAATGTTACTTTATGTGGCTTTGAAACTAAAGAAAACTTGAAGAAGTGTTAACAAATAGGATCTGACTGTGCATGTGGCTGACAATACGGACAGATAATAGGTTTAACATTATTCGTATTGCTTTTATTAAAAAGCAATATTTTACTACCACAGTTGAAAATAATATTTTCTTTCTGGAAGAGGAGAGAGAAGACAAGCAGAGGAGGGAGAGAGACCCCAGTTAACTTCTGGAGTGTTAAACAGCAAGGGGTCTTACTCCTGCTTTTCTCTGACATGAAGCCGGGTTGGATAGAATCGACACCAAGGTTGAGCAGTCGGATGAGTGGAGATATGAGGGTCCCTGTGGCGACCTAGCAGGTGCCATAGCAACAGAGGATGGGGAGATAGGGAGGACAGACAGGATGAGAGAGTGAGCAAGAGAGGATATCCCGTTAAAGGGGTGGGTGGAGGGTGGGGGAGGCATTGCAGGAAAATCACTTGTGACAGACCCAAACACAGGTCGGCAGCTTTCATGTTGGAGCCTGTGTCTAATTTTTAGGAAAGAAATGGAGTGAGAGAAGGGAGAGACACTGAGATAGACAGTGAGAGAGAAGGTGTGAGAAAGCAAGAAAGACAGAGCTTGTCAATAATTAATAGTCAGATTGTTCAGTGTTGTGGTTGCTGAAATGACAGCTGTTTTGATTGACAGATTTGGAGCATTTGATCTGCATACACTGGCTCTTGCCACTGTGCTACCGCTGGTTGCTCTATCTCTCGCTCCCTCTGCTGTATTTCTCTCCTGCTCTCACCCCACTCTTTTTATCCTTTAAATCCTCTGCAAGTAGCATAGCATCTATTGCATGGGAGTTGTAGCTGCAGGGCAAAAAAAGCACCTCCCTGCACTGGAATCTGGTATTTACCAGGTTGTTTTAGGTAACATGTACTTTACAAGGCAATACACTTATTATTGTACCAACAGACAGATGGTGAACTAATGCTTTTCAAGTTGAAAAGGATTTGGAACAAAAAAAGTAACACTTTTGTGAAAAGCCAGCTGTACAAACCATGAATATGAGCAGAATTTGATGATCAATAACAATAATAATAATAATAATAGAGAGGTAGATGAACATTGTAGAGTCTAGGCATCTGTACAATTTGTTTGTTAGTAGATAGTTACATACTTATAATGCTACAAGAATTTGAGTATCAACTGTATCAATCTACAGTGCATACCTTTAGTACCAGGATGCCTTAACAGATATCATGAACAGGATTCAGTTGAAATTTGGTGTCTGTCGGCACTTGCTGATTTGCTGCATTTGAAAAGTTATTTTCAGAGTGTAGGATCTGCGGATGGTGGGAGTCCATCATTCAGCGAGACAGTGAGTGTTCCCTGCTAAACAAGGCCTTCATTGACCTAATAACTGGCAGCCTACTCAGTCACCGGCATGTTGAGTAGTATTCATTATTCATGCTCATTAAATTCTGGGCCTCATACGAGCAAAGACTGCCAGCTTGCTGCCAAACTGTGTTGGTTTTGTGATGTGCCCACTTGAGACTTGGGGATTTAGAACCAGGACACCACTTCTGAAAAAATAGCATACAAAAACACAAAATTCATTCTGCTTCCAGTTTAATTTGACCACATTTGACAAAATACGCAATTATACTCACCTCCATTCTTTGGCCGTGAATAGGATTTGGAATTAATAAATGGAAGGAAAATGTGCATATTCTCCCCCATGAAAAGAGATTTGGAGTCAGTGCTGGCTGTTTGAATATGCATATTCATAGTTAGTTGATCTGTTTTTTGGCTATAGTCTATTCCCCATCATTTATTCTGTGAGGGAATGGAGCTTGTCAACAAAACCTTTTTCCATAAAAGGCATCTCTGAAGCATTCAAAACACACAGCATTGCATCACATTCTATTCAGACAATTTTTTTTTCATGCAGAAAGGATCTTTAGTCCTTCCATCTACAGTGTCTGCATCATATTTGTGTTTCTGGAGCAAAAACAAAGCACAAACTCAATATTTAAAGGAACACTATGTGTATCTCATGTTAAGTCAGTTTTAGCATGGTGCTGATCTTGAATAGACATGTTGTTTACTTTGTTTATGATCTCTGTACTAGTCCAAAATGTTGATTTGTCATGATCTCAGCAGACAATGAAACATTTAAGGTTCGACATATGCTTGGAAAGAGCCATGACAAGAAGAACCTAAAATGGTTAATGTAAAAAATGAAAACTGCTATAAATGTCCATGTTGTTTACAAAGAAGAAAACAGCAGTATATCGTAGCTATACGGAAAAGAAGCAATGTTTTACATGCATGCTACATACAAAATAAAAGCAGCACTGTGTTACATTGCTTGTGCATTGCATTTCAAAGGCAGTACTTTTATACATTTCTCAGCCAGCAAGGATATAAAAAGAGGCTATGACAGATAGGAAACAATTATTTATCAAGACACACATCCACAAAGTACCAGCAGCTGTGTGCACCATTTTCCAGGACTGCAGGGCCATCCATATTTGTCTCTGCTCAAATCCCCAAGAAAAATACCCACAGTTCCAGCAAAGAGAGAGGATTACTGCTTTCCCATATGTTGTCCTGTGCAGACATAGCCATATCAATCTAAGCCTGGTCAGTTGCTCTTTCATATACTCTTAATGTACTGGAAAGCCTTCCACAGTCGGCTGCCGCTCACTGCTGGTCCTGAACAGGTCTCAGTCCCAAGTTCCACAATGAAGAACAATCAGGCTTTTCTGTGGATTAGGAAAAAAAGAGGGCAAAAGTCCCTGGAGGCTGATTGTTGTCTGGTAAGGTTATGTTTTAATACTGACACACTTCAGCACTCTTTTTTTCTGTGTGGGAACTGTGTCAGAAACAAGAGGTCTAAATAAACAGTGAGGTCCACCGGAGCCTGTTCATTTATCATGGCCTCCTCTGACAGCAATGTGCAGAGGAGTCATCTGGAATCATCTTCTGTGGGTTCAGGTGAATGTGAGCTGCCTCTCCACTCTCCTTCCCAACCCTGAAATTGAGGCCAGCTATGTAACACACAGGCAGAAACACACACAGGAAGAACTGTGTGGTCTGAGAGTATACGTACTGCATACATGTGTGTATTGTTCATGTAAGGTTAAACATATAAATAAGCACATTATTAAAACATGCACCAAGAGTCACAGCTAGCCAAAGCACACAGCCACAACAATGTTGAGCATTATATGAGGATTCTTTGAGGCAGAGTTTGCCATGTTTGTACAAGGTCATCAGTTATGTTTAAATCACTCAATCTATCATAAGCAGATCCAAGTTGACAGCAAACGTTTTATGAGTCACAAACTAACAATACGCTCACTTGTGAGACATGAGCTCAAATATTAGTTTTGAGCCTCTTCTTTGAATTTCTGGGGTTAGTTTGGATTACTAAGTCTAATCTAGGCACTAGTATGGTGGGGAATTTCCTGGACTTGACGAGATGGGAGTGTTTCCGAACAAACAAGACTTCAAAGGGTGCGTGCTCTAAAGAAAGGTGAAGCTAAATGCAAACTTGTATTCATTTAAAAATATTTAGATTTCTCCCCTCAAAGCATCTCTCTTCTTGGATCAAAAGCTTAACTTTTTGACCGTGGAGAATTCTGTTGCTGCGTCTGATTTATTGAAACTTTTTTTTTTACTTTTTAATCAGTGAGGCCATACACATTGCTGCCTGAAATGACACTTGAAAAGGTACCAGCTATTTCAGTAAGCCAATTAGTTCAACTTTATGTGCTTTCCTTTAACACATCACCACGTTAATTTTTCACACTCTGACAAAGTGATGCAAATTCATGCTGAGCACAATGAATAACAGCATACGCTAAACAAACAAAGGAGCAGTAGTGGGTATGTTACTGTAGTAGTCATCACATTGCATATATATGTGTATATATATATATATATATATAATATCTGTATATAATTATATATAATATATCTATATAATATATAATTTCCAAAAGTCATGACAGTCATGACAAGTAAGGCCTTTTCATCTTCATCTAGTTCAGCAGCTATTTCATTGACATTTTGTCCTGGGGCTGGTTGCTGAGGGGAAGTCATTAGAGCACTGTAAAATCCTATTTCTGGAAATTGCTTCTTTTTTAAAGTGGTTGCATGGTAATATACTTAATATAATTACTGGATAAGCCTGTAATAACCTAATGACATGCCACACTAATGTTTTATGATCTCTAACAGCTCAGTTCCACCTTTGAAATAGACCATATTCTATTGTACTGTTTTTAGCCAGCTCCACAAATATTTTGGGTGGGCATGATTGCAAATCCAGGTAAGATTCTGAGGAATGTATAAGAAATAATTAACAACAAATTTGGTATGCTAAGCATCTCCAGTTGAGTTAATGGGATATAAACCAAAAAGGAGAGATGGGGAAAATATATAAAACTTTCTGAATTTGGTGTTTGTGTCAGCTGTCTTTTTCAGCTATTTAGGTAAGGAGAAAACAGTGTGCTGTTGTTCATGTTCATGTTCAAATATTCTATCAATGTCAACTTGAAATCTTTGCAGGAAAATATGATTGAAAAATCCTATTTACAACATCAGTCATAAAACACAACAGAAAAACAGAAACAAGGGGACACTGAATATGTCCTTTCTCTGTGGATGCTATGACAGCAGACATATTTCAACAAAGAGGAATGAGTTTTGAGAGAAAGCAATGTGATGACTACTCCAATATCATACACTGAGTGTTATCACACTGTAGCCCATATCCAGTAATCTAAGATGTCACAGGCAGGTGCAGTTTCACATGTGAGACAGCCCTGATCTGTGTCAGACAGTTTCCGTCCCCAGGCGAGAGGTCATGACGGTTGACTTCATCTCCCTCCCCTGGCTTCCAATCACTCAAACATAAATCAATACTGTTAATAACTGTTTGAACCATGTCTAAATGAGATATCTTTCCTTGAAGCGATATTAAAAGATTCCCTTGCTGGTCCCCTCACTCACTCACTGTAAAGAGAAAGAAAATACTTCAAATGTGTGTTTCAGTTTCAATTTATTGGGCTCAGATCTTCTCATATTTCTATCTGATTTATTAACACATTTAAGCTACTGTACATCTATCATGTTTAATTACTGATGTACCTACTGCACATTAATGCAGTAGGTACATCAGTAATTAAACTGATGAATCAGTTGAATCCAGTTGTCAATATTTGAGGGTGATAAGTAGTAAATAACTTCTTATTATTTCACGTTTTTTCTCCTTTACATCTTCATTTTCATAAAGCATGAAAGGAATGATAAGGCCTAAACATTCAGTTGTAATTTGAGATTTATAGTTAACCAATTTCCACAGATGACTAACCCTTATAATATTGCCCTTCAAGGAAAATTTTCAATTTAAGTGTGATCACACAAAATAAACAGACATCATACTGATGATGCTCTCCCTTGGCAATAAGTAGCTCTGGGTGACAAATGATTAGGCCTGCGAAGGTCAATGCCACCAACTGTGTAAGCGACACATCTTGGATATCATTCAAATTATCCATTAATTAGCTTTCACACAACTGTCGCAATAACATACATGCTTCGGACATCAGCTAAGGTAGATTAAGTGTTTTAAAAGGTGTTTCTGCAGTCATGTGACCTCTATCTCATCTTGCTTTCATCTTCTATGGGGGTATGCATCACTGGCCTAAGCGTATTTACTCTGATATTGCTGCCACAATGGAATTATGTGAGCTTGTAAATAGAGTTAGCAGTCAGCTGATCCTGGCTTTTCATTATTGGGTGGAGGGTCTGTAGAAGAACTGCAAACTGTTTTGCTTTATGATCCATTCTAAAACCCATTGAAATGATGGCCATAAAATAATGCCATTACTAGTATGTATAAAACCTTACTGCTCAGTGATGCAGTATGATCATCAGCAGCATTTGTAGACTAACACAGAAGTAGCTACAGCACACTGAAGGTACAGTAGAATGAGACATGAGGGTAATATGACAATACACTTTCATTTGACAGTGTAATATATATATAGTGTGACAGAGGTGTTTGTAGGACAGTGGAAACTGCTCGGTAGATTCTGGTCAGGACATATTGTCCAATAAGCAATTGCATCATCATATTTCTTTAAAAAATGTTAATTGCACCATTTTCCTGCTTTCATACATTTGAATTTGTTGTTGTTTCCAGTTACAAGTGCATCATAGCTGTACGGAAAATATTTTACATATTTTTGGATATCACATGTGAAGCAACAGAACATTTTAAAATATTACACAATTCACTGGTAAGTCAATGTAAAGTCAATGTTGCTGCACTCTTAAAAACATATAATTTGGCTTCAGTATAAACCTTTTTCATGTTCTGCAACAAATGAATATCATGGGAGTGTATTCTAAAAACACAGCATTAGCATTCAGATTCCTCAGATTCCTGAAAAATCGACTGTGTAGAAACACGAAGCATGTGCCAGAGACTGACAATGTGATCATCACCGATGAAAATAACAGGTAATGTTTTATATTATTATTTTTATTATTTCTCCTCAGAAGGAAGCTTTTATGTCCCTCCCCCCTTTAAACCTATTATGCTTTGCTGTAAAACTGAGTGATGATGAAACTATGGTAGCAAATAATCTGTTTTGCTTCAATGAAAAGTATGTATCATGGTGGGAGACAAAGCTAGGGATAAACACTGAGAGAACCCTGAACAATGGGACCTAAGCAGGCATGTGTCCAAAACTCTTCTTTTCTTTTCGCTCACTGCCATCCATCCTGTGTGGCTCTGTAAAACTGTATTCCATTTCCTGTGCTTCCTTAATGTGTAACTAAATGAAAGTCAGTCTGACAGACATCCAAAGCAAATAAATAACATTGCTGTCTAATAACAATATCATTCTATAGATCTAATAACAACATCATTCTATAGAGCTAGAAGATTTAAGGACTTACAGTAGTGTGCAAATGTCTAAGGCCAACGTTACACTTCTTTTTTTAGCAAAGCTATGATGTCCATATATTTATTCTCTGTTTTTATAATATAATTATAATTATAATTTTATATATATATATATATATATATATATGATTACATATATATATATCAACCCTGTCTCCTAAAAATTACGTTCGTATAGGACGAAATTGCATTCCCGATTACGTTTTGTAACAGGACATATTTGCGACCTGATTATGTTTTTGTAGAACGTAATTGTCACGTTGTACTGAAACGTATTTTTGTGAATGAATGAATGACGTGCTACATTTATTAACGCCAAGCTATTTGCTATGAGGTGGTTGGGGTGGATGGAGGGCGTTTACTGTGCAGGACTGACATGCAGGAGTTCGACACCAAAGTCCCGTGTGAGGTTGGGTTTAGGCAATAAAAGTACTGAGGTTAGGGTTAGAAAAAAGATTGTGTTTTGGTGTTATTTTTAATGCAGACGTTGTGTTTGTGAAGCGACTGTGTGAAATGACATTTTTATCCATTAACCAGCCCCCAGTCTTTCACTGCCCCTAACCCACTGCAGTGACGCCTGATCCAGACCATAAAACACTTAAATATCGCTACACTCACATGTCTGGATGTTGAAATGTAACGTCGGATAGTTTAGCCGACAGAAAACCGGCTGCAGATCGGATATTTTGGCCGTCAAAAATACGTTACCTTTGAACATTTCATTAATACGTTCACTATCAATGTATTTGCGACTTGTCATTTACGTTAACTGTGAACATATGATCATTATGTTAACAGAAAAGGTAATCGGGTTGCAAATACGTCCTGTTACAAAACGGAATCGGGATTGCAGTTTCGTCCTATACGAACGTAATTTTTAGGAGACAGGGTTGATATATATGCACTACCAGTCAAAAGTTTGGACACACATAGAAATGACCATGTTTGTGAAAGAAAAGCAGATTTCAT
>JAUMHL010000009.1:16396367-16410608 GCA_032362345.1 Sandelia bainsii | reverse complement strand
TTTAAAAGGATAACTGATCATTAGAAAACCATGTGCAATGATGGTAACATAACTGAAGACATGTATCTTTTCATGAAAAACATGGTAATTCCTAAGTGTGTACAAACTTTTGACTGGTAGTGTATATATATATATATATTTTTTATATATATATATACACACACACACACACATTGGAGTATTTATGTCTTTTTCTAAAAGACATGGTACAGTTAGTTGCACCAATGACACGGACAACAGAAAACAATATGATTCACTAAAAGGATTAACTGCTAAGATATTGAGTTGTTATGAATGTGTGATGAGTAAGGCAATGCTTTCTGAGTCTGGAAATTAATAATATAGCTCCACACATGGCTTTAAGAGCTGTTAATTACATTTTTTACACAATTGATTGGCTTTGCTTTCCACCATATGTATTGTAATTTAATCCATGATTCAATCACTGCATTGATGTTATTAATAAGTTAACGGCATATTATGAGGGCAGATATTTTCATTATGTCCATACCAACAGCAGAACCTTTATTAATATCAAATTTTTGGTTATAATTTAAAATTTAATCTTAATCTGCAGTGTAACAAACCCTGAAATAAATCCCCCTTCAATGAAAGTGATAATTGGTCAGTTTTTTTTATTGAAGCTGTTTTAGAAATTTTTTATTGACAAGTGTTTCTGTTATTAGGGGCATCCCACTTGTATCAGTGAGACTAGGCTACGTAACAGCAAGAACAACAGCCTTCAAAATGACCATAGAGCTGAATCAACACCTCTCTAAAACAACCTCAACAAAAACACAATTGTATTCATGAAAAATGATTTATTGCATGACTTAGCTAAGTGGATCTAATAAACTGCCAACTGAATGTATCTGTACCTTTAGTATATACACTTTTTTGCTTTTGTAAAACCTATCTGGGTTATTGTAACATGTATAAATCCCCAAATTCAATAACCGATGAGGTGTTAAATTTCATAAGTATGCTCTGAATACACCTAGAGACACCCGCCACCAACAGTCACTATAGCAAAAGCTTGCAAAATAAGCAGCTGTGTTTTCCAAATACCCTTAACTGGATTTGAGAGTCTGGGATGGCCCTCCTCCAAAAGAATAAAAAAAGGCTCGAGCACATCTATCAATTTGCAAACAGACTTAAAAGTGTCAACAGTGGCACACAAGCCATAAGAAATGTTCTGCTTATCCTACACCAATGCACCCCTTCATGTGATGTAATTTCATTCTCTACAAGATTCTCTCTTTTTGCCCCTCTTCTTCTGTCACCATTGCACTAAGGGGAACAGAGAGAGAAAGCCAATTCCAACAGTGACAGAAAACTGCCCACTCTTTCCCCATAAAATTAGAAAATCTGTTCGTGGTTTTTTTATCTTTCAGATTTCCTGGGTTTTATGGCTAAATACTAAAGCACTGGAGGCTGGTCATGCTTTAAGCTACTAGAAAAAGTTAAGCTTCAGCGTTGGGCAGCAGAGATATGGGCTATAAGCTGACAAGTAATTAAACCGGCATATCTGTAACAACTGTCATCTCTTATTTCTCCACAGCCTGGACGTAAACCAAAGGCAAGAAAGCCAAAAAGGATGGAGTAAGAAAAAAAAAGCAAGGGGGACAGGGAGAGAGAGAGACTTTACATCGCTGGGCAACTGCAGGGTCTATCTCCTGCCGAACAGTTTAGCAGACTTGGGCATTTAAGGGATTGTGAAGGAGATCAAAAGGGTCAGGGATCCTTTTACCAATTAACAGCAGGGAGACGGACATCAAATAAGGTGTAAATTTCAGCTCTGCACTTTTCAGTGAGCTGAGCATGAAATGCATTCTAATGCTCTTTTTGAGTTTAGAGGCAGCTTTTGAGCCACCAATGATGTCACCTTGGCTCTTCCTAAAATGAGCTTAATCATTTCTCAGAATAGCATGTAGCCATCTTGTCCTCTGTGTAGGTGTCAAAGGGAGTGTCGAGTCAGTTATTGATAACAGCGACTTTAGATTTAGAAAATTGAAGAGGAGACAATAAGCTTGCAGTGACAGAAGTTTGACCCTTTGGCTTGTGTAGCAGTATTAAGCTGCTATTGATGAATCTGCAAGCTTCGTTAATAAGTGATTACCTGAGTGATTTGTTTGGGTGAATTGAAATGTTTGGTTTAGCACTGAAGGCATATCTTATTGGATTTTCATTTTGCACAGTGGGGCTTCTGGTACACACATATTTTAGATGCCCTGATAAAGTGATCATGGAGTGTTTGCCTTTGACAAAAGATTTCAAATGTTTTAATCGCACGATTAGTCGCATTATGTTTGGTTGAACGTCTTGAGACTTAATCTTATCACATTATAGTTTAAGTTGTATAAATGTACAGTCAGACCCCTGTGGCACTCTTAATGTTACGAGCTTCAGTTTGGATTGGAGGCAAACAGAATCCCATGACTCGTTAAACCACACAATAAATCATATTAAATTTTTTTTAAACGGCGTGGTTCTGTTTTCTTTTTTGAAACATGTACTTTGAACAAAGGTCTCAGTGGTTTCCTAATTAATATTGCACAACACCTTAAATTACAGCAATCACAGACGCTGCAAGCAACTACTTGAATTTAGGTGGTGACTAACAGCTTGATGGTGTACAGTTTTCCCATTAGTCACCCATGAAATCATTGTTTTTTTCTACTGTAAAACGTTTGCCACAAGCTGTATGTGTATAGTATATAGTAATATCAGGGACAAGAAAGAGAAACAAAAAAAACTGTGAACACTGGTAGGCACTTGTCCTGGCAGGCTGGACCTGTTGAGTCACCACCAATAGTTTATTTATTGTTAAGTGGAACTGAAAGTGGCAGGACATGTTTTAATAATAGAGTACTGCAGCAGTTAGTGAAACATATGCTTAGAGTAGTTGCTTCCAGTCTCAGTCCAGAACTAAGACCTTTTAGTTTAGTCTTGTTTTGTGGGATATGATGCATGCTGAACATATGATTTACTTTCAGTCTAAATCTGCTTAAATGTGCTTGTAAAACATATTGTTACTCAATATGCCACAGAACCTGAGGTAGCCCGTCTGGATGGCTGTATTTTATTTTAAGTACAAAGACAAAGAATTTGTATGCATGGAAGTTGACTATCAAAGCGATCATCTCCCAATATGAAAACTTCCTTCTGCATATAATTACACGTATTCTCTGGCAGTTTACTTAACAATAACCTCAGGTAGCATCATTAAAATCATCATTTGTATCTAGATGAACATGCCTCAGGTTCACAGTCCACACAGTCACAATCACTGGAGCTTCTGCTCCATCTTCTTCTCTTTCATTATGCATGCGCTGGGTAGGAGTAAGTAAAATAATCGTTTGTAATTCAATGGAGCAATCTTAACTCATTTAGTTGTGCTAAAGGCTTTGTGAGGGGAAGACAAAGAGCCTCAACATTTTGCCACTGTGCTCATTATGCGTATTTTAAAACAATTTGCAATTCAAGGCCACACAAAGTGGTTGGAAGAGGGAGAGAGAGGTAGGTGCCTGAGCTTCAAAGGCTGCTGCTAGAGAATGACCTCGTACCCCACTTCTAGGGTCGACACCCCTGATGATAGCTGGGAAGATGCAATTAAAATTATTTAAAAACAATGTGCAACTAGAGACTGTGGTGCTTATTATCCATTTGTACTTAGAAATAGCACTGACTTTTGCTTTTTTCCCCTTTTCTTTCTCCTTCTATCTCTTTCAATGAATCTTTTTTTTATAATATCAGGTTAACCCTTCACAGGGGTGCCAAATGATTCTAAATATTTACATCCACCATGGCCATCAATGGTATATGTCATTAGTGCCCAGTTGCATTGTAAGTCTACACGCGTAGACATACAAAAGAAACAGTTTAATCTTCATAACTTAAACTTGAATCTGATTTCCTATAAAACAATGAATTAAGTGATTCTCTGTTACTAAAAATGTCATGATGTGCATCAGCTCTTAAAATTCATAACATCACATTCACAGTATTAAGAATCAGTCACTATCAAATTACAGTTTGCTGCAGAACCCATTATTTCTGTCCTCATATTAAATGTGATATCTGTCTGTACAACCCATGTCAGAGTTACTTTGGTGGAACAGTATTTATTTTTAGGAGATGTGCTCTCTCTCTCTCTCTTTCCGTCTGTCTTCCTCACTCACTCTCTTACAGTTATTGCTGAAACAAATGCAATCAAAATGTCATTGCAGGAATGAAAAAGAGCTGTTTAAAAATGCATCAGGAACCCGCCACAGAGGGTTCATTAATTCTACTCAGGCTGTGTTGAGCAGTCGTGCTGAAAGCACTACTCTGAGACCCTAAACATTCTCTGACACTCCCTTATCTTTATGGTGTAATTTCCCATTTAGCGAGTTAGCACCTAGGGAGAGCACAGTGTTGCTGGTCTAATTGGGCAAATGAGAACACAATACCAAACAAGCTCACTTACTTTGTTTACAGAGATGTCCCCATTTGAACTCATATGGCATAGCTGAAGAACTAGCTAATCTTAAAATATATTTAATTATCCAGGGATTCAGGGATCTAGCAGTGTAAAAGATAGTACCTCTCATGCATAACTTAAACTACATAAGGAATACTGAATGTTCTCAGTTCATTCAACAGCCATGAGTATTCATCCGTGGATATGACTTCTTTGTCAAGCCCATCAGGAAAGACTGATGGTCAATTCAGGATAGTTTGAAGAAACTATTTAGAAAGGTAATTGAGTAGATTTGACAGGATCCACATTTTCTCATTCACAATATCAACTTCCCATCACTAAAGTGATAAAAGTGGAATTACCATACACACTATAAATAACTGAAGCTGAGGTGTCGCTCCATGTGATGGATAACAAAAGACAGGTGGCAAGCTGTTGCAGGCACTCAATTCAGCCCAATGTCATGCCAAACCATTCATTCAATAAGTGATGAAAAAATACACATATGCATGTGTGTGTATTTACTTTACATAAAGCAATGTGTACACACAGACACATAAACACTACAAAGTCCATACTCATTCTGCAAAAAAAGGGGAGAGCTATTATGCAGCAATTGGTGGTAGGTATGGAAGGTCTGGTTTATTTATGTGTGTGTATAATGTGTATGTTTGCACTCAGGTCTAAGGCAAACGTACTTTTCCATAACCTCTCATGCGCACATGCATAGTTAATTATGGTGTGAGTGTCCATCCGTCTGTGTGTATACAGCTATTTGGAGGGGAGTACAAGTTTAATAGAGGGAAGGAGACATAAAGATAGATACACTTAATACAGAGAGACCATACCCAGTAAGACACTAAGCAGCGCTTAACTTCAGCCTGCCTCCTTGCCTTCCACCTGAGGCCTCAACCTATCAGTCACAGTCAGGAGAAGTGCATGGCCAACTGACAGTAAATCTATACTAACTCTTACAATCTACCATCAAGACGATTTCACCACGCTGTAGTTCCATCGCCTCCAATATCATGGTAGGTGTAAAAGAGTAGTGCATCTCTCCTCTGCTGTATTATGCAGTATTATGTATTATGCGCTGCTCTTAAACCTGGATATATCTTTCAACGTTGATGGTGCCTTTCCAGATGTTCATGCTGCCCATTCCATAGACACTAATGCACCCCCATGCAATCAGAAATGCAGCCTTTTTAAGTGAGTGCTAACAGGCTAGGAGGTCCTCCTCCTCTTTAGTCTGTAGGATACAGCATCCATAGTTTCCAAAAAAATGTCAAATTTTGAGTAGTCCGACCACCGAACAGTTTTCCACTTTGCTACAGACCATTCTGATTAAAGGAAAATAATATCAGTTTGATATGACTTACATATGCATACATTTGGTTTTTATCTTTGTGTGTCTTTGCAAATGCTGTGGAAAAGAAGAAGCTGCTTTAGTTTTGGGGATATAATCCGTTGTGTAGGGTTAGTGTTTGATAAGGATCAATAGTTGGAATGGAAAATTGGCTGCAAAAGGATCCTGAAGAGAGATAGGGAGAAGATTAAGCATGTTGCTACTTTATTTTGCCTTGTTTTGTTTGTTTGTTTGTTTTTCACATAACCTATCAGTGCGAACAGGCACGTACAGGATGATATATACATTGATACTTCCATGCACATGCAGCAAACACACACACTCACACAGTCCAAGTATCAGTATTGTGGTACCTCCTGTTTTCTGTTTCAGACCTCTCAGGAAACAAATGTGGCCTTTTGCTAACATGAGCAAGCCCAGCTGTGGCTGGTAGATGCTATCAAGTGTGTATGGTTTTTCATTTGAAAGAAAAAAAAGACAGTGATAGTAAGTACTATCACTATGGTATATATGTGTGTGTGTAAAATGTGGCAAGTCTCTTTTGAGGTTGGTGTCAGTAACGTACAAGTCAAACACTGAGCGCTAGATATTATCACTAAAATCAGGCAGTGTAAAGTGGAAAAATAATATGGCTTCTGTTGTTTGGCGACTCGCTGAGGTTTGTGTCAGATACATAACAGTCAAAAGCTGCTGGCCACATGCTGGACCCAAAGCACATAACAGGCAGGGATCAAGAGATAAAGTTTCCAGAAAAATGTGGAGTGACTGAAAAGAAAATGTCATTAGATGAGGCAACACCATGTAGCCACATTCAAAGGAATTCAGTATATATCTTGCAGCAATGCTTTGAAGGCAGTAAAATTTATTTGTATATAATGAAGAGAGAAGATTAACATTTGTGAGCCAAATGTGTTCTGATTCTAACTCAAGAGGAATGATGATCTATTTGAGGATCGGAAAACTGTTTCTTCATATGACACACTTTCTGGAGGGGAAAGAAAACACGCAATATCAAAAGAGGAAATAAACAAAACTGAGACAAAATTCAAACAAATTCATTTCAACTACAGCATGTTGAAAATATACACTGAAGTGTTAAATTATTAAAAGCTCTTGCATATTCAGAATGATTATTTCGGAGAGTAATAAAGTGTGAATTGCAATAACAAAATGTGCATAAAGTGAATAATGTATAATAAATTTTGTTTTTGTATAACAAATGAAGAGTCTTTTTCTATTTCTGTCCTGCCATCAGATTCAATTAGTGACAGAGTGTCATCATCACAAGTTTTGTTTCTCGTAAGCATTGTTTTGTTTGTTACTTTGTTCTTCTCTTTCCATGAAGAGATCTGTCACACACATTTGCATGACAAGTTTCTCAGTGTAGTGCTTTGAGAGCGGTTTGCTACAGCAGTATACAACCATCCTTGGACTGTGTATAGTGTGCCATAAATCTGCAGTGAACAGTGTATATGTGCAGTGTACAAAACAAAGTTGTATCTATTTATCTGAATTAATTACATTCAAGAGTGCAAAAACAATGTGTTTGACAGTTACAATCTATTGTCTGTTGTCTTATGTTATAATTTTATATTATATTACTATTACTGCCATAAAAACTCTGCTTACATGTTCCAGGTAAACAACTCAAGTAACTGTATTCCGTCCAGTATAGTGCAGTTACGTATATCTATCATTTAATGCCTGCATACAACGAAATATACAGTACATGCATGGCCATCTACATAGACTGAAAATGGGCAAATACTCACACGCTCACACGCATAAGCTCCAGGGTTATGTCAAAAACAGCATGTAAGCCTACAGTTGCAAGATGTTATTTTTGCGAGTACCACTGCAAAAATAACAGCTCACTGTGAACTCCTGTCTTCCCCAGCCATTTCCCACTGTTAACCTAATCTTTATGATTATTGCAATGACTTTAGCAGCAGGCCATGTCTGTCAGCAGACAGCAGCTCTCGCTGTAGGGGACACTCCAGATACACACACTTTGTCTTCAGTCAATGGAAAGACAGACAATTAGTAGACTTTTCCATAATTTGCATGGTGGTTTTGTTTTGTTAGATCATTTACAGTGACAGAAGACAGCCGAAAGGGGGAGAAACAGAGAGAGGAGATGACTCGTGACAGGTTATGATGAGTTTACTTGGGAATAAGACAAATTATTTATTATTATTATTATTATTATTATTATTATGCTGTTTAGCAATAATCCACAGTAAAACTGCATTTTATTTTCTTGTCAGGTTTTTAAGAAACCCTTCATATTACAACAGTATACAGTATTTACTAATTTAATCACTCATTTAATCCCATTCTTAAATTAGTCCAGAAAATAACGTATCTCTTTGAAAATGTTTGTTCTTACTAATTATGTTGTGGGTATAGCTCTTTGTTTGCTTATCTCTCTATGGTGTCACACTGAAAGAATTTCTGCCCAAGGCCAGTGACCTCTGAGGCCCTTTTAGCACAAGGCAACACTGCAGGAAATCACTGAAGATGGTTCCTGCTGCATTTAGTGAGCCAATACTCCCCCTCCCATTTAAAAAAGAAATAGAAAAATCCCTCACAACAAACAGCAAACTGAGCTAAAACTAAAAAAAGATTACTGATAAGGTTATTAGCAGCTCACGCTGGGAACAAAGGGGGAGGCACACAGCTAAGATCAATAGCAGATGTTAGCAGGTAGCCTTAAACTGTTTTATATTACAAATACCCCCTGTCAGAACTGACTAATGCAAAACAAATCTTGTTAACAACCCCAATATATGTGTGTGTGCTCACCCCTACTGGGAAATTTGCTGAAACTAGATATGGCTCTATACATAACCACAGTAAATTAAATGCATTAAAATCAAAGAGAAAGAGAAGGTGATTGACTGACTGCTTAAGTCACTCAGTATCCTTGTGTTTGCACTGTGCATGTTGTGTGCATGTTTTCTTCTGCTCATCATCACAGAGCAGCTTTTCATTGACAGCACTCAGCCAAGCATCAGCTTGCATTAACCAAAGTTTAACATCATTCAAGAGCACAAGATGACCTACTGAGAAAGTACATGAGTAAATGTGTAGCAATACAGCACTTATTACTGTTCCCCCTCAGGCAAATACCTTTTGCTTAAGCCCCACGCATGGGAACATTTTGTTTTATTACCTTGTAAGATAAGTCGTGAGTGAAGACAGAAGGAGGGGTAGAGGAGAGAGAGGAAAAAAGAGAGAGAAAGGGGGCTCTTAAGTACCTGGGGAATTAAAATATTCCGGCTCATCATATCAGTGTCTTAGTTCTTGGTTTTCATGTGGGGGGCACGTAATTATGACAGCGTTTTAAAATTGAGCCCAGAAGAAAGATGGGTTCAAGTGCAAATTAATTTCAGATTACCACAACAAAGACAATCAATTCTCAACGAGGACGCCAGAAAAATGCTCTTGAAAGGGCCCAAGGTCTCTTCCACACACGTGCACACACATGTACGCACTAACCCAGCAACTCAAACATTTTGTGGAAGAAAAAAGCCTTTACTTAAATTACACTTGAGATCTAAAGCAGTGTTAATGCTTACCTGGCACAGCCTTTAACTCTTTGTTTTTCTCCTCCTCTCTCATCTCATCCTCCTTCTATAACCATCCCTCTCTCAATCTAGTTCCACCACCTAGTATCCCCTCGCTTTCAAATATACCTCTCATTAACAGTCCTATCACCAGTGGACCACTAGGGCTCATTAAGGCAGCCTGAAAGCACAAGTTACCTCTGACTTTAAAAGTCAAACTAAAGCAGGGGCACATGGTGGTGGGGAGAGAAAAAAAGAATGAAAAGTCATCCTGGCCTGGTAGTGTAACACAAGGCCAACAACAGGAATCGTCTGCCTCAGGTCTTTTCATCAGGCTAATAAGTCAAAATCTAATTTTATCAACTAAGTTGAAAGGAAAGCTGAAACGTTGCCAATTGAATGTGGAGAGCACCTTTGTGGTTGTAAAGCTGAAAACATTAGTTTAGAAAATGTGCACCTGATTTATCTATAACGCAGTTTACAGTTTACATTTTAAGGGGTACAAATGTCTTATTGTAGATTTATATTTAAATTAGCTCTCTAGTAATCCAACTCAATTTCTTCAAATTCCAAGAATTATTTTTTTCTATTTTTATTGCTAATAATAACCTATGTACATAATTAGATTTCTGGAGTAATGGCATTTCTTGTTCCATTTTTTCTGAATTATAGTTGCTGCATTTTAACAAGTAAATACCTTTTAACAGTCTTTTCATTCATGGTTGAAATTAGGTTTGGGTAACCCTGAATATAATATGGTTTCTGCTTGAGATTTCATCGTTACTGTGAAGGAACGGGCAGGGCCAGCAACACTGCCAACAAGTCAGAGGTTCATTAGACATTAGATGTAGATTTGCTGCACTGTGAATCAAACATCTTTTCAAGAAAACAAACAGCAAAAGAAGATAATGCCACAGATATGTTTCAAAGACACTCATATATTTGTCACATAAGTAGGAAAAAATATGTCAAATGATGCACTATAATGATGCTTCAGTGACTGAATAGGCACTGCAATGTGACCCAACTCATTACCTGCACTGTTAGGATTTACTGGTTAGCGGAAAATGCAGTGCCAGTACAACCTACCTCTCAACAGTGAGGAATAAATTCTGCATTGCATGTGAAATGCTAACAAAATACCAGAACTGTTTATGAGCTTTGCATGCTCATTAAGTCTCACTTAAAACTCCTGTGTGGGTAATGCTTTCAACACATAACCAACTTAGAAAACTTCTGAAGCGCTGCAAAAGAAAAGTTGCAAGTTCAGAGTACGCTTAAACTTCAAACCACTGAAGAATGTGTAAAACTTTTAGTGATACTTCTATAAACAAGAATGAATCTGCCTTGTTTAAACTTTCAGTGTTTGATTTGAAACTCATAACTATTTTGTTTTACATAAAATAACAATAAATCTTTGAGGTATATTATACATAGTTAGGGCTAAAACAGTGCGTTAACGTAACTGATTCTGTAAATACATCAATTTTCGTGAAAAGTGTCGATGTGTCCCAATGTTTACATCCATCCCAAGTTATGACAGCTCCCACTCCCCAGCATGTTGAAAATGTGTCTTTATCCCAAAAAGCCCAAACAGTATTTTTTAAAGTGTTGGATTCTTTAAACAGAGACCTAATAAAATGATGCTCTGTGCTTTGTAAAACTGAGATGGCCTTAACACTATCCATGAGGATCTCATAACAAAACATCCTGGGGCTTTCTGACCTCAAAATGAAAAGACAACAGTGTAAGTATTTAGTAAAGGGAGTTATGTCTGATTGTTGGTTGGTATCAGTGCCTGAAAGTCGTCATTGCATTCTTATCTGTATTTCAGACAAGAAGTCAATGGAAGCTGCCCCAGAGCAGATGCTATTGGTTTGTATTGCATCACAGCTTTGTAGTGCGTTTGCAAGTTGTAATCTACTTTTTCATGCACATATAGGCCTATAAAACAAAAAAATGTTGATTCACATTAATATTTTGCTGTATGTCCTAGATTTCATGTTAAAACAAATGGAAAATGTACTAGCTTGTCTGATAGAAGTTATGGTTAATATTTATTGGTAAGGTAACCAAAGGTAACCAAAAAATTAACCAATAGATTAAATCAAAAAAGTAATCATTAGATTAATAAACTAATAAAAAAAATGGATAAATCAGCAAAAAATAAATAAACATCAGGCTATCTGTGTCTGCGATTCCACTTGTACAGTCCTTAATCCCTTAATAAACTGATGGGAATTTGTCTCATATTTGCTTCTGGCATCTCAAATATTGTTTTAAAATAACAACACTGATGTGATGGTATATGTTTGATGAGCTGCATCAGGAACCTGACCAGCTTAAAAACAGGAAAAGGATACATTTTCACACTAAGCAACATACCAGTCAAAATCATTGTGACTGTGTAAATACAACTGTTTGGTTCTGCTCTACCTCCAACGTTCTTTACTTGCCTTTTTCCTCAGTGCTGTCCAACCACAAAATCCTTGCACATTCACTAGCCATGCTCAACTTCCAACCATCGTCACTATGAAAAAGGGTTATCCACGCTTGTGTCAACCTGGATCCTGCCCCTTTCTCCCTCAGTCCTCTAACGCTACCTTTCTTTGCACCATCACTTCTCTTCTCTTCTCTCCCTCAACTTTCCCTACATTCTTCACTTTCCTTCACCATGTTCTTACTTCTTCCTCTCTTACACCCTCCACCCATTTATCCCTCTATCTATCCATCAACACACTCTGTGCAAAAAGACCTAACCATTTCTGGCATCCTGCGTTTCTCCTCAGGGAAGCTGTAGTGGAGCAGAGACTCGAATGGCTGTGAACACTGAGGGAGAAAAAAAAAGTCAAGCCTCATTAGATTCTCATTACCTTTGCAAACTGAAAGCAACAGATTTTTTTTCACCATATAATCGCAGCTGCTGAATACCCTGGGAATTGCAATGAAACCCTCCCACCCCTACCCATCCCAACACCACCACCACCAATCAACATGCCAACCCCACACCCTCCCTCTTTCCTTCTACTCACTATCATCCTTCCTTTTTTAACAAGTGCACAGTGAAGCATACAGATTGGCTTAGCCAGGGGAATTAAAGTTTTATTTTAATTCCAGTACCACAATACTCCCTGTCACTTCAATGGTCCCTTAAAGTTAAAGATGCCTTGAGTTGTGCAGCGCTGGAGCCAAGTTACAGCTGCTTCAACAACAAGTGTCAAGTTTTATAAACCTGTCATGTCTTATTACATATGTGTAAAAATATGACCTTTTTAAAGTTTTTTTTACTGCTCAATTCCCCTTCCTAGTTTTTGTTTTGTTTATAAAAAATGTTTCTACTCCACAGACTATAAATCCTATACCTACATTTCTATGAACCTCACACAAAGCAAGAAAAAAACATACATGAAGGTGACATTAACATTTTTTTTTTTACAGTTAATATGGTTATATCACTAAACCACATTAACTATCCCCATTTATTTGATATGACACAACTATTTGAACTGAAGAACCTACAAAGCGGATCAAGTTTTCTCAGGGGAGTTTCAAGCAGTTTCAGTTTCTTGTATAGTCTCCCCCACTTGTTTTTTTGTTTTGTTTCCTTCTTATACTGTTAGGCATTATCACTACTAATGTTAATGTCAGCTGTTAAGAATATGGTTTCAGGCCTTATCCTACAAGTAAGTGTTTCTCATTTGCTATCCACAGGCTTCTGCACTGCTGCTTCCCTATTATTTTAAGGGGACATATTATGTTTTTCGTGTCTTGCAATTCTGCTTTGTTTTTTTCTAAATGCTAAACCTGTTGATGTAAAGCATTGTAGAAATTTTGGGCTCATATATCCACTAAGTATGCTGTCACGCTCACCCTCTCAGGTTAGCTGCCATTGCTTCGCTCATGGCTAGCTCTAGCTCAGGTGTTCATGCAGAGGTCGATATGTCTCACAAAAAGTGTTTTTTGGGCTGTGAAGGGAAGTAGAGTTGCAGGCCAGTAAGTCTTTGAGCAAGCTTTTTATCTGTGCACAGCATTTCACGTATGACTGTTTTCACATGCCCAACTACACAGCATGATTTTTGCTGAAATAAGCCTTTTTAGACTCAAGGCCAGAAGTGCTGTTACACAAAGAGGCACTATAACACTAATTTGCACTTGGTTAACTTGAATATCATATAATTTTGTATATAAACAGCAACCAATATTGATTACATTTTTGCAGCGAACGTAATTATCATGTTGTGTGGAAACATATTTTTCTGAATGGATGACGCGTAACAATGATTAAAGCGAGGCCAGTTCCAAAGGGGGTGGTTGGGAAGGATGACAGTGTTGGACTGACAAGCCAGAGACCCGAGTTTGAGACCAAAGTCCCGCATGAGGTTGGGTGTAGGCAAGAAAAGTACTGAGCTTAGGGTTAGATAAAGATGTTGATGTTTTGGTTTCAGTTTTAATGCAGACATCGCGTTTCTGAAGCGGCTTTTACATTTTAGTCTATTGACCCAGCCCTCACTCTTTCACTGACCCTAACCCAGTGCTGTGGTGCCTGAACCCAACCATAAAACACCGGAGTCACACATCTGGATACTGAACTACAACATCTTATATTTTCGCGGAAGAGAAAACAGGATGTTACGCGGATGACACGACCATCCTTGGACTCATCAGAGGGGGTGATCAGTCATCTTACAGGGAACTGGTCCATAAGGTCACCATCTATGGAGATGACAACGATCTCATACTCAACATAGACAAAACCAAAGAACTTAGTATTGACTTTAGGAGACGAGCCCCCCCGCTGCAGCCACTCACCATCAAAGGGACAGTGGTGGAGCGGACAGACAGCC
>JAUMHL010000009.1:16370670-16396267 GCA_032362345.1 Sandelia bainsii | reverse complement strand
TCCAATGTGCTTGTACTTAATTGTACCTGTGCAAATGGCAAATAAACTCTATTCTATTCTATTCTATTCTATTCTATGTTGTAGATCGGATATTTCGACGGACAAAAATACATTGCCTTTGGACATGTAATTAATATGTTAGGTATTAAATTATTTCCAACTTACTTAATTGTGAACACATGATCATTATCTTAACTGAAAACATAATCCGGTCGCAATTACATTCGAAAATGTAATTTTGCACGAAAACGTATTTGTAATTGTTTATACAAACGTAATTTTTAGGAGACAGGGTTGGATCCACCATAAACTGAAAAAATCTTGCAGTTGACTTATTGTTGCTAAGCTACTTGTTATTCATCCACCTCTCACAATATGGTTATGTCATGCAAACACATAACGATAAGTGATTGAGAAACAATGAGAATAAGGCATGAGAGAGGAAGCAAAAGGAGGGAAAATATACAAATGAGAAAAGGCCATGAGATAATGAAAGAAACCCTCAATACCAGTTCTCCCATCCTAACTAAACAGCCAAGCTGGTAGTTATTGGAATGGTAAATTGGGTTTGGGCTCTTTGTGGGATATCAAAATAGGATTACCCACTTACAGTTCAAGGCCACCTTTCACTCACTTTCCCATAATCCCTTGTGGGTCACTGGAGACACACAAACATAGAATTAGATTGGAAAGCTTGAAAACTTACTGATAAATTCTTCTTAGTACTTGCAACCGCTAAAATTCTAAATTATTTTGAGAGTATTTTGTTGAAACAAAACTTTCAAAATCACCTTTAAAAAAGACAAATGTGATGTGATTGTCTGTTGTGCATATCTATACAATCTATCTATACAAATAAAATCATATCATATTGCTGATGTCAAAATATGAAAGATTATGGTCACAAGGGTTTCTGTCTCTGTTTTTCTTATTTTCTATTTTGGTTTAGAGACCACACCTCTCAGAAAGGTTAACTTGAAAAGGGATTTCTGTTCTGTTTGTTCTACTTCTTTGTAAAACACCCCTCAGGATCCTGATCAGTCCCATATGCTGGGGTCACATGCCATGCCCTCCAAATGTAGTAATGTTACCATGTTCTTAACAAAGTGTCTTTTGGGGAAATTAGACAATCTCTAAAACACAAATTGATTTTGTTGTCATCTCAACAGAAATGACATTGTTCCTGAAAATACTTTACTACTATTTATTTAGTAAAAACAAAAAAAAGTACTTTTCTTCTGTATATATCTCTGAACTTTCTGTATTTTTCTATTTGGCGATAAACAGAGGAAGGGAGTGTTCTTACCTCCATATTTATATCAGTACCTGGAACCCAGCGAACCACAGCCTATCTGGGAACAAATGAAGAGAGAGGGCTAGGTGATTAATGAAGTGGCCCACGATAGCAAACTGACTGATAACAGTTTCTCTTGCAAATAATAAATTACAAACCTTAAATTCTTCAGGGAAATATAGAAAAGAGGTATGAGGGTACAGGAAAAACGTGGTAGAGAGTGAGACTGAGAGAGAAAGGGGGAGAGAGTGATAAAAGTGGGGGGTTGGAGAGATAGAGAAAGATATAGGAGGAGAAAGACATGGTTAAATAAGTTTAAAAAAATGAAGACACAGAGCATAAGATAAAGCATAATACAGAACACATGATGCTTTCTCTCATTTCTTTCTTTTACTTTTGCCCTCTTTACCTCCTGTCAGTCTGTCTGTGCTGTCCTTAATAACAACTCTTTCCTTTTCTTGTTTCTATCAGGAATGTCACTACTCTTTGTCCAAAAATGGCAGAGATATAAAGTACAATAGAACCATTCATTTGATCCCTGTTGTGCTGTAAAACCAAGCCTGTGGCTTTTGAATTTCCCTCATAAGTGATGGAATGGTCCTAATTTTGGTCTATGTCATTTAGTTTGAGATCCAGGAATTTAGATGCCCTATTCACAATAAATTGCTCATCGGTTGCAACTGAGTGAGCTGAACCACTATGTGTCAAAATGTATGTATTTTACATTTAAAAAAAAGATTAAATCATATTAACTGCTTCATCCAATCTAGAAAAAAAGATGTAAGAAAAAAATAAAAGAAGAAGAAAGAGAGCACGGTTGTCCAAACTGATGTGACAGTCACAATTAGATATTTGCCAGTGCCTGGTGATACAAAAGCAGAGGAGGGAGAAATAGAGAGAGAGAAAAGCAAATAAAGACAGATTTTCTGCTATGATTGGAAAAAGAAGCAACTGTGACAGCATCACCTTAGGCACTGGGCCCCAGGCCCCTACAGCACACAACACAGCAGCAACCAGAGGAAGTTGCCTGGCCCGCAGAAGCCTTGGAGGTAATTAATCATTTTAACCTGAAGCCTGTCAAGATACCACTCACTCTGTCTCACTCTCTTTGCTGATCTCCCTGTCAATTATATGTCCAGACAATTCGACAACCTCTCACTCTGTTTTTCGGGCTCTCGCTTTCTCCAAACTACCATCTGTAATTGCTTAAAAATGTTACTTTGAACCTTCCACGGTTCAACATTCTTGACTGTTGACTGTTTAACCGAGCTTCAGATTGGAAGTTCGGAAGTAGTGTAGCTATGAAGGGAATTACTTTGTAAGACCAAAAACATGCTACAAGTACAAAACAGAAGAAAATGAATCAACAAGATTAGTCATTTTCATAATTATGACATCCAAACTGAAAAACAGTTGTTAAGTTCTTAGATACACATTCTAAAAAGTTATTTGCATACACTCTTCACCAAATGTCACCAGCCATATAGCTACTCTAAGTCTGCAAACTGTAATATTTTCTAGTTTCACTGAAGAGTTGAGTGTTACATGCTTTAAATGTTCATTTCCTCTCCACCTTTCCACCAGAAACATTTTCTCTGGAAAAGTGAACTAATCTCAATCACAGCAGCCCTTGCAACTCCTGCACTGGGCCCAGACAACCTGTACAGTGCTGTTGTGTGACCCAGAGGGCTCATCCCTCTTCTCATAATTATCGTTAACAGACTTAAAACCTGCCTCACCATTTCCATATTGCTGTATTTCACTGTTTTAACGGCTGTGTGGTTCTCTCTGTGTGTGAGTTCTTTTTCCTCTTTCTCTTTCTGTTTCACTCTCTTGTTTTCTGTTCTCGCTCCGTTTTTTTCTGTCCCTCCCTCTCTTCCCTCCAACCTCCTTGCCTATCCCTCCTTGTTCTCCAGGGAGAGGGTGCAGTACTAGTGCTGCTGCTATGCTTGCCAAGAACAGATGTCCAAAAAATACCAGCCCAGTGAGAGAGAAAGAGTGAGACAGAGAGAGGAAGGGAAAGAGAGGGGAAGCACATGGAGGCAGATTAGGTGAACCATAGGATCTGTCTATCCCGTCTGGAAATGTGGGATTCCATTCAGAGATTTGAAAACCTGTGTTGATAAGCTTATGGTTTTTGTGTTCCTACAACATTTGGGATTATTATTATTATTTTCACAAACAAAGTCTTAAATAGCAAAGGTTCAAATCAAAAAGTTGTTTCTTAGACTTAAATACAGAAATAATTGAGTGACTCTAATATGATGGATCTTAAAAGCACAAGGAAGCACAATCTAAGTAAAAACCAACCAATACAAATCAAAATAAACATATAATTATGTTAGCAGTGTTCAATGAGGGAATATTTAAATTCCAGTATGCCCAGTGCTGCATCAGTTCCTTTTGGAATTTTATGTGTGTCTGACTGGAAAAGCCAAGAACAATGAAATGTGACCTTAAACACTTTGGATAAAAACACTATCATTATCATGTTTATTTGTATTATCTTGCTGTTCTAGGTCCCTAATATTGGCTACCCAGTCTCTTGCTCATTGTTTTTATCATCAAATATAGTTAAAGTTCAGAATAATATCATACAATTAATGTAATTCCAACTTCCCATAGGTAAACAGTCACACAGGACAGTGTTAGTTTAAGCTGGCTACTGTTTAGGTGATACTCTGAATACTTAAACCTGTTTTATTCATGAGCTTCACAGGTGTGAGCAGCAAACCACTGAGCATTAAACCTATGGTCCAGAAGAGACTTCCCTTTGCTGTATTTTTTCTAGTCCACTTTCTTCACATATCCCTTTTTTCAGATCATACTGGTCCAACAATTGCAGACCTTTGTTGTGGTAAAAGATGTTCTTGGACAGTAATGTACTGTATGTGTGTTGTGTGTCCTGAAAATAAATGGCTAAACTGCTATTCGCCATATAAAATCCATGCACACTGCGGGTCTGTGCTAGCAGTATGCACCCCAAATCCAATACCACATACACACAAGAAGAGACAGAGCAAAGAATAAGTGAGAAAATTGCAGTATAGGAAAAAAAGAGAAGAGTGAGAAATCAGTAAGAGAGAACACCAAAAAAATGTGTGCCTGCTGTGGAACAAACCAGTGACCCAAGTAACCTGGGTTCCTCCCAGCAGATTATCATGGGCACCGTGTGATTAAGGCCAGCTTCATTAGCATAATGATTTCCCATCCTCCCTATTCTCTCCCTCTATCCCGCCATTCGTCCCTCTTTTCCTCCCTCCTTTCCTGGGCCTGTGTTGTTAGCCACCAGCTCCCAATGCTCCTCAAGTACTTTAAGCTTGTTAATAATCATTATGGGTGTGCAGTGAAGTGGGGGAAAGGAATAATTACCTCACCTGAGCCAAACCAAATTAACCCCTTTTCATTTTTTCCCCCTCTTTTACTGTTGTTGGTTACCCATTCCATATCCCCACCCACCCACTTCCTCGCATGCACACACAGACATTGTATTCACTGGGGACCTATTGAGGTTGTCTGTTATTAAGTGTTGAAATAATAAATGTTTGCACATGCCATTTGGTAACAGAAGCACTTGTTTGGATGAAATCTAGAGGATCCTGTTTCCAAAAGCAGAGTAAAATTCACCAGTCTACACCAGTCGACCACTTGAAAATAAGTTTGAAAGACACAAGTACCACAGAAATGTGGTACTCTGTAGACACTGGACTGTTTTGATGAAACACTCAATGTGTTACAGTAACAAGTGAACAAATTTATACAAGTTTCTGCTGAACATTTAATTCCCTGCAGTATTTTGTCCATCATGAATCCAATTTCCTTCCATATGTAGACTAAAGACATATGTATGTAATACGGTAATCTGATGCTCCAATAGAGATGGATTAGGGAGCATAAGACTTGAAAAATGTTAAAATTGTTAGGGGAGAGTGCTGATATTTTCCATATTTCACTGTGCGTACATCAAAATGACATAATCTTAAATGGGAGGAAACAGAAGTGAATGCTCAGTGCATATTTCTCATTTGAGTCAGCTGAGAAGCCAAGGGATGCAATATAAGGCTGGCTTAACTGTATTAGGAATGTGAATAAAACCCAGATGTTGTTCTGCTATTTACTTCAAAAAGTGAAGTTTTCTGGCAAACTGTGGTAATGAAAACTTTTTCCACTAATCCACTACAAATATAATGAAACATTAAAAAAGAAGTTCACAGTTAGTTTATTTCAAAGCATCTAAATTGTTGACATATGAACATGCAATTGGTTGTCAGCTTCTACTAAGTAGTATGTTGTAATGTTGTGATGATGCCTTTAGGGTTATCACTTCATAAAAAGACAAGTGCTGTCTGGCTAGATGAATTACTCAACAGCAGGACTATGGGCGTCAAATAACTCTATTACTCTAAAAGTTATATTTCTTTTATACCCAAATATGATTATATAGAATAGAAGCTGAGGTCATCCTTCAAAATTCATCATTTATTCTGCCAAACCTAACATTTCTCTTTACACAAAGAATTTATTTAATTACAGAGCTTCAGACAGACACATAATGTACAGTTTAGCTTCCATTGGGTACTCAGGGTGGGTATGTAAAGGGATGAAAGACATCAAGCATGTTTAAAAGTATATTATATGTAGTCATATGTACTCAGCAAACAGAGATGCTTGTTTACTAAACATAAGCTATTAAAGAGTTGAAAAAGCCCCTGGAGCCCATCACAGCTCAACTTTGCAAGACAAAACACCAGCTCCTAAAATGATCTTCCATAAGCACATTAAACATGGGTGTCTCCACTGGCCATCAATGACAGCATTCATGGGAGGGGTATGTAATGAAAGACTTTGAGTACAGAGGGATAACGCTACAAGCAGAGCCATCATCACTCAGGTGTGTGGTTGAGACGAAGGATCAAAGGCAGCCTTTGCCACTGGCATGCCTCTGCTGTGCTGCAGGCCCTGCTGCCAAAAAATCACTGGGTTTATATCAGGGAGGATAAAGTAAGGATTAAGAATAAACGAATGCTTGAACACACAACATCATTTACACAAGAAACAACAAGCTGGATATGTGGGAGGCCTTCTGTATTTCAATTTGAATACTCAGTCAGAGGGAGACGCTTGGAGTGAAAAGGTCTGAATAGAAGCATACAGTGCAATCAAAGAGCACTTCAACTAGGATTCTTAAAAGCCTGCAGAGATGTAGCGGTAAGTGACGAAACAAGGTATGGCGTTGAGACATTTTTTTGGTGTGGAAGCTGGTGTTCATCGATAGTAACTAGAGTCGTGTCATTATTATAATGACAGTTCAAACCTCTCTGTGTTTTTTCAGTCAGTGTTCTAGGTAATCCCTTGTGAAGTCAATCCGGTGAAAGCCAAGTTATTGAAATGTGATTCAGTTTCTTTAGAGAAAAACAAAGTAGAATAGTGTGTGTTTATCATTTGTTCACATATATGTGGAAAAAGTGTGTATCTATAAAGTGTTAATCAGAAATAAAGTCCAGCTACACGTGCCAATTCTGAATTCCTCCTCCAACCCACATCCAATCAACCACACTTCAGACTCATTCCCATTTCTCTCCCCATCTCTTCATCCAAGCAGTAGCATGTTGTTTCACAGGCACAAGCCCATGTTTTGTTTTGTTTTCTCCCCTCTTTGTTTTTAATTGCTACCATGGAGGTCAATTAATTTCACTCCCCCCTCTCTCTATCTGCAGCCCACACAGCTGCGACACTGTGCGTTGGTTAGCCCATCTCCTTCCAAGCCCTAATGCCACATCACTTCAAATGGATTAATCGAGCCACTTTGTTGTTTAATCTCGCCTCGGCAGAACTAGTGGGTGGGTTGGGGGGGTGAGTGCGTGTGGGAGGGGTGCGATCAGAGATGCACAGGCTTGTCTGTCTTTGTCGCAGCCAGACGGACTGACGGGCAGGCAAATGGATGCAAAGACAGAGGGATGGAGGGACAGAAGGAACAAATGATAGGCAGACAGAGGCAAAGAAGACAAGCAGCCAAGAAAACAGATGAGTCGGCAATGACTGACAGACACAAACAGAAAAAGAGACAAATGGTTGCAGACTTGTCACCTAATGTCTGTTTTAAAGGAAATTGTTTAATATTGGCATAAATATGACCTTTGTTAGTATACTGTATGTCAGTTAAGTCATTCTTTCATTATTTCATTGTAGTTTACTGTAATATGTTGTTGCCACTGTTATTATTTCTCTTCAGTATGGACATGTCTTACGTTGTCTTTCACATTTTTTTTTTTGAATTCTTATTCACGAAGTTGATATATATGCACCAACAATCATCGGCCTACAGACAAGCATGTTCACATGCTACAAAATACCACCTCTCCAGACACATAAATACACACATGCACACACGTGAGCACAATTAAAGGTCCCTTTTGATGTTTTCATGCTTTCATGTTCTGATGACTATTTCATGGAGAAGGAGGAAGGCAGCATGGTTCAAACCTCCTGGCTACAAGCGCACAGACATACGCAAAAAAAAAAAAAAAACATGCTGCCACCCTACCTCCACACTGACACACAAACCAACACACACACACACACACACACACACACACACGTGTACACAGAAAGCCTCCCAGCTACCAGTAGTGCTTTTCTCTCTTCTGATCTGCTGAGTCAGCCCAAGCCCCTTAAGACTCCTTGCCTCTCTGTTGCTAGATATCAGAGAGAGAGAGAGAGAGTGCAGAAGGGGAGAATATGATGGGAGAGAGAGAGAGGGTGCAGAAGAAAAGATACAGTTTGGGGTCAATCCACAGAGCCTTGTAGTTGCACCAGACCAGTAAGAAATCACTTGGCTGGCAACAAGAAGAATGGAGGCCACTGCCTTGACACTGGATTCATAGTGTGCGGCAAAGCCCTCCTTTGACATTTTGATTTTGTCCAGTTAGTTTTACTTTTCAAATGTCAAGTTGTGTAGGGGAAAAGTACCTACAGTATAGTACTGTTGGTATTATAATAATGTCAACAGGAATGTACAATTTAAAAGGGAATTTCACCAGCTTTTGACAATAAAGTCTCCTTATAGATCTTAGGGAGTACAGTACAATTACATATGTGCTTCCGCCAAAAATTAAACACAAAATAAATTATGTTATATTAAAGATTGAGTAGCTGATCACTAAGTCTGTGTTTAATGTGCATACTATTCAAACTGAGGTCAGAGGCTGTTTAGAAGAGTGACCTCAGAGGTTTGAAAAGGAGTTAACAGTATGTGTCTATCTCTCAGTAGCTATCTATCTATGTGTGTGTGGTTGTTCACATTAGACAAAGGAACACAGTGTGGTTTCCTCTGCTGTAAAAGCAAGGTATTGGGTGAAGCAGTGAATAAACGGTTTTCAGTTAGCCCTAAATGGGAAGTTCCTTTACTGATAAGGAGAGCTAGAGGTCTGAGAGAGCGAGCAGGTGAGAGAGAGAGTACTGAGTTGGGGCCACTCTGGGTTTCCACCAGTGTAACAGTTGAGTAATTCCAGTGTTTCTATTACAAGAAACAACACCACCAAAATCAGGTCAGAAAGGCTTTTCAAGATGCAGATAAATGGGAAAACAATACAGATTTTTGGTTGGGTGTTGATTTAGTTGTGCATAATTTAAATGAACTGATTATGAAATGAATGATGGACCTGAGTATCCTGGAAAGAAACTAAAAAAGAGACATCTTTTACTGAAAAGACTGAGTATTTTTTCATTTGTGTTTTGTTAACTTATGTCCAGTGCCTTGTTAAACTAACAGATGACAATAATACTTTTAAACAAAGAAAAAAAAATCTATTATAATGCAAAATTTAAAAAAAGAGTAAATCTTAATTTCCTCTGCTCATGGATAATCCTTTATTACACTAAAATCAGTGGTTAAATTATTAAACAGCCCCCCATAAAGAACCGTAACTTTCTAATCTGTTTATAATTAGCATTTCAATGATCCTACACATTAATGTCCGACCTTCAAGAACTCTGACCCAGCTTGAATTAGTGCTAATATCCGATTATTGCCATATATGAAACTAGCCATGACCAAACAAATGGACCTCAGGTAGAGCTAATTTCTGGAGCAATTATCTTTTCATGTTGAGAGATTTAGCTGATTATCTGCACAATTTCACACCATTTTTTTCACTATGATTCTAGATGACATTACATTAAATAATTCACTTTTCAAAGCCGAGCCCAGCACAGTGTATGTTCACATGGTATTTGTCTTAATCACATAGAAATGCACTAAATACCAAGTCAATGTCAACTTGACTGCACCTAATTATGTCCCACAATGCCCTAGTGTTTAACCACAGCATTATAGCATTTGAGTAGTTTTCTCATTCCATTGATTCCAACTCTATTTATTCATTTGATATGATGATATTTCTTTATTTGCTTAAAAAGAATAAGCTTGAGCTTGTGAGTCCTTGACCAGAGTATTCAGCTGAATACTTAAATCTTTGTTCAAGGACTCTCAATGGCATTGTATATTTTTTTTACTGGATTTGAATGGCTTAAAACATCATAGTGATGATGAAGCACACTCAAAGAGACTGATAGAAAACCCACTGGCTCCAAATCCATTGTTACAAAATGGACTGGAAATGTTTGGGTATTTCACTAATGTATGACTCTGTAATGTTGTGTTGAGACACCCTGAAATCGGACATCTATGAGCCTGTCTGAATTGAGCCTAAATACAGTTATGTTTCTGATAAAGGTGTAGCTGTATAATTATATTCAGTGTACATCAAGTTGTTATAGACATCCTGTGGGCAGAGGACTAAAAGCAATCATTATAAGGTAAGTCAGAGGGAAAATTACTATAGCATATAGGAAGCTGCATGTGTGGTCCAAAGACACTGAGTCTAATGTCCCCATTAGAGCTTCTGACAAAAAGCACAATGACAGTTTGCAGAAGTGGTATAAACAGTAGTTAGATGTGCAGGTGTAAGTGTCCTTTACAACTCAATCAAAGCAGCTGACTGGGGAAAATGTGAATGGCTCTAAGGTTATAAAACTTACAGAGGAAAATGTCTTTGTCGAAATAGGCAACATGTCACAGGGTTTCCAGTGAAGTGAAGCTTCACCCTCTGCTGTGTGGTTCTTTATATTAACAGATATGCATGACGGCGGCAGTCTGATTTCCTCTCTAGAAACACCCCCTTCCATTCACTGATTTGTAATAATGAGAACATTAATTGTAACGCTTTGAATCACTAATGCTTTTGATTGCCAATCTTATCAATCCTGCACAACACTGGGTAGATCAAATGAACACATTTCCTGTGGTGGGTCTTGAGAGAGAGGAAAAAAAAACTAACTGGGTGAAGAAAAAGGAAAGAAAAAAAAAGCAGTTCAGGAAAATGTGAAAGTTAACAGTGAAATGAAAGTGAGAGAAAAAGCACTAATTTAAGAAAAAGCGACAAAGGGATTGAGCTTTCCCACTGGGGTGCTTGGTTTCTAAGATGCAACAATCTGATCCGACAGCTGATCTCTGCTCATTTATCCTCTTAAGTTTTAAACAAAAGTTCTTCAGTGTAAAAAAACAGTAATTTTAAATTTTTTAAGAACATTTTTACAAAATCATACATATTGCCACACATTAAAGGTATAGTAAGCTTGAGCATGAGTGAGATGACAGTATTATTTTTTTTTTGAATGAACACGAGGAAAAAAAATAAGAAATTCAGTCACGTTAAACCCAATAAAACACTTCACTTACCCCTTTAAATAGGTTTATATACAGTACCCTATATGAAGCTGCAGTGGGTGGTGGGGGAATCCACCTTGCGAAGAGATCATTTCAAAAATGCATCCTCATAAATTGTTATCCCATCCTCCACTCGTCCAAATGTGTATTTTTCTAATGCATGAGAGGCCATATTCAAATGAAGGAGGGGAAGACCTTTCACACACACGCCAAGCTATAATGGGGAAAGCTTAGCATAACTTCCGTCTGATTTCCAATGCAAATATTAGCAGTCAAGTTCAGTGTGTGGTTGCAGATTATAGTTTATCCCTCTCACACACCACAGAGTTCTTTTACGCTCTGGAAACATTTTTGCTTATCAGTGCAATGCAACGATCAACTCTCCTCACATCCTCTCAGTCCCTTGGAGACTTCAAGAGGGACTGGGGGGAGAGAATAAGACGATGACAGAGGGGCTGGTGGCGGGGGGTGTAACAGGAGAATGAGTGAAGGCGATGAAGAGGGAGAAAGAGAATTATCAGCATTCAAATGTAGTCAGATCCACCCCAAACTTCAGCCACCACCCATGATTATTATTTTTTTTCGCTTCTTGTCTGAATCCTTAGTGCTTAAATCCTTAAATTAAACATCTTAATTGCTGTAAGCCTTACTATCAAAAAGGGAATTACAAAGACCTCAGAGGAGTCTACCCCAACCACCACCTCCCCTTCCCTAAACTCCCCTCTCCACTCCTAATAACATATCACATACTATTGTTTATGTAATTACACTGTGTGAGCAACAGCCCCCCCATCTCCCTCTGCTCTTCTTGTGTGTGTAATAGTATAAAGGCAGCATGACTGATGAGTTCTCACATCAAACAATAGATGGAGCACAATACAGATAATTCTATTAGCCTATAAAGTTTTCTCATTGTGTTATCCAGAGATATGCATGAACCAATTTATTTATATATTTCCTCTTATGCTTAGAAAATGATCCATCGATCTTTGGAACATCAACGGATTTTGTTGCTTCCAGTGGGTTAGTTAAAAGTTGTGGGTTTTTTTTTTTTCTTGGATATGTTTAACAATACCCCCCCTTGACCCTTACGAGGACAAGCGGATGGATGGATGGATGTTTAACAATTACAGTTGTGAGTGGAAAATACAACACCTTTCACAAATGTGACTAAGGGCACACCACATAGAAAAAAAATTTATTCACTTCCCAGTTATCAGTGTGAGGTCAACCACATCCTTAGTAAGACTCTCACCTCCTCACCTACACGCCTAACCAGAGATGGGCCTGTGGATTGTTGTTGCAGTTAAGATGAATATCACACTTATTTTTCTTACATTGTAATATCAGTTGCATATACTTCTAGCATTAGGTGTGTGATTTCTACATTTTCCAGGAAAAATAAGTCAACCATGGTCAACCATCTGAAGATTAGATGTGTCCTTCAACAACAGGGAGTGATGCATCAGTTAATAATAGATCAATAGGAGTAGAGTGTTTAGTTTTAGTTGAATTTCTGTTTTATACACTAACATTTAAAAAACAGGACTGTGCCGCTTTTGTTTTGCCTGTTTAGCACTAAACACCAGTGGGAGGGGTAAACAGAGAGAAGTGTGGCAGCAGAGCCAATTAGAAGTTGCTTAAGGTCAGACCAAGGCCCAAGGGAGTAGAGGAAACAATAAATAATTTGCAGGGTAAAAAGCAAAGTGTTGCCCAGTACAAAATGCACTGTTCAGTTTTAAAGTCCTGACAATTTATTTTCTCAATGAATTATACATGTGAGACTCTGCTGCAAACATGCGTTGCCCAGCGAGGGGGAGATAATCTTCAATCTTTGTAAGTACTTCAACAATGGTGTATATGACAAACACTGGAAGAGATTTGTGCTGGATGGGGCCGTGAAGTGCTCCCTGTATTGTAACATTGCCCAGCAGCTTTGGAAAACAACAATCCAACTGCACTTATCCTCAGCCAATATTTACTCATTGTTTCATGTTATGGTAAAAATAGTGAATTACAGCAACTTGTGATAACAGCAGTTTTTAACTGATGAGTACAAATGAGAACAATTTATAAAATGTGTAACTCAGGATTTAAAAATTTGGTTAATTTAAATGGAATATTTTAACGTAGTTGCTACATTCTGTCTAAGTTTACACAGTGATTGGTAGAAGTTGTCTAGCTGCGAGGAGTAATCAGTTTTTAGACTCTAAGCTGTATCAATTGTGAATACAGGCAGAGTGAGTGAACCTGAAGAGCAGCTTTTGTATTTAAAGTTTTCAGCTGTGAGATTAAAAATTTCCAGTTGGATATATCAGTGGCAACCTTTCTTCAGAAGCGTACATATCCTTTTCAAGCCAAATCCATTCACGCAGAGCCATTTGCAGCATTCCACTTTTCCCTATTCTTGTTTTCCAAAACATTACTCTTGCAAACTCTAATGCGTGCAAATGCAATGACTCAAGCAGGCTGCATTTCTCTCTCTCTCTCTCTTTCTCTCTCTCTCTTTCTCATTTCTTTTTTTTTTCCCCTCACGCTTCCTCTCTCTGTGTTTAGAAGGCGGTGAGTAAATCATATGGTCAGGCTTGTGCAAAGCCAGAAAATAATGGGATCATATTCCATTCTCTTCCGCCTATCAAAGTTTCATAGAAAAGCAAAAAGCTTCTAGTTTCAATACCCAGGAAATTCTAAAGACTCTGACAAATCAACATCCCTTGACAGCTACATAATGTATGGCTTTTAGTATCTAGCTTGTGAAGCCCCATCTCAGCCAACGATAGCTACACTGACTTACCTACACATACTGCCAACAACACTGGACTGAAAGAAAAAGGGTTGGAATTTAGTTTATAATGTATGAAAAGTACTGGAAAACATAAGTTAAACAAAGGACATCTTCTTTTTGAGCTTTGATGAAGCTGGTAGATTTCACAACCTAAGTTTTTGTTTTTTTGGTTTACAACGTAATGAGCATAGAAAACGGCCTCATGAAAATTCAGACTTGTGTCATCTGAGAATCTGAAACATCACAGCATATACTTTTGATGTGGCACAAACATTGTTTGTTTGTCATGTCAAAAACTACTTTTTGAGTAGTTCCAAAATGTTTACAATTCTGTCTTGATATCTCTATGTAAAATACAACCATTTGGCTTTAAAATAAGCAGTGAAATTCAGCAGAGATGCTGACTAATAAATAGCCAGACAGACTACTCCAACTTCAAAATCACCAGAAATGACAGCTCCTTCCAAAACCAACTTGTCTTATTTTTTTTGTCTGAAGTGTGTTTTCAAGGACATCTGGAAAGCAACACTGACTGTAGAAAATGTTACAATATCTTTGGATGGTTGCACTTTTCAACAGCTGTGCTGCACATAGCACTGCATAGAAATCATACAAAAATCATAATATGCCTGGTGCAGTAATTGCACTGTAAAAGTTGCCCTGTATACACACAATGCTGGTGATGGTAGACAGGAACTAAAATAAAGCACATGTGCACATTAATCTACAACTATACATTAGGTAAGACATTTAATTGAAGTCTCTGTATAATTTAGTATATCATAGATACCATAAGTCAGGGTCTCGCTCTTTACTCATGCGCACTCCCTCTAATCCAGCATTTCCTAGGGTCAAAGTGGAAGTGAGTAGAAGCCATTTTCAGCATGAGCCCTCTATTGCACAGGCCCTGATGGGGTTGATTAATCCGCAGCAACTATGGTTTGTCTTCTACAGCTGAGTGAACAACTTCATTTCAGCTGATGAGTTCAAGCTCAGGTCAAGGCAGTCGTCATCTGTGACATTACAACAGCCACACAATGAGAATTAATTTCTCTCACTCTGAAAACAACTACATGCTACTGGGACCTGGCTTTTGAGATGTATTTCAAGTAGGATCAAACAACGCAGAAAGGAGTTATATGCTGAAGTGATATCGCTTTGTGTGCACACAGATTTTTTTATTCTTTTATTTATTTATTCTTTTTCTTTTACTTTTTGTTTAGTCTTCATCTGTCTTTGGTAATGTTGGTCAAGTGTAAACAATGATGGCTTTTTTCCAGACCTTCTCTGCATTTGACAGATGATTGTTTGGAGTCTGCTCTTCTGTAGTTTCCAGCTCTGAGAAATGAATGTGCTGAACACAAACAGGTGAAGCAATCTGCAATAGTCATTTTTGCAAAAAGTGGCGCCAAGGAAAGCAAACTTCAAGTGATGTTTGTCTTTGTTTCTGAGACGGTCCATTCTGTAGTATGGGTTCCATTTGCATCAAATATTACCTCTGCAGAATCAAAGAAAAATGAAAACTAGTTTTTGATTTCTGCATGGTTTGCCATCTGTTACCATACATCTGAATTCTACATCTTGAGGCTCTGAGGCATCCACTCACTTTCTCTCTAATTCACAACCATTTATCTTTTTTTTCCCTCTGTTTTCCCCTTTGCAGTCAGTCATAAAAAAATATGCCCAGCTCTGAGCTGGCCTCTCAAGCATCACCAATGTGCAGAAAGTTCCATCAAAATATTTAAACATAAGCAAAATAAACCTCATGTCCTGAGCCTTGTGTGAACTTTTAGTTTGAGTGTGTTGAAATGATACAGTCTTTGCATGCCAACAGAGCAATGTTAACACAGGGACATACCGTGAATTTCAACAACACTTATTTATGAACACATACACACTTATAGGGTTATGTAGACTAAAGGCATGGAGAAATGAAGTGACTTTTAAATGGGTGAGCATTAATAAATCAGTAGAGCCTTTCAATAGACTATGTCCTGTTTCCACTCAGTGCCTTTTCCACCTGTCTGCTGGCACTTTGACAAAGAGAGACCTAGCATTATTACAAATATTTATTAGTTTGAATATATAGCACTGACATAGGTCTGTATTGTGGTTATGATTTCAGGAGTAATAGAATCTGGGCAGATTGTGATCTGGGTGAATTAATGAATTGTTCCAAGAAGCTGATGTGTATAGAAGGTTCACGTTTGGCTTTAGTGATGTGTGAGAATTAATTTCACTGTTTAGCACAGAAAGGCATGTTGTAAAATGGACGAGAGGTGTCCCGCGATGTATGTCACAGTAAGCGTTATCATGAGCGTTATGATGAAACGTCACTGTCCATGAGGTTTGAAATAACACTATGTGTTATCTTTGCTGAGGAATATTCATTGCTGCAATTATTCAAACCGGCAGAGATTGTGTATGCGTATATGTGTAGTGAAGAGAAGATACGGTGTATGAAAAGTTATTCACAACTGTCTGTACATAAATCAGCATCACATTATGAAAATAAACGCACAGCTACATAAAACCTCACAGTTGATAAGAAATGCTACCCACAAAGTGGTAGAGAATTCAAGATGCACTGTAAACAAATCGCCATTTCAGAGCTCTCCAAAGTTAAATCTGTTTTGATAAAGTTTCCATTCGGCTTTCGAATCTACACTTCATATGAGTGAAAAAAAAAAAGATTTGTTTGAGATACAAGAAAAACAGCCCAGAAGTTGTCAGAATTGAGACGATAGAGTACATGTCACCCGTGCTCTATCTACAGTACCTGCACTTGCATGAAACACAAGTTAAGCAGAGCGAAGACAAAGAGCTTGTCTCCTTCAAGCATGAAGGAAGACAGAGAGAGAATATGTAACCATCCTTAAGTAATTTTATTTACTGGCCCTGGCTCCTGTGCACTTGGGGTAAAATCTCTAGGCTCTCTCCCATCTATTGAACAAAACTCAGCAAATTGGTACCTCAGGTTTATTTCTCTTTGAGCTCTCTCACCTGGGAGTCGGGGGAAGAATTGCCTTGTAGGCCTGAACTGCAAACAGCTTTCTCTCTGATCTGCTCCCTTCGCCCTCACACTGTTTGAACTGTGTTTTCCCCTGGCATTCTGGGAACCGTTTGCTTTCTTTCTCTGTGTTGAGAAAGAAAAAGGCTGTGTTCTTCATACATTTTTTAAAGTCTGGTGTGTGTTCCCTCATGCAAACCCAAACACACAGAGTCATACAGACAGACACACTTTCTGCTCTGCTCACGTTGATGCAAGGAAGTTCTGTCAGTACCTGGACGTCAGGTTTTTTTTAAAACCAAGGTCCACTGACTTACCCCAATTTGTAAACAAGTTTGGACGACATGAGAGCATTAGTGTCGGTTCTCTGTAAATTCAGTGTTAAGAAATGCCGAGTACGTGTACAACACGGTGCTTTGATGAAGCTGTCATGGATCAATAATTCATCACAACTTTTCTTGGCTATACAGGCATCTCAATAAGTTTCTTAGCAAAACAGAAAACAATCAAATGAAAGCAGAAAGATAGGGAAAAAAAGAAACACACACACACACACACCATGTTTATATTTAATTGCTTTTTTGCTTTTGGAAATGCCACATCGCACTTGGTCAGCATGTTTAGACAGGACCATAGGAAGGAAGGAGGATGGAAGAGGGAGGGGCGGAGTGAAAAACAACTTGGTACAAGCACCTCTGGTTTGTTCTCATTTTGTTATTTAGCTCCATGAAGAAAGAAAAAAAATGCTTTGGCCACCATCTTGTGGTATTTCCTGCTAATCCCCACAACCTCCTGCTCGGCAGTAGTGCTGGTGGTCTCTCTGTGTGTGTTTGCATGTACATATGTGCACCTGCGCGTGTGTTTCTGGTGTGTGTGGCCAAAATCTAAAATCATGCCAGGACAGCAATCCGGTCTGAAAACACAGCTCCTAATCCTTTAACCTTCAGAACAAGAGGAGAGGGAAAAACAGCTGAAGGGCCCCGTGTGGTGAAGCAGAGGGAGAGAGACAGACACCCAGCTAAGACCAGACCAGACCAGAACAGGGGGCCACTGATATTCATTCACCCCCTGCCCCCCTTTTCCTCGAGGCAGGAAAATGGATTTCTATTTCTGGTGGCTTGATATCGCTGATCATGGTTCATAGCCTCCTTTCAGAGCCTGGAGTTAACATCACGGGCTGATGTCAGGATGCGAACACTGATCAGAGCCAGGGAGATGGGTCCTGATGGCCTTCCAATCTGCCAAAGCTGTGATGGCTGCTTTGCTGATACCATCACAGTAAATTCTATCACTGTCACTCTCTGTTTCTATCCAGAAGCACTCAGAGTATGTGTTGGCACATCTTAGTGTGTGCATTTGTGTGTATGTGCCTTTTTTCAGCTGTCCATGACCGACACGTTATCTGATGGCATTGTGCTCTATGCTGTGTACTGTAGCTTAACCTCAATGATGCCTTTTCTTTGAAAACTTGGGGAGTTAGAGTAACATGTGTGATGACTTACAGGAATATGAGTAATATGATCATAAAAAATATACTATTTTTAAAATTATGCTTAATTTCTCACCTAGATTTAATCTTAAAACCTTAAATTGTTCCATTCTCATCTATGCAGTAAATTGCTAAGCAGGATTTCATAAAGACTGTGCATCACATGTCTAAATTTGCAAATCTCCATCGATTTCCCCTGCTATTAGAAGTCCAACCTCCCTCTTCTTTTGCTGTATTGATATTTATACTAAGGGATAATTCCTGACAATAAATAAATAAGCTGTTCCTCCTACTCTTCTGTGTCTTTATAGCCCCCAGCATATTCCTGGGGCCTCACTCTAGCAAGGGAAATACATAAACAAGAAAAGATCTGAAAAGACTTAGCCAGGGGCATTAACTATACACACACACACAAACTAATGCATCACACATGCATATACAGACAGTCACATGTAGTTCATATACAGAGCAACAGACCTGCAAAAACCTGTATGTACATGGCAGTCAACATGCAGCCTTCATGCACACAGTGGGAAACGGTCAGCAACCAAGTGTTTACTGTAATCAAAAGCTACTATATTGTTTGTATAGTAGCTATAGTGTGATTTATTAGAAAAAAGGCAGTGGCTCATGCTTATTTAACCCCTTTTTCATACTGTTCTCCCAACTTTTGCTGAACTACTAAACTGTTTGTCCAGACATTTCACCATGCTATTCAATTATAAATAGAATTATAAATAAAACATTTTATAGTGTGTGTGTGTGTGTGTGTGTGTGTGTGTGTGTGATTGGGGTGAGGGGGTTGGTGAGGGGTTGAGGCACAACATGGTTCTGTAGTATGTGAAGCTGTTGACTTTTTGATGAAGGTTTCTTGTTCTTACAACTCTTTCAAATCTTATTTTCTCACAGACTTATATTCAAATTACTGAAAATCAATTAATGAAATACCCTAAACATCTGTTGACACCCCTACAAATGCCTGATACTTTTCAAAAAGTACATTTGCCCGTTTGTTTATGTCAGTTTGCTGATTTTATCAGCCAAGTCACAGTGTTGTTATTGACTGAACTTCACTGAACAATTGAGTAAGCAGAGTTTCATCTGATATTTGACTATCTTCTGTTGTAGAAAAACATATGCAAATTGCATTACAATGAGAGAAGCACACTTCTCATCTTAAATCACAAGACATGTAAATGTAAACTTGTGTACACTGGTCCCAGTAGACAAACATTAGCATAGATACCTGCAGGAGAATTTCTTACTTTTCAGATGTGGTATCTTAATATGTTCCCTATAGGAGAAGCAGAGAATGAAAACAGATACTTTTCCATGGAAGAAAAATTCACATAAAACTTTAAATCAAACTGACTTGCTGGTGAGTAAAACTGTATCTGAAGAATATTTAAACAAATGTCAAATCCTATGATCCAACAAACTGTCAGCAAAGAGCAGAGCTCAGCATGGGCTATTAGTGCACTTGCCAGTGCAGAAGAAGGTTCTCCTTTGAATTAAGTTTATCCTTCTCATCATATTCACTTTGCACACCATTGCACACTGTACACTGTGGATGTTCAATATGCACTACCAGTCAAAAGTTTGGACACACATGGAAATGACTATGTTTGTGAAAGAAAAGCAGATTTTATAACATCACATAGATCAGAAATACAGTGTAGACATTATTAACATTGAAAATGACTATTGTAGCTATTTTTTAAGCTGTTTTTAAATGTTTTCATAAAGATACAGAGGCCTATCATCAGCAAACATATGTAAGTACTGTCTTCCAATTGCACTTTGTGTTTGCTAATGCAAGCTTAGTAACTTTCAAAGGATAAGTGATCATTAGAAATTATTTTTTAATTATGGTAACACAGCTGAAGACATGTATCTTTTCATGAACAACATGGTGATTCCTATGTGTGTACAAACTTTTGACTGGTAGTGTAATTCACAATAAAAACAGATAAACAGAATGTTCCTTTCACTGGTCTGGGAGGCCGTTCCATACAGTGCATGACATTTCCAGGGGCAGGCAGTTTCCCTCATCCTCCATACCATTAGGGCCATCAATGTCAACAGGATCAATACCTGTGTTTTGGCCTCAGTGCCCCTGCCAGAGATAGCATGTCACTGCTGACAGACAAATATCAGCGCTTTACTTCTGTGACAGAGGGGAAATCACAGTACTTTTTCGTTAAGATCATCTAACATGGTATTGATTTGCCCTGTGCTAATCATACATCAGAGGTGAATAAATGGCTCAGAGGCAAACGCTCCATTGTTCACGATTGGGAGATGTAATAAAAAACAGAGACATTTCTTTTAATGCTTGTAACTCGAGGCTAGTCATATAACCGTGCCTTGATGGGAAAAGGCCTGGTTAAGATTGAGGTCCGTCAAAGTGTTGTCTGTACTTTTTAGTGATGATCCCATCGACTGAGGCAGATACTTGACTGCAGGTGTGTGTTTGTGTGTTTGGTGAATGTAAACCAGCCAACAACACCCATTTTACTATTTAAAATAAAAGCTATAGCGTACAGTATGTCATAAGAATCAAGGCTGGGTGGTAATGCTTTGATAATTCATGGACTCACATCATATTCAATTGCATAACCACTACATTACGACCATTCCTGGTGCCCTGTGGTACTGTTATGTAGTGAGGCTTCCTGACTGTTAGACATGATGGAACATACAAGTTTCATCCCACATCCCCTCATTCAATCCAGTCAAGACCTTGCAGCAAGCATAGTCTGCCAGTTGGACACCACTGATTTCTCCTCTATGATGTTTGCAACAAGCAAGCACATCTTGAAGACAGCTACCAGGAATTCTTTCAGAGGTAGCCAGTGTCAAAATACCTGATGTCTACAACAGCTATTTTCAAGACATACTGTTTTGATTTAAAACAAGTCATTGTTTTATCCACATTCTGAATCTTTGTCAATAAGTTACAATCCTCTGAGCAAAATCAAAACAGGAAGTACTTCAAATCCATATTTTTTGCAAAAACACTTAAAGCTATTTCTAAAGCAGTAATCCAATGAATCCACTCTACTGCTACACATTTTTCAGTGCTGCTGAAAGCTATGTTATGTTTAAGGTTAGAAATCAATGTGTTGCTATGTGGAGAAGGTGCAATAATTATATGAGATCAAGCAGTTCTTAATCTCTTGTTTCCTTCCATCTTTTTTTCCTGACTACTCTGTTATCTGCACTATTCTATCAAAAACCACACTGATAACAGACTGGAGAACTCAATTGACCTTGACTGGATGTAGACACTTGAGGAAAAGAGGGCAAAGGAAATGATCTTACTGTCTGTCTGCCCATCTGTTTTCACAAATGTCACCTGAGGAAGCAGTAGGAGGGTTACGATTAACAATAGTGTGGGAGGTTAGACACTGATGTGTATTTAATGTGGATTTGTATTTCTTGATAAATTTTGCCAGACTGAGAACACACAGTGTATGCATGTCTTTTTTCATCTATGGAAATTAACATTGTCGTGCGTGTGCTGCAGTACAAACCCAACTGGTGCAGTTCTGTGTTGAATCATACACTCTTTTATAAAGTACACACAGCTTAAATGATTGCAGTTCGTAAATGAATGCAACTTTCATAACATTTTTAATGTGCAGTTTTTCATAAAACTGTTTTCAAGTGCTGATTCAACTTCATTTTGGAGCATGTATAGTACTTTTGAGTTGTTTTGGTGTATACTAACAGGGCTCTGTATATTGTAATACATTGTACCAGCAATGCTTCCCTATACAATTCTAAAGTTACAGAAAACATGTATAGGCAAACTAAGTAATAAATTGGATTGTTTATATAGATTATAACAACCTGTTAACCCAGCTTCAGAAGTGAATGACTTGAAGTGTTTGCTCTCTAAGCAGACTGAAAGAGATGACCCTTACAGAAGCTGGTGGCTGTGTATATAAAGAAAAGTGTCAAATATTAAAATCACAAGCCCTTTGCCTCAGACACACAATAATGATTCCCCTCTGACAAAATCAGCTGGCCGATCACATTCATGCTATGAATAAATAAAATAAACAGGTGTCACTCTCAGTCTACAAATCTAGGAAGTACAGTATTTGCCAATTTAATCATCAAATTTTAACAGAAGCTGCAACACATTGCATAAGCACTCACGACTCCTGGGACAGTTGCAAGCTTGACCAACTGCCAATAAGTGGTTGTGCCTAATGTTCAAGAGCCATTTGCCTCGTATCTGATTCCTTTGCTTCATATCACACTGTATAAGGCATACAGTATAAAGCCTGTCTCTCTCCCTTGGTCCCTGGATAATTAACTTGGCTTTGTTCTGTTCAGAACACATGCACATCAATTTCTAATTAGCGACATACAGCATCTACTAGTACTAAACACAATATTTTAAAGCAGCTTAGTGATTTTCTCTAATATATACCTATTGTAGGTAAGTCAATAGTGCCAGTGGACCACTGCTAAATGAATGTAACTCCAAACATGCCTTGCAGCACAGTTTCTAATGGTTCCCTTCTCTACATGTAAATGACCTCCTGTCCTGGATCTTTGATTGCAGATCAATGACTGTTTGCTTTATTTCAACATTCAGTGGCGGTGAACCACAATGCCACAGGGGCAAATGTTGAACAGAGAATTTACAGGTTTGCTATCGAGCACTTTGAAACAATAAAGCTGCTAGTGAGCTATTAAACAAACGAGAGAATAAAGTAGCTGCTGCAGATCGAGATTAACACGATAGATACCACGTCGAAAGGTGTAATTATTCTTTACTGACACAAACGTTTAGCCCCCAGAGCGGAACAGTGTTTACCACAAATACCGCCACCATGCTTGACCTAATCATGGGCTGAGATTTACCTGACTGCATTTGAAATGTGCTGCAGCTGATTTGTGTGTTGGAGCTGATATTTCCGAGTAATCAGCTCACTGTACTACCTGATTTAGTGCTGGATCAGACAATATTTGTTTGAAACTTTGAAAATTTGACTTTAATTAAAATTTAAAATGGAATGATCAAATACACGCCAATACATTTCATATCATAGAATGAAATTTCACACAATGCAGAGTTTATAAAAAAGCAATACAAAGGTTGAACATGAAAGATGGAATCAGATAATATGTGCATTTGTTTCCATTACAAACATGAGTTGTCATAATCTATTTCACAATGTCATTGTTTGCTTGATTCGTCTGTAATTATTTTTCATATACAGCACATGGAATATCACTTTGTGTTTGTAGTGACAGGAGACATAAACTGCATATAGTGAAACAGCCACTTAGTGTTAAAATAAAAATAATTGCTTGACTCACACCGCATATAATCATACATAATTCTGCATAGGAATGTATAATTGCACAATGAGGAACTTCACAAACATATACATCAGTGGACATCTAGACCAGCAGCAACAATACACAACAGATTTAGACATTACTGCCAAATCCTGAAATAGAAATATGGCAATCTCTATATTGTCCTGCCAATGTATTAAAGCCATGAGCTGCATTCCAGGTCTTGATCATGTGTGTGATTTGTTTGATTTTGCCTATGCATTTGGGGTGTGTGTGTGTGTGCACTGAAATGCACTATTCATGCAGACCACTGATGTGCATGCTTGTGAGTGTATGTTGCACACAAGTGCATACATGCACAGATGTGTGTGTCAGGTCATGTGTGCGTGCACATGCATGTTTGTGCACTAGCTGGCATGTCAGCTGATGTCCTCAGTAATCCAGCAGTGGGCCTGTTGTGGATTAGTAGAAGGCTCCAGGGGATGGGAATCCCATTCTTGTTTACAGCTCTCCCTGGCAGTAAGAAAGGCAAAGATGCCTTCTCTCTGCTGCCTTCACACCAGTTGGAGCCTGAAGGTGTGTGTGTGTGTTTTGTTGAAATGATGTGTATGTGTGGATTACTAAATTTATATCTAATGGTAAATTCAGCTTTCTCCCAGTCTCTGATCCTTATAATGGTGTAGCAAAGTGTGTTGCAAAGACATTAATTCATTTTCTAGTCAATATAAAATCTGTGTTACTCAATGAGAGTGGTATATCAGCTCTCTAAACAAGCAAAATATGTTGAAACATTCTAAAAAAGGTTAATTGTTTTATATAATGAATTTTTGTAAATAATATACCATATGTCATATAAAATAGTTTATATATAATAATTATATATATCTATATATATATATATATATATATATATGGCTGAGCGATAAAAATTAGATCAGGCAACTCTCTTTTTCCTTCTTTTCTCCTTCTTCCCCTGAAAAATGTCAGTATATGCTCTTTCAATTGGTAAGAAAGAAAATATAGAAATATCACTTTGGCAGCATCTTAGAGATACCCCTGGTAAAAACATGTTGTAGATGTTTGGTGGCATTTAGCGCAGACACACACACAAGCCATTACGTGGCAACAACATGAAATCTCATCACGATAGGATTTGTTTTGAAGTCACTGGAACACCATCCAACACAAGGGCTGACCTCGTGAACCTTGAGATACAACCTTGCCTTCTCCCCAGTGACAATTTAAATGCCACCTTTCTTCCACCCAGAGTGAAAGAGAAAAACATTGTGTGTGTGTGTGACTGAGACTTGCAACTCGATAGTACAACAAAAGAGCTGTGGTGGCAAGTCCTCACGCAGACATTATATGTCAGCATCACAGTCATACTGTTAGCTTGTCCCAACTGTACAAAGCCATCCTCATTCAGGGTACCTAACCAAGGTCAGCATGGATTAGCAGCTAGTAACCCTATCAGGTCCAGCACAATGATTACAAAGCCCAGTGACACTGGCTGTCAGCAAACTCTTTCTAGTCAACCCTATCTGCTCGACCCTTGGCTACAGAGCCACCGGAGACGGTTAGTCCATTTAAAATTGTTCCCCCTTTGTGTCTCTCTTTATTTCCTCCCTTTGATTTTCTGCGACTCATTTGGTTCATCAATCAGCTTGTCTGGATGTGTGCGTGTTTGAAACCTATGCTGCACATAATTCCTATAATATGTGGATTTTTTTTCCTCTTTGTCTCCCCATGGCCCATTCTTTGCGTGTTACTTCTGAGGCCAACAGCCATCCCACTCAAATCCCCCACCCTCTGCTATGGAGATGAATGAACCCTGTAGCTTTCTGTTGTACACCATAATAGTGGTGCTCAAATTAAAATTTGTATTAAAATAATATTAGAAATTAGAATTCTAAGCTAAAAACCTTTTGTGTCACCATCTTTGAACTTTTCTATATAATGCTTACTGTCAG
>JAUMHL010000009.1:16341647-16370570 GCA_032362345.1 Sandelia bainsii | reverse complement strand
ATTAGAAATTAGAATTCTAAGCTAAAAACCTTTTGTGTCACCATCTTTGAACTTTTCTATATAATGCTTACTGTCAGACTTTGTCAAAATTTTATATTTGTAGTCTGTAAGACTACACTTGTGAGAGAAGTTTTTAACCATGAACTACAAAGCATGCACATTGTTTTCCTTGTCTAACCAATTCAGACAACATGTCAGAATAAAACACGATAAACACTTGTGTTTCACAACAAGTGCAGTTGTTGTTCGCCTACTTTTTTTCAAGAGGAATTACACGTAAAGCCCATCAATTCACTGCTTCACTGTACTCCCCGAGAACTGTTTTCCCAACATCCATGTCAGTTACCCGCATGTTAAACAAATCAAACCTAAAGAAAGTACTGCCTTGTGATTTTGCTAAAACATCACAAGGCAAAAAAAAATAAAAATTGATAAACAAGAACAGGAGCAACAGCAGTGCTAGTAGCGTAGCATATTCGAGGCAATGTGGCAACCGATGTTCTCCACTTCAGCACATCAGAGACATCCCTGCTTCAGTCGCCCTAAAGGTACCCGTTTACAAAGTGATAGGGCTTAGGGTTTTTAACTCGGGGCGAGGGGCTGATTTGAAACCCCCTCTGCTGCCAAGCACATGGACGACTGCTGATTAGAAGAGGGTTGGCAGCAGTGGGCAGATGCCAGGCGGGGAGAGAGATGACGGCCTGTCGCCAGTCTGCCACCCAACCCCTCACTCTCTCAGCTGCCCCCCTCCCCTACTGACCCCTCCCCCATTGCACAAAATAAGACCAACAACATTTCTGTGAAAAAAACATTTAAAAAATGAATGAATTGTAGTAGTGCTTTGTATCAAAATGCAGAAAATGTGACATAGTTGTAATCACAGACACACAACGACATGCAGTGCATCATTTTTGTCACTGATCTCAAGAGTTTGGGGAGTTGTTTTGATCAGATGAGGCTGACAGTAAGATAGCCTAGCTAACTAAGTTGCACAATGAAAGATCACAATACAGTTTTTCTCCTTTCCCTCTGCTCACCCACGCACAAACGTGAGCACACAAACACACATTCAATGTACTGTGTACAAGTTTTGGAGACTGAACAGTGCTAAACCAGCCCACAGAGGATAAAACATTTGAGTTCTTTGGATGTTTTCAAATTCAGGAGTGAAAATAGTCATGTGGTTAGAGTATATTACACTCATCAACCAATGCAAATGTGCGACTTTATCCAGCAGAAATGAGTACTGTACCTTGTTTCATGAAAAAAGACGGTAAAGCTACAAGGAGTCAAATAGACAAAAGCTGTATTTTCAAGGTGCACAAACTAAATGTACTGTTCAAATAAGTCACAACAACATGGAGGCAGTAGTTACTGTGAACAATGGCCAGGCTGTGGCTTTAATCATGCTGCTGTTTTCCCGACCATATTGATTTCAGACCAGCTCAATATGACTACATAACTAGTCCATTTCTTTGCTACACCACTGCACTGTTAGCCATGCACCTACAGGCATGCATAGTTAGAGTGACAGACAGACACACACATTTATCCAGTTCCATCTAGCAATGACCCCAAATCCACCTATATATTAAACACTTCAATACTGCAATGCAAGACATATGTTAAAAAATACAGCTACTATGAAGACATTCAGAAGATTGTGAAGAAACAGACATCTCATATGTGTAATAAACTAAGAGCATGACATTAAAGATTTTTAATTCAACTTCAGGCAATTTACTCTACTCTTTACAACAAAAAAAGGTTAGCAGTTACCATCATCAAGTAATACTGTACAAGTCAATCTGCTAGTTTTACATTATTCAATGCTAAATTCTGTTGGGAGGGACTAGATAACAAATCAATAGCTGTTTCCTTTATTTATGAAGAAAGCATTTTTCATAAAATGACTGCAGTATGGAGTTATCCTACCTGTGTAATGAGAAATCATGATTATTTGTAATGTGACACCAGTTAGTAACACATTCCTGCACACAACCTGAATTTATTCTGAGAAACAAAACACAAGATGTGGCCAAATATACATTTTCTTTTCTGATGATTTTCTGATTAGGACCTATAAATTTGAAATAATTATATTCATATGTAATTAGTTAAATTACATTTCTCTAGTCAAGCAAGGTATTTTTGCTCTCAGGCATTCTAACCGTTTCTGGATGTTAAGTCAAGAAAACAAACTTAAACAAGCTGTATGCATTGTTTGTCATTAAACATATGAATTATACCTAAATCGTATTTATACGCAGGGGTGGAGGGTATCTGTATGTCTGACTCTTCCCACTTCCTTTGTCTGTTTCTCTGTCTGACCTGATGCTTTTCTGTCTCTTTACATCTACCTGTACTCTCCTTACTGACCTCATCTGTCTGCCTTTCAGTCTGTCTCTCTGTCTACCTTGTCTTTCTGTATGTCTGTCTGTCAGTCTTTTCTCTTCCATCTCCATCAAGCTGGGAATATCTTAGGAACTCCAGCCTGTCTGAAACTGAGACCTGGAATGTACTGTGGAGTTCAAAACACACACACAGTTAAACACCTTAACAGGCCAACAGGTGCACTTTCACACTGACAATGTGCATATGCGTCAAATATATTTACATGCACATGCTTACACACTCGCCATTATTAATTATATACACTTACACACACACAGAATTGAAAAATAAATAAAAAACACACAGGGACCATGCACGTATACACACACTCACGCACGCACACACACACACACACACACACACACAGTTTATCTTTTTCACTCAAGGTAATGCTACAGTTCTGATGGCTAGCCTATGGCCTGTGTGTAGAGGAGACAGTGCCCCCTGGTGTGGGCCAAACAGAACTCCCAGTCAACTATATCTTGACCCAATCTCTACTGAGAGCAGTTATTTACTTTTCTGGGATTGATTAGTCCTGTCTGAAACAATGAACTGCCAAAATTTTCCAAAAAACATGCAAACTATTTCCTGAAGAGCAGGCAGACTATAAAATAATTGAGGATACAATAAATGCTTCACAAAACTTTCTTACTCCTAAAAATGGAGAATTTTGCAACTTTGGTAAATATTTTGTAATATAGCCATGCATATCCATATTAGTGGGCACTAATTTTTTTATTTTTTTTGTGCTGTTGGTATTCATCTGGTATAACAAAGTACTTAACTAATGTTGAGAGCAATGTCCAGTTCCAGAAATCACATTTTCTAATACAAAATGCTAACAATAGATAAAAATATTTGATTTGCTCCCATATATGTAATGTGATTTAAATTTTATTACAAGATAATTTCCTGTAATGTCAATCTCAGTAACCAGCCTATTTTTCCTATCATATCACAGTCATGTACAATGACTGATGGGACTGTTTTATAGGCCTATGCGTTTAGACACAGTCACACATAATGAAAATACATTACTATATGTGCCGTAGTATACAGTCTTTTCAAAGCTTTATGCAGTTATTTGTTGGTTAATATGTGTATGTCAGTAACATATATATATGTTTTAACTAAATAAAGGTCACAATTAGACTGGGACAGACCTTTTAAAATGTGGTTTATTTTATTTGCTGCTTAGGTGGTGCTTAATATGTTTGTTTTTTTGGTACTTTTTAATTTTAAAAATATATATACATATATTTCTGATAAAACTACACACTGATACAATATGTTGTGATACCTGTATGTGCTGCTAGAGCTCATATTAATCATAACACTGTCATGTCAATTCTCAAAGTAACCTAAATTGAGAATAAAAGTACCACATTAAGTCGGGATTCAAATACGGCACTTTAAAGAATATTGTGTATTCATGAACATATCTGCTTTGTATAAGGATCACGAGGCTCTTTTAGTACTTTACAATACATGCATACATTTAGCGGCTGTGAATAAAAACACATTTCTACTAACAGGCAAGCGAAATTGTGCCTATTTAAATTGTGCTGTTGTTTACTACGCCGACAGACCCAAACTGCAGTGAAGGAGCAAGCCCCTGATGGATGAACAACTTCAATGGGATGAATACTGATTATAGCGACTGTTAGGGCCACTCTACGTCCCAAAAGTTGGCACCTTGACTGCCCGTTCAGAAACCGCTGTCACAGTTTCAGGCTTCCATCCTGCTGTGTTGTATCGTTTGTCTCCAACAGAGGTAATAATGCCTGTAATCACAATAATAAGTGTATAATCTGTTTTACATGTAGAGTCCAAAAGTAACACACGAAAAACGGCACAACGGCGCGGACAGGTGAATGAGCCACAACTGTCAAACTCACCAAAAACCTGCGCACGGACACACACACGCTTTAACATTGCTTCTGGTGACGGTGGCGTCAGTGAACAGACTGCCCCTCATAAAGCGACAATTACCCATCACCGGCAGCTTTATTATTCCTGATGAATGTAATAGTAATAGATGTGTGCATAGGAGGCGCGCTAAGTGGTAGAAATTAAGAAACTTGGTACGCCTCCCACAGGTCAGAGCGAGCACTGACGGAGGAGTGCGCACACTGGCATACATTCATATACAGCTGGACTGACGAAATAACCAGCTCTAACGGGACAGCACTGGCCATTTTATACTCCCTCTCTTTCTCTCTCTCCTCCCCTCTTGAACAAGTTTTGATCAGATAGACGCCGTGCGCCATCAGCGTGACCCCACACAACAATTCAAATAAACAACTGGCACAAAAGACATTTGGTAAAACAGGTCAACTGATTTTCTCAACTTTTTTCCCCTTCCGGTCACTCTATATTCATGTCTCGTAAATAAAAATAAATTGATTTATTGTTCTGTTTTCAACCATAACTGAGCTAATTAAATTGAAATAAAAAAAAGAAAAAGACTCAGTTTCAATGCATGACATATAAAAAACACAAAAGAAGAAGCCAGATCACAACCGTGGATCATTAATTACATTACTTACATATCATGTGGGTAGAACTGTCATTTTATTTAAATTTAACATATTATAAAATGTCACTCTCAACTAAAGGAGTCTTGTCTAGAAGGACAGATCCTACTTTTTGCAGTGTGGAGTCTCGGTTTGGTCGCGAGGTTCCATTTCTACAAGGCAGAAAAGGGGCGGGGATGGGATATTCAGATGAGCCGGAGTGACAGCTCCGGTTTCTCCCAATGCTCTGTGTGTCTGAAACTCCACTGGCTCCTTCCTTCCCTAACTCCTCACTTCATAGAGCTGCGTACTAAAAACATCGGACGCTAGGGGATCAAGACGCATGCCACATTGCCTCTATGTGGGCACTTTAACAGGTCTTTCGGGGTTTTTTCCCAATAAGGGGGCTGTGGTGGGAGGACTTTTTATTTTCCTTGTCTGGTGACTGTTTACACGGCTGATTATTGAGTTGATTGTTTATTATTTTGGCTGTTGTTATCCTCCGCCCAGCGCGTTTTTTCCTCCCTTTTTGGAATCGGCGACCTACACCGCGCTCTCCAATGTCCTATCCTCAGGGTTACCTCTACCAGCCTCCGGGTTCTCTGGCTCTTTATTCATGTCCGGCTTACGGGGCCTCTGCTCTGGCTGCTCCGCGAAACGAAGACTTGGCGAGGTCGTCCTCTGGCTCAGCCTTCAGCCCTTATCCTGGATCGGCTGCTTTCTCCGCCTCGGCCGGTGCAGGCTTCTCAAGTCCGCTGTCATACTCCACTGACCCAACGACGGGATTCCCATCCTACATGGTAAAAATCTTAAATACGTATTCAAGCTTCTGTGTGCTAAAACTCAAATGCAGGTGAAATGTGTCGGCGTGTTAAAGTCATTAACTGTGCGAACTGTTTTTTGTTATGCTTTACTAATCAGTTAGTGGTTGCGGAACTTTTCTGTAGAGTGCGTTACAGTATATCTAGTGGCTCACTCGTGTTATCCTTACTTTAAAATTCCTGACCCGTCTGGCTTAAATGGGATTTTAGTCATTACTTGGAAGCCATAATGGCTTGACCAACGCTTAACACTGTCTGAGCAGCTAATTGTGTCAAAAATGAACACTAACTACGATTTTTATTTGACCATTTATTCTCTGAGAAGTGAATTTATCTGTCGTGGAAAATTAATGTAACACAAACCATAACTCTTTCATCTTCGGCGGCCATTAAAATCACCAGTGGGTGAAGTCGCTGACTTTACTCCAAGTTGAATAAACTGAATTTTAACATGAAAAGCATGACTCGCAAAGCTAATGTCACAGGGCACTTTAACCGTTTAAGGAAAGGTGCATATCAAGTGATTTGCTAATGGGATTTGTAATGCTGCAAAGGAGAAGATATGTTAACACATTGGGGCTGCCACTACAAAACAAACAGCAGCCACTGAAAGAAAATGAGGAAGTTAATAGGTGATTGCTGAAAATTAAAATTCCTTTTTATTGTCTTTAACTGCTACATTAACGTAAGCTGTTATTAGTTAATCTGATAATGATCTTAACCATTACTTAACCATTAGTCCATGCTATGCTGCGGCCTGCTTTTATTCACAGTGTATTTACTGCCCCTGCATGCAATTATAATGATTTTTAAAATGTGTGAACAGAGTTGGTAAATGAAGCAAAAAACTGTGCGACGTTGAAGATGTTAACAGTTTATTTTTATTAGCGTGTATTCGGTCATTAATAAAGACAATAATATTCCAACTATATTTTATTAGAAAAATAAAAGTAAGGAGTCGTGCACCTGTTCCGACAGGTTTCCACAAAACACATTAGCATGTTGATACATAAATAACAGAATAATCGTTTTAATGCAATTTTATTGTTTTGGTGAATGAAAAGACCTTGAAACTGTATGAAGTTGCTTCGTAAGGAGAATATATAGTCACATTTTAAAACAGTCTTAAAAAAGCAGCACAAGAAAAGACATTGCCTTTTTTTTTTCAACTTTTATCCAGAGCTCTCCTTATGACGCGCACACGACGGGAATGGCTGGGGCATTAAGTTACCATCCATACGGGAGTCCAGGGTACCCCTACCAACTCAACGACCCGGCTTACCGCAAAAACGCCACCAGGGACGCCACGGCCACCCTGAAGGCCTGGCTGCAGGAGCACAGGAAAAACCCGTACCCGACAAAAGGAGAGAAGATCATGCTGGCCATCATCACCAAGATGACCCTGACGCAGGTCTCCACATGGTTCGCCAACGCCAGGCGGAGGCTCAAGAAGGAGAACAAGATGACCTGGGCGCCCAGGAATAAGAGCGAGGACGAGGATGAGGAGGACGGAGACGGAGAGAGGAAAGAGGTGGAGCGCTCTGAAAAAATCTTGGATAACAGTGAGGCTTCAGCGGAGGATGAAGGTGGGGTATAATCTGGCGACAGAGCCAATGATCCATTTAACATTTCAGGATAGGAAGGGGGTGAAAGGGAGGGAAGGGGTGGATGTCTCCTTTATTTACTGGTCAACTTATTTAGTCAAATAATAACCTGGTTAAAAATATTAAATGATAAAATCAAATAAAACATATTCCGAACTAATCATTTTTGCTCTTTATGCAATATATCTGTTTTTTATCTTGTGTTTTGTGTTATTTAAAAAAAAATTTTTTTTAATGAAGTCTCACCACTGGAATACATGACCTTGTTAAGATCAACACTTTATTACTAAAACATTAGCTTACTGATTAGTTTGAATACACATGGATGAAATGCACCTTCAACAAAAGATATCTTTAATAGATAGTTATAGAATAGATGTATGCATTTTTAATTATTTTATTATGTCTTCTTTTTAATAATCTCAGTTTTTTTTTCATTTTCCTATATTTTTCACGTTATGTAACCCAATTAATGTTGATTTTTCTTTAACAACATATTTTAAATGTTCTTTTGTCTCAGGTATTAGCTTGCATGTGGACACTCTGACGGACCATTCCTGCTCGGCTGAGTCTGACGTGGAGAAGGTCAGCTGTCGTGTGGGGGAGCTGGGCTCTGACCAAGCCATCGACAAATGCGACGAGGACGACGAGGACCAGAACCACGACTCGCAGGTTCAACTGTCACCCAAACCAGTCACATCGTCGCCACTGTTGGGGGTAGAAGCTCCAGTTCTCGGTCATCACCATCACCACCACCACCACCACCACCTCCATCATCTCCACCACCTCCACAGTCAACGCGAGGATTTGTCCCGGAACCTCGTCAACGGCAACAACATAAACTCCAGTAAATCGTCTCCATGCCTTGATAGCAGATCTTCTTCTGGGGCGCCTCAGAACCCTGTTGTCAAACCCAAATTGTGGTCGCTGGCGGAGATTGCTACCTCGGACCAAAAGCAACAACATCAGCAACAGCAACTGGGGCAAGCTGGGCAACCAAATTGCCCCTCTTCCAGCGGTGGCCTCCTCACTCCCCCCACGCCTTCCACCACCTCCCCGGCTGCCAGTTCCCCCTCTCTCTACCCGCCCCCATCCATCCTTGGAAGACCTATTTATTACACTTCCCCCTTTTATAGCAATTACACAAACTATGGCAACTTCAGCCCCCTGCAGGGCCAAGGGATCCTGCGGTACACTAATTCATCTGGAGTGAGTCTGGCTGCTGCAGCCGCCGCCGCCGCCGCCGCCGCTGCTGCTGCAAACGAAGGTCTCAGCTCCTCTCACCAGGCTCTGGAGGCGAGCACAAACCCCAAACACAGGCCAGACTCTCCCCTCGTTAAAAATAACCCAAACCAGATTGTTGTTGTCGAGCAGCAGCAGCAACAGCATTTCAGACCAGCAAATTTAGAAGCAAAGAAAGGTACGTAATAACAAGATGTACCAAAATGATAACCATTTTGAAAAGCTTATTTAATCTAGTGTTGAATCTTGAGATTGTATTTTTCTTAAACACCGGAGAGAAATCACTCCATGGTGGACGTTAAATGAGTTTAAAGTGTTTCCAATGCAAATCAACTTTTTTTATCCTCTTTTTTTTTTCTTTGTGTCACTTTCACGTGTCATTGTTGTGACACCATGGGATGTTCAAGCTGCTTTTGTTTTGTTCCAACAAAGTTAAGACTTTTCCAAGCAACCCTGCATGACGAACAAGTGGTATCATCTGATATTGTTTTCAGATTTGCGCTTGTTTAAAGATAAATAAGTAGGTTTTCGGACTGAACATGTGACTAAATTACTTATCAAGATTTTTAAACACCATCTAAGCAAAAGAACGTAAAGTGCGTGTCCTACTTTGTGTGATTCGTAATTCGTGTTCCGTGCAGTTCATTTTCTGGAATAACAAATTTATAATTGTTCAAATTCTTTTTAACTATGTGCATAGTTTGGTTTCTCTGAATCTCACAGAGTCATTAAATAAATGTGATTTTAATTTGCAACAAGTTCGCATTAGAAAGCTGTAGAGACAGATATAAGTAGAAAGACATTAAGACATTAAAATAAGCCCATAAAAGACAGGCCTCAAATCGACGTAAACACGCGCACAGATACAAGCGCACACACGCAGTGGCAGCCTGTGAATCCAGTAAGCAGAGAAATGTTGCCATGGCTTCGAGCAGGAATCCTATTTTTTAATGTTTCCTCTGATGTGTGTGTGTGTGTGTGTGCGCGCGCGCACAGTGGGCCCTCAACCTTATCTTTCAGCTTAGGATAATTACAATCGCACAGGGTCAACCAAAAGCAAACAAACCAGTTAGTTCACTCTGTGCATTCATCGTGCAACTTTACATCTTCAAATAGGTGGTTGTGGTGGTTACTTTCCTTGCACACATTCAGAGCTTTGCCTACACGCCGCTGGATAGTCTAAACAAGGTTTTACCCGTAATTAAGCAGTGGAGACTTTAATAAGCACTTACAGTATACAACTGTTATAGTTACAGACAGCCTGACACATTGTGTTTTCTGGGGTTTTGGAGGAAGTTGATCATTTGATCGTGTGGGATTTTTTTATTTCCATGTTCTGCAGGTAGGTGTCACAATTGCTTTGACTATAAAGCGAGAAAGGACATCACCTTTTAGTCTCACGCTTTAACCCCTTAACCTATACTCCAAACCGGATCTAGTGCCACCATTTAGTCGGAATGAAAGCTGCTACCGCTTCCTCAGCTCCACACAAGCTGATACACGCTCTACAGCACACGTTGTCAGATTGTTAATGTATTCATGTGTACTTTGTTTTGATGCATTGTGGATAATGATTTGCTGGTTTGAAAAAGATCTCCCAGTATATGTGATTTACATGTTATTTCTCAGGTTCCTATAGTTTGCTTATTTGCCATGGTATATTATTTTAATAACCTATATATTTACGTGTGGGAAATAATATTTTGGCCTTTCTGTGAAATCATATTTGTGAAAGGAGTTGTCTTGGGACGCAAGGCGGACGGAACTGAAGTGAACTTGTGGACTTCAAAGTGGAATAGCCTACATTTGATATTTATTTTTTTAAATGATGGCGAAATGATGCCTATAATTTATGCAAGTTGTATTGCAAAAAATGGGAAACTGACATCGTCTGTTTGTTTTGTAAATATATATATAAATATATATATTATGGACGGTTTTTATTTGAGACGCATTTGGAAAAAGCTACAATCTTGTTATCAGGAGTACTTTTACTAATTTATATCTTTGAATGTAAATAAAATAAAACGCGCTGGTATAGATGTACTGGCGGGGTATGATATCAATTATTCAAAGGAGAAAATATTAAACTGTTTTCCCAACTATTACATAAATCTTGGGGAGTCATGTTTTTCATTTATAACTCAGTTGTATTTAACACTGAATACGTTTTTTTTTTTTTTTAATTCACTACTCATTGTCCTTTTATTTTGCCAGTTAAACGCAGATGGGAAATGCGTGATGAATCTCGCTTTTCATAAACATTATGAGTTTTCACAGATTGCGCAATCCATTCTTTGTAAATAGACCATCATTTATTTTTAGAGGCCCATTCTGGTCAGGGGATCTCCTTCCGCTACATATTCACGACCTTGATTGGGATAAACGACGTACTTATTTCATTTTTCTCCCCTTTTCCCCTCTCCCCTCGCCCTGCACACATTTATTTTTCAGTGTGATTAATACAGCCGTGGGACGCATCGGGCATTATGGGCTCCCAGCGGGCCCGTCTCTGGAGCTTTTTAGCCTGGTTCAGGATGGGTCAGCCCTGCCTGCTTCATTACGGCAAGGCATTGAGCAATCCATAAAAGTCTATCTAAGCATCTGCCAGCTCCAATGGGCTGTGTGATAGGCCCTAATCGGACAGACCTTCCTCTGCTTTTCATCCTGGCTTGGTTATTATGGCGCCTTAAGACACAGCTAATTAAACAAGTTAAAGAAAAACTGTAGATAAACCTACATTATTATTATTTTTAGTAGTAGTAGTAGTAATAGTAGTAGTAGTAGTAGTATTACAGAAAATGTATTTCAACATGTAACCTACAGTTGTGGTCTTGTACATTATGAAATACTCAAAGATCAAATATATAATATTCCAGCCACACTAAAAACTTCATCCTTCATTTTCCAGTTGAATTTGAGCTTGAGTGATGTCCAAATCTCATGGGACTCCTTTTCACCTTGGTTTTCCTCCTCTTCTCTCCCCCTTGCTTTATCCTAGGAAGTGATGTTTGCCTGCCACTAAGGATGTGATGGAGGCTAAACCCACCTAAACTCAGTTAACCACCTTTTAGGTTGACAGAGGTCTTTGTGACATAAATTGATGGTGTCCTTTGCAGTGGATGGTATCACACTGTCTGATATGTTATGAAAGAGTATTTTAAGGTTAAAAAAGAAAGATTCAATCATGAGTTTTTGAAGCTATCTTTTGTTTAAATTCAGTGCTTCCCTTTTGATCGCCACTGCCTGAAAAGTCTACCTCACTGGCAACCACCTATATAGAACTTATGAACGCTCTAGCCCCTGGCCAGCTTCTTCTTCTTCAGCCCAAACGCTTTCATTAGAAGTTGATTTATTGAAATGCATGCTTTATTCTCAGGTGGGCTCCCCTGGGGACTCAGCACTGTTGTCAAATAGCACTAGAGGCACTCTCCAAAGCACACAGGGGCCCTGCCTCCCTCTCCTTCTCGTTTTCTCACCCACTGCTGCTCCCTCCAAATGTCAACATTTGTTCTCAATAAAAAGAGTTATTGTTTCTGAAAAAAAAATTGCTAAGCAAACGGTCGCCTTTGAACGCATGAAAAGAAACTTCCACCCCACCTTTTTGTTTCATTGAGAGTAACGGCAGGTGAAAATGGGAGCAAGGCGTCCATTAAACACGACAAACCTCAAGGTGTGAAGCCCATTATGAAACAATTGTGAATTTATGCCACAATTAGTCACAATTGTACAGAAGCACATCCGTCCCTTTTGAAGAACCTGCTCTTTGCCTTACATTTGTTAAACCATTAACAGAAGAAACCCAGCTGCCCTTGACACAGCCTACATACTGATACTCAAGGGCAAAACAGTCAATTTACTGCATTGCTCAAACTACTGTAGAGTATAAGGCCTCACTAAGCCAATGCTTTAGAGTGAGGGAACCATTTAAAGTTATCTGGCTGTTTCTTAATTCCATGCATTGCATATCAAATACAGTCATAATCCTATGGTATAGCTTGCCAACAGGGGTGTGTTCATCCATGTTAAGGACTAGTTGTCATTGAAAGCTAAACTGATGGTATCTCCAGGGCTCATAGGCTTCACGTGAGTATAGACAGGAGAGCAAGTGGACTCATTCCGCTTATCGTTGATCAAATAAGCAGCTTGCATATGCAGATAATTCATGAGCTTTTTGTATCCTTTATCCTCCCATCAACTCTTTCTCCTCTAAAATGCTTGAAACATTAATCTCTGACGCACACCTGTGTGCTGCTCCAACAGAAACTTAATGCTGCTAACGTTTTATTACAGCAAAGGAGGGTTTATCATGTTTTGCAAACAGTAATTGAAGTAATTAAGGAAGACCAGTAGGAACTGGTGAATTAGTGACAGACACCAAGACTTCAGATGTACTAAAATTCAGCTTGTATATTATTTCACAGTGTGTATATGGCCAGATTTCCACTTGTGATTCTCGTGGGCAGACACAAAGAAGAATAAGTAGTCTTTGCTTTTTTTAACTTAGGATGTACAGGTATATCTATAAACAATCCATTGAGAGAAAATTGTAAGAAATCCTTTAACATTTTTCAAAGGTTACATGAACTCTCAAATTCAAAAGTGAAAATTCGAATTTAATAGATGAATGACAACAATTACAATACATTGTCGTAACATATTTGCAGTTCTGTATTCAATAAGGAAGGAATAAATGTGAGCAAAATAAAACAACCTTTTTCTGTAAAACCTCACTTTCTGACACTCATACAATATATATTTTATGATAAATCCGTCTATTAGGCCCTAGCCATAAATAATGGTGATGTTCGGACTTAACCGTAAGTAGCATCAGGAAAGAGCGGGAGACAAAAGAGAGTGGCGTACAAATCAAGTACAGGTGTGTTTAATAACGCACATCAAAGTGACCGGGGGGACTTTAAAAATGAGTCTGGGGTCCTGTCCTCTCGTAAAGGTGTCAGGTGAAATGTTCACTACTCTGGATGATCAAGGGGAGTAAGCTGTGCAGGATTTTGACACACAGATGCACACACAAACACACACACAAAGACACATGCATGCTGATGCATGCTTCTCACTCTGTACCCTACCGTACACACACATACACACACTCTCAGACTGAGAGACGCTAATGCTTGCTCATGCCACACTCTAAACAAGGCCATTAGGAGCCCTGACTTCCACTCCTAATTGACAGTTATGTTTAATGCCTGTGGTGAGTAAACACTTCAGAGTAGTGGACTCCACCTTTGGGCAGTAAATCAGGCAAAACCTGGAAACTCGTGTTGGAGGTGGTTGTGAAAACCCTTGTGAAGGTGAATGAAAAAGGTGAGGTATAAATAATATACAGTACAACACAATTTATGGAACCATTGGTATGATTAATGCTGTGTGTGTGTGTGTGTGTGAATGTCTACAGTGTTTTATGCACACACACATACATACACAATTAAACATAGGAGCATTTGTTTGTTAGTGTCTATATGTGTACTTTTGTTGTCATGGTACAGTTACACTACTAGTGTTAATAGTATTACACACAATCATTTTGTCACTATACTATTTAATATTGCTCATTAATGACACGTACAAATATGCAGGGGTCCTCTCATATTCTGGGTAGAATTTCAGTGTCATCAAATTGGTCAAAATGATTGTATGTGTTGCAATACAAGACAATTAAAGTATAAATAAGGGTTGAGGAAAATCAGAATTGCAGCTATGATGATGTTGATGTTTATATTTTATGGTAAATCTATATAAAACGTTACGCACACCTAAATAATATGAAACTGAATGTGCCATTCCATACCACTAAATTACACGCACAATCATGATTGCATACAAACACACTAACAGTGTTGGACTACCTTAAGTGTAAGAAGCAGTGTGAGTATAAGCGTGGCAATATGAGAGAAAAGTTGAAGGTACATCATCTAACCTTTTCTTTCTTAATTTATTTTTACTAGAAATATGTTCTAAAACTTAACTTATAATGGATAAGAGCTGCCAAGGCCTCCCATGAAGTCAGACTCGTGGAACTGCAGCAGTACAGTAACTTCTGATTCAAAAAGTTATTGAGCAAGGCTTGCCCCTCTAACCAGTCAGAATTTAAATTATTTCTTCTTGATTAGTAGGTTTTGCAGCATTTTTACTTTTTGGAATTTGATAATAACTAATACCTGAAGGGCTGTGCACAGTGTGGCAGAGTGTAGCAGAACAGGAAGATGAAGGGAGAGGCAGAGCAGAGTGAATTGATTTAGAGTCTCAGGCTACTCATAGCTTAAGCTAATGCTGTAGCTTTAAGAACAGTAAAATTATGCTGCTGTTACACACGTGTTACCACTGTTCATCTCTGTGTGATCATGTTACACACTCATATTGTGACACTCAGACACTGTAAATATATTCAGTCTAGTCAAACAATACACACACCTGCAGACATACACAAATGTGGAAAAAGTAACTGAGGATCAAAGATATGTAAACACAGCATACTCTGAAACATTATCTGTTGCAACAGTTAACACTGAGTTAAACCTTCTTCCTGAATTGTGAACAGCTTTTAAGATGAGTGAATCCAACAAGTGGATGAAGCAGACATGAGGAAAGCTGATTTTCTCTTCCAGTCTTTCTGGAGCATTTTATAAATGAGCACAGCATATCTGTACAGTACCTTTTCTCCCATCACATGGGACATGGAATTGATTCATGATAAATGGTATTAATAGGCTTGGTGTTTAAGTCAATTAAGTTTTCGAAACTTTTTTTGACAAGTGTATATTTTAGTGCCAGTGTGACTTTTCACTTTATTATATGGCTTTAAATTAAACTTTTATCCAGTTGAGTGCAAATCAGCCACTATCAAATGTAAATATATTGTAGAAAATTGTGACCTAAGCTCATTTAGTGAAAATAACCCAGAAGACATGTCCTGAGGCACAGTCTGAGGTAGCTGCCAAAATGCTCATTTTTAGGAATACTCTATAAACATGTTGAATTACTTCAAATTATTTCTAAATTCAATATATAAAACACAGCTGAAAAAGCCTCTTGGAGTTTCCTTGACTGTAATACATGACCTGGATAACAGACAAGCCAGATGGTATCTTCTTTAATGTACTATACATCAAGAAGACAAGTTCTTTGGAAGTTTCTTGCAAGTTCATTTAAAATTTTCAGAAAGTGAGAACAATTCTATCAGAAAACATAAATATCACTAATAGACGATTTTCTAAAACCCCAGACTGCAGAGTTCAATTCCATTTTATTATCCACTGCGAACTTTAAAACTGACAATTGTTAATGTTTGAGAAAAATTGTAATTGTGTCAAGGGAAATATGACTAAGCCATCATTAGGGTTAGGCAACAAAAAGATATGGTTAATTTTAAAAAAAATATATGGGAAGTACATTTTTATTAAGCCATGGCATTTGACATGAAAGCCAGGTATGCAACAACCTAAGCTCCACATTATTTCAATCCAAAGCCTCAGTCCAACACTGATGTTGGAAATATTATTTATATTATATTCTGACCAATGCGTGATCCCTCACTGGCTTCCCACAAAGGAAGAATGCAGTTGTGTGATATTGCAAATTAAAAACTGAACTTTTCACTGACAGAATGTATCCCATTGCTTAAATTGTTTGAACCAGCAATTGCTTTACACAGTGCATGTCATCTGGCAATCCATTGCACTGGGAAATTAAACTCTAATTGCGCAAGGTTTCTAAGTCACTACACAATTTTAGGATGGTATTAGAAGGATAAAAACTACAAAGTAAGTACCATGCATTCTTTGGTGTCCCAGGTGCACAATAGGCTTAAATGTAGCTAGCATCATGATATCAGGAGATCAGTCAGTTTTACCACCTGTGTGGCACAGCACCCCTGGCTTAGGCTTTATGTGTTATACCTCTTTGATACAACTTTGAATCTTGATTTTTAAAAAGGGTTGCATGCAATTTCTGAAAAAAATGGCAAGATTTTAAAGTCATTAATTAAAATGGTGACAGACAAATAAGGATGGATATTTAAGATACTGAACTGAACACTATTTTCTAATGTTTATTCAAAACAAATACAGTGTACCTTCCAAAAGTACAATTCAGATAATTTACAGCCTAAAATTATAGTGACTATATGTCATTTAATGTAAGCTACTTGATTTCTTAGTGTAGTTTGCAACTTTGTATATGACCATTGTCTTATGCACTAATTTTAGAAGGTCAAACCCAAACTTTAGTCTAAATGAAACATAATCTTCAAGTCATATTCACTAATGCACCCCATCTCTAGCAGCAAAAACCACCCCCTCCCTCCTTTCCCTCTTCAAAAGCTCCAACTGTACTCCTCCTCTGCTCTAAATAGGGTTATTCCCCAAGAGGTGGGGTCGGGTAGCATGGGGAGGGGGGAAAGGGAGACTGCACTTTGAGCCAAGCACACTCCTATCTCTCTCTCTCCCTCTGCCTTCCTCCATCTCCCTCTCTGAGGACAATCCTCTTTCGACTCCCAACCCACACAGGAATATTAGTCTTATTGCATTTAATCACTGAATCCTCGCACCTAAAAGATTTCAATTCATTAAAGGCACTCAGATATTCAGGCCAGCTGCTTCCTGGCGACTGGCTAAAGACAAGGTGGAGACAGACATACTCTGTGTGTGTGTGTGTGTGTGTGTGTGTCCTCTCTCTCCTTCTCTGTGGAGACAGGGCAATCCAATCCTCAGAAATGCCCTGGCTGTGCTCAGCACAATTCAGCGACAGCTACACCTAATCACACAACACAGAGGTGGTTCTGCTTATACTGTGTGTTTCTATGTGTGTGTGAATTGTGTATTTGAGGTAAAGGAATGTGGGTAGAAGAGACACTCATATAGACATACAACTGTCCATGCACATACTTTACACACACACACACACACACAGATTTGCAAGGCTTTTAAAAGAGAGACCATTGATCCCTCCACAAGCAAGCGAAGCGGCTTACATCTTTCTGTTACAGAGGATTGGAGGTGCATTCTAATACAATTATGCTTATAAAAAAGTGCTTGTATAAGAAGAAGGAGGTGCTGTAGCAACTGCATCTGCAGCTTGAAGCTGTCTCAAGGCACTTCAACGGGGACATATAGAGCAAGAGGAAAATGAGTGGAACAAGGACATTGTTGCAGGCAACATGTGGTTTAGAATGACATGTAGAATTACATTTGGTGTCCAGTACAAAACAAATTGCGCTTCCTTTAATGTGTTTTGTGTTTTGTCATTTTGGGAGAGAAGGCCCTTTCCCTCCAAGCAAGGCTGTCTGTAAGGCAAGAGCAGTGTTTTTGTGGGTCCTTGTGTGTCTTTGTGCGCATACTGGAAAGAAACAATCATACTAATGTGTGTGTTCATCTTTATATCCTTGTGTGTGTGTGTTTGAGAGAGAGATGCATTTGCACACGTGGCTCTGTCTGTGTGTGTGTGTTTGTGTGTGTGTGTGCATGTGTGTGTGCGTTTTATGCACAATATACTCCACAGACCAGATGGCTGAAGAGTGGCTTAGGAATCAATATTTAAGAGGAAAACATATCAACAATGCATCTGCATGTGTTTGCTGTACCCCTGTGATAAAATATTGACTCTCTGGTTTTTGCAAGAATTATCGGTTGTGGTCAAAAATAGGATTTGCAGCTTACCGGCCTGTAGCTGCTTTGTGGAAGCGGTGATGACGGCTACACATTTGTGTCAAATGTGGATGTAGACAGGCAGTGTGGATGTTTGTCATGAAATACTGCCACCAACAGCAGATGTCAAAATGTGTTGCTGGCACTTACTGTTACTTCTGTTTGAATGAGCAGAAGTCGAGAGAAAGATGGAGAGAGAGAGAGAGAGAGAGAGAGAGAGAGACACCACACTCAACTGTTCTGTGTTTAGCTATGTTTATTATCAAAAGCTTAATCCAAAAGTACCTTTAATGTCAGATTAAGCATTGTTCAGCATCTGTTATAAAGCACATGATTTATGACAGAATTGGCTTTAGCGTTCTGTGCCATTAAACAAAATTACAGTAAAAAGATGATACAAATGAAATGAAAGATAACAAAAAATATTGAAAACAGATACCATACTACTGTAAAGGATTGCAGCAGTCACTCTAAAGAAAGTATGATTGATTTGGTGTTTAGTGGGTAAACGTGCTGTTCTCACTAGATAAAGTCAAAAACATTGGTCTACATTTTCCCATTCCAGTTTGCCACCAAGCAACCTTATGATGTTTCAATTTATTTAATTCCACCAATGCATACCTCAAACGTCACAAACGTGGCTTTCCTTGGAGAATACTTCTTTCTATCTTAACAGGAATCTGATCTAGATTCTATCCCTGTCTTTACGAAGAGCAAAACGAAACCGTTTTTTATTTTGGGTCAACAATACAATATGTGAATGAACGGCACAGCTGAATGGGCTGCTATGACATATCATAGATTTCACACTATGCACAGATTGAGTTCTCGCTCCCATGAGAAAGTATGCAGTTAGGACGTTTGGCCTATGAGGGGGATGACTTATACGATCTACTGAATCACATTTGAGAGGAGAACAAAATTCAGCAAGAGAGACGACAGAGCAGATCGAATATCAAGGAAACATATACACTGTTATTTAAGTATAGGTGACCGATGAGGAAGGGGGTCTACGTTAAATATCAGAATGCACACTTACAGAGGTGTCACCCCAGAGGAGTAGCCTATTTCTATTTTCAAATCTGTTTCCATAACACTGATGGACTTCACTGATGATATTTGCAACATATAATACTCTACTCATACTGGACATATGTTACTCTTTAAAGGTTGGGCTTGATATTCAGGGAGGCTACATTGCCATATATCAGTCAGCCTCTCTCATTTATCAAGAACTGTTTAGGTGTCAACACTCTGATGCTATGTAATATATAGATTCACCCTCACCATCAAAAAAGAGAACTCCAAATATGACATATAAATCCCAGGAGTGTGTAAAATAAAAATGAACAACCTAAAAAGATTTCAGTGTTTTATAAATGATTATTAATGATGTGTCTTTCTTCCAATAATAATACATAATCTTTATATAGAAAGGCATAAACTGTCAAGTAAGACTAACACAGACATATTAGGAAGGATGTGACGGATCTTTGCAGACTTACCATGTTTTAAATAAACTATACACTCTGCAAACACTCTGAAAAAAAAGCATTTTTTTTACTTTCAGTCCAGCATTTACACCCACAACACATGATGATTTATTTTAGCTCACAGGTCTTTGGAACAGAGATGTGTGGGAAAACTTTAATTAAAAGCATGTCAGTGCAACCCCAAGTGAAATGTCTTCACCTGACTTCAATCTCTTTATCACCATCTTTGTTTTTACTTTTTTCTTTTGTTTTACTGCCTGGGTGATAAGACCACACTCTTGTGTTTACTGTGCCAAATAATTTAACTACTCTGATAGCAGGTGTTAGCTGAAGTATTCATAAAAGTTGACCTAGGTGTGATAATTCATACGTTGAATATGGGTGAGTATATTTGTGTTGTTGCGTTTTGCTTTTGTAAAGAGCGAATGATAAAGAAGACTTAAAAATGAAGAGGTACGGATTAGACTTCAGAAGTGGAGGAAGGGAGGGAGAAAATGTGTGTTCTCTCACATCACTCACCCACTTGTCTCAAGCTGGCTTTGTTTTATTGTGCAGTATTAAATATGGCCCCTCATAGAAATGAATGCCTTCCTTCATGTTGTGTCTCAACAATGTTTTAGAAGTCTGCATCAGCGTATAGAAAAATATCAAAAAACCTTTTTCACTTTTGGAATATAAATCATGACACAGTTTGCTGCACTACCACGGTTGACAAGTTATTCTAAAGAATACATACAATAATATTCAGAACACACTTCCTTATGCACTATAGAACTGGTGAAAAAAACAGATTAAAGAAAGGTGTCATTTTTTTAAATAAAGACTGTGTGGAGAATTTGGATCTCTTGTAGGAACTGTACAGGAGTTAAGGACAATGTTAATTAAGGCATAAAAATATGAAATAATGTCTCAGCAGAGTATGTGGGTTTGTTGACAAAAAATGTGTCTATCCGTTTTGCCTGATCAGTTTTGACTAGTCCAATATTGTGAGAACACATAGTGATAATCTCACAAAATCCATTATATTTGCTTTAAGAGTGTAATGATACAAAGATTGTAAAAAAATAAGTGAATTACTAAATATGATATGTGTACTTAAAAGGCAGAAAGAAATTAGCAGAAATAGCTAAAGTCTGTAACTTGACTTGCATTTTTTAAAAGAAACACCTTAAAAATTCATTGTAAAACTGATGTATTTTAGACGGTAGTTGGGAATGTTCAGTTTTACACAAGTCACCTGCACTCTTTTGAGGGCCCTGAATTAACTGTCAAACATCGGGAAAATAATCTGTGTAAATAAAGACATATAAATGATGAATAATCTGGTTTCAGTGCAAATGTGTGTCATTCAAAATGAAGCTGATTTTGAAAACATAAATGTGATGTATATGTAAACATACTGTGTAATATATGAGTCCTATTTTGCCTGTCAATCTTTGTTAACCACTTAACAAAGATAAACTGACATTCAAATAACATTTAAATTAGACAATAACTTGCTTAGAGCATAGAGCTGAAGACCCTGTGCCAACAAGGAGGAGCAGGGACCTCTGAACATTAATGAGAGTGGAGTGTTGGTCTCAGAGGAGCCAGTCTTCTGGCCCCTCTGCCTCCCCGTATGGTCCGAGGTGACTGGGCATGGCTTACAAGATCTGATTAGGTGTAAATTAAAACTTCATTAACTGTCAGTGCTGATTAGCACAATGGTGGAAGAAAGCCTTTGTTTAAATTAATATCACATATTGCCTCTTTGATAATGTTGCCTGTATAATTCTTGTATCTCTTTTGTTTTTTCATTTTGAATATTTATTGCACAATCACAGATAAATGGAAATGGAAAAGATTCCTTGTAGGTTTAACACTGTGGTGCATTAGTCCAAATGTTGGTAATAATTAGATCATACTGAATAAATGTAAACATGCACTGTGATGAGTTAATATGAAGAAACATAATACTATAATAATTTTAAACATTAAAATGATAGATATATAAAAAATTATGATCCAAGTCCCCATGACTGCACAATAAACTCACAATAAATCATAATAAGGAAGGAAACAAAGGAAGGTTTGTGAAAATGGTCTTTATACAGGTCTTTTAACACACTGACAATTGCAAATTGAATGATGTAATAATGTAATGCATGGTAAGGGAAGTAATGTTGTTCATTATCAAATCTAACTTGCATTATATCTCTAATACAAACCTAATCCATGAATGCAGTGTATTTGTGTCTATTAATTATTGTCATGGTGGATATTTCAGCGAGAATAATCAATGATCGTGTTACCAAGTTCTTTAAACTAAGGATAGCATAGTTACAGTGTTTCTACAAGTGTGTGTTCAGATCTAACTGACAGTGCTACAAATATAATTTGCTAATCAAAGCACCAGCAAGTCTGTAACTGTCTGAGGCCTTTCATGAAAAAGATGGAATATAGGTTTTAGCAAAGCTCTATTTTAGAACAATTATTTCAATGTTTTTTTTTTCTCATTTTTCCAGATTGTTAAAGCACATGTAGCTAAGCTGTGTTACAGGCCTAGGGAATAGTATGAATGCTGTCTGTGTCCCTCATTTCTTCACACAAACCATCCACCCTGAGAAAGCATTCAGTGTCCCATGTGCCAAACAACCCCCCTTCACCCTTCTCTGTCTTTTTCTGATGCTTCTCCACTGTCACTTACCACATGTGCTTTGCAATGCAGATGGAGCAGGATGCTGTTTAAATCCTTTTTGCTTTTACATGACACACACACACACACATGCAACCTAGGGAATTAGGGTTTTCTAAGAATCTGCAGGCTGGGGCAGATAACATAGAGTCTACCCACAAGTGTGTCTGCAGGCATGCATTAAGTAGCGTGTGTGTGAGTGAGAGACCCTAATCGGTTACCATCCCATTGTCCTCCTCCATCTCTATTTCCTCATCTTCCTCCTCACAAACCACAGTTGTTATGTGATAAACAAAGGAATACAAATAAACAAACAAAAAACAACAAAACAGATACAGACCCAAATAATCATCTATATGCAACACACATTATCAATTTGAGATCAAGCTGCATTATATCAGCTTCATTATGAACACCCGATTTGGCACTGCCTTAATTCACCCCATAACACCTGCAAGCCTCCACCCATCGCAAACGCATTCACAGTTGACTGTGCAATGGATCACTCAGTAGCTTTTAACATAAACTGTTGGAACTCTTTCTCTTGAAGTTGAGATACTTGCCAACAGGTTTGGGAAATCCTGCAATTCAGGTTTGAAATGCACACATAAAGGATGGCATATACTGTCTCACACATGCGCAAAGCAAGGTGCACTCCAGCATCTCATGCACAAACACAATACGATCATTGTCCCAAGTCTGTGATAAGGACGAGCCAAAAACTTTTTATTCAAGCAAACTATTGTTGCCAAGTCCCCTCATGACTTTCCACTGTTATTCTAAAACGATGTGCTCGAGGTGACTAAATCATGACTGTACAGATGTTACTCTGAACGACTAACACTCTAAACACAAACAAAGAAGAACTTAAATAGAAAGAAGGTGTTCCTAGTTCACGTCTCTTCCAACTGCCTCAGGCCCTTTCAATTAATGGAGGGTTTAAGCAAGTGCAAGCTGTATGAGTACACCCACCCACACACACGCACACATACACCTGAACACATCAAAACCTCTGCTTAGGGGTTCTGCTAAATGACAGATAGGTTACAGCCTAGAAAAAAATTAATGATGAAGACAAATTGGAGCACCACCTGGCTAGCGATTTATCAAAGCCCTGTAGCTGAGATGGTGCTTTTTGCCTGAGAGGGAATTCAACACATTTCATTGAGAAGTATTTAAAAACCCCATGAGACAGGGGAGCGACAGAGAGAGGAAATGGAAAGATAATGAAAGATAAGAAAATGATGTATTGATTTAAGTTATTGTGAAATTGTTTGATGGGGAAAGAATCAGTTGTTAAAGGAAGGTATGACTGAAGAGAAACTCAGTAATTTCCCCCTTGATTTCACCTTTTAAATCTTATTCAGTCAGCGATGGAAAGAGTAGATGAAAGATGAGACAAAGAAAGAGCGAAACAAGCAGAGACATGAAGGAGCAGTGACATTTTTCCCTGTAAAGTTATTAATAATATTCTTGACCACAATTCATTTTGACAAATTACTACGCAGGGCATCAGGGTAGTTTGACTGTGTTGAACATTGCCTCACACCCAGTGTTTGATAACCTCCCCACCTGCACACGCTCAACCACCAACACGCCTCCTGCAGGATATTTGATGGAAAGATAAGCTCTGATGGCAAAGATACATTTTTTTCACAGTAAATTTCTCTCTAGCAGGAGAAAATTCTCAAGGCAATAACAGACACATGAAAGGGATGTGGGAGGATCAGTTCTCACACTTCCATGTTTAACCAACTGTCAATCAGACTTTCAGTGAAGGGAAGAAGGGAAGGGAGTGGGGCGAACTCAAGTGCCGCTCGTTGAAATCTGAAATGGCCAATTAGTGAACTGTCAGGTGTCGTTTTCTTTTACAGTTTTTCTTAAGTAATTTTTTGATGCCATGTGATCTTCAGCAGATCTGTTTCTGAACCACTTGAGTGATGTTCGGGATTTTGATGAGGGTCAGGTTATACATCTCTGAAATCAAAACTTCACTTATGATAGTGGAGAGAAATGAGTCTGATGGGAAGCAGTCTGAAGTTAACTGAGCCAATTTAAAACTCTTAACTTACTCTTGTGAACTTGAGATGATCACAAACCTCACTTTATATGCTGAATTTACTATGAAAACCAAGTCCTTAATAAAGCACATTAGCAAGCTAGCTAGTATTTTCTTAATGAAGAAGTTACATACAATCAATAAAATGCAAAATAAATGAACAATAACAACACAACATGCCACTGGAAGCACCAACAGTAGTTTGTAAAGCACTGTAAAGCACTTTGAACTCAATAAACTGAGTGAAAGTTGCTATGCAAATACAATTTGACTGACTGATTCACCCCAAACGTATGATCTGTATCTCTGTGCATTGTCTGGATGCATTCACAGGTCCATTTATCATTATCATTATTTTTCATTATTGAGTGCTCATGTTTCTTTTGATTCTGCTTGCAGTGGGACTGGATCTCAATTTGTGTGGGCTGACAGATTTGTCAAAAACATGACACATCACATGTCACATAAAACTGTTTTCCCAGATGATTTCAAATGTTTTTTTTACATTAAATATTACTTTGATAACATTTAGATTTTTATCTAGGTATTATTATTGAGCTTTGTGCCTGTTCAAAAATACAAACCATCAAATATACACACACATATACACACAGTTTACTCTTCCCACCACTACAGTGTCTGTACACAAAGTACATCACTAGAGGCAGGGTTACCTTTGTTGTTTTTGGCTCTCCTTGGCAGACGCCTTTTGTAGGTGCTTCTCCCTCAAGCACTGCGAGGGTGCTGGAATGCACACAAGCACATACAGAAAACAGCAGTGTGCACTCACTGTTGCACACAGACACATTATTGCATGCAATTTTACATACAAACTTACTCATAAACACTCGTGTACCATGTCCACCCTGTGAGTCCTCAAACACACACACGCACAAGCCCACACACAGACTACCCCCACCACCCTTGGGTGATGAACAACATCTGCTTATCCGTCCCTCCGTCCCTGCCCCTGGCGCGGCTGCTGGCTTCCTCCTGGCTGCACTGTCACAATGTCATCTTGCCTGCCTCCCTGTCAACCATTACTAAAATGTATAGTGACAATCAGGCTTTTTTTTACCCAGGCCCCGTCCCTCACATCAGCCTGGGACCAGTAGGTCCCAGCCTGCACATAGGACGATAAAGTGATGTGGTGTCAAGTTCCAAAGTAGCTGGAAGTATTCCCATGGTTTGGGACAAGACTAAACATGATGGCTCCTCCTTTTTTATTGTGAAAAAATAATTGATTACCTGTTATTGGCCACTTTGGGTCACACTAGACTTTGGGACATCTTTCCTTGTTGTCCACCATCTTGACTATTTTCAGATATACCTGCCACCAAAGCAAAGAACACCAAACAAACATTTTAAACACAGTGCGTTCTATTTTATTTCACTCATTCTCAGTCTTATAATAATGAAAATATATTGTATCTACATGCACGGAATTTACTCGTTTCCTATACTTTTTACTAAACTGAGAAACATTCATCACATGTTCAGCCACATTCCTTAACACTCCTGTGTGCACATGCTGTAGCTAATACCCTCTGCCTTGGCTTTTCTGTGTCTGCCTCGGCTCTAAATAAACTATTGTAGCTGTAGGGAGCAGGTCAGTGAGGGTGTTGCTGTAGCAGCACATTCTGTCTATCTCTCTGTTTCCCTCGCTTTCTCCTGCTCTCTTCTTACCTGTGTTGGCCAGTGGGTCTCTGTTACTTACAGGCCTGCAGTCTCTTGACACAGACAGATGACATATTTATTAGCTTGTCAGGTCCTCCTCTGCCCTCCCCCTTGTTCACACACATACTCTTTCTTTCTCTCATACACACATCTACAAAGAGGGAAACACAATAAAGCTGACAGAATGACATGCACTTGAATTCAAAATGAATCTACTTACTATTGTGCCAACTTTACAATCTACACTCTTTTTCATCTTTTTCTCATTCTGTTTTCTCTTTTTTTTCTTTCTTTGTCTCCCCTCTCTCTCTTATATCTAAGCTAAACAAAACAATTGGCTTCACTGATGGCTAATTGGGATGGGCTCCCATGGTGAGGTGAGGGCAAAGCGCTTGATGAGGCATAAAATGATGATTAATTAATTTACTGCTCAGTTGGTTATCAAACTGAGAGCTTTATGAGACTCCCAGCAGTCAGCCAGCCCAGCTCACTGCAGCATAGCACACTCTTCCACACATTTTATACACACATTGTGAACACACACAAATATATAAGGATTCACACCCTTTTGGTGCTGCCAGGCATCAAACTGTACCACCACACACATATGCACTCACACAGAGACTCACAACACTGGTCGCTGTAGTCAATGGTCTGCATGGAGTGAGCAGCCTTGCCTTTGTAATGACCTGTTTTGGAAACTTAGTGAAGCATAGGAAATGCAAAGAAGGCTTGTTCACCTGTGACTGATAACAAAAAAAAAAGACAAGTTAATAAGGTCTGTGGAAATCAAATCAGTTAAATAATGAACTATAAAATGGTGACAATCAGCTTTTCAACTACACAAACTGTCAATCAAGCCATTGCACAGATTATTTCAGCACCTTTAGTGCACAGGAACTGAAACTGTATATATGATATAAAGGGACATTCCTGAATGTGTCTGTTCTAAATCATGAAAACACGAATCTATAAAAAAACAAAAACATTTCCATTATGAAAATTTTGGAGACCTGATGAAACTGTTTGGAGAGATGGCATGAAATTGAGAAAATTTGGAACTATGTGTTGAATTAGCGTTTTCTTGATTGTTGCATTTGCTAACTCCAAATACTTACAGTTTTTACTAACTGAATTTGTCACGCATCACTGCTTCCAAGTCAGATAAATTTTTGTTTTCCTCAGTTATACTGACAATCCCTTAACTGTTTTCAGTTTGTCTTTTTCTGTCCAGTCAGTTGATGCCCAGGGCTTCTCTGTTCTTGTTATGGGACAACACATCTGCTTCAGCTTGTTTCAGCAGGTGTAACCCAGCATTTTGCATAAATGTATGCAGCAACTAGCACCTGGTACATTACTCTTAGTCCTCTCCTGCACAGGGAAATATGATCTTCTCATAATTCTCACACACACAAACGGATATATATTATACCAACTAAGAGAAAAAAGGCAAGATTAGATTTAGACATTCTGACTTCAGCTTTAAGAATAAAAAATGCTATTAAATGTTTTGTGTTATATAAAAAGCAGAAAAGAAAGAAAAAAGGAGTGAAGGACAGAAGGAAAGAAAACTAAGAATAACAGTGACACATTAAACAAAAGTGATAAGCATCAGGGAGAGAAACACCCGGGCTCTCAAACAGGCCGCCACACCATCATTCCATTCTATTTTTTTAGCCCTGTCACTGTGATTGATCATCTGATGGACCTGTTCTGCCAATCTCTCTAAAATACGCTTCTGTTTTTTTTTTTCTCACCACCACCCAACTAATATGCAAATGACGTGAGGAGAGTCAGAAGGAGGAAAAGTAAAATGTTTTAAGCAGAGGAATTAGAGTCTCTTTCAAAGCATCTCAGGGTTGTACAACAATGATCATCTCATCATCATCAAAAGGTTGCTTGTCAGGATTAGGCAGCGCATGCAATATGAGGTGCTGTTGTTGTTAGTTTTGATTGTATAAGACTCCTACTTGTCTTTCATGTCCCTGTCGTATTACACATTTGAATAAAGATCATGGGATACTGTCTATATGGAGGAATTTGCTTTGTCTTTGGCTTAACTGTAAATCATCACTAAATCAACAATGGCATTGTTTCGTGCTTAGCCTGGGTAATTAAACAAGACATTTGCTAAAAATCCCATACAGACAGTACAGAGCCTAGCTTCATATTTAATTTGTTGCATGCCAAGACAGCAAGAATGTCTCCATTTCATGTTTTTTTTTCTTTTTTTCACAGAATGTTGCAATACTGATTTCCATATACAGTGCAAGGTTCACATTTGAATACATTTTAACAAACTTAGACAATGTAACTGATATTTATTTTGCTTTATTTCCATTTACTTTTGTTTTTACTTTTGTAGCCACTACACAACACCTGTGTTTTTTTGATGTCCAACTTGCCAGAGGTGTAACTGAAATATGCAAGTTCATCCATTGCATATTATTAAACTGGGAATGCCACTGTCTTATGCTCCTAAGAAGAATCAAATACACCGTGCATAGTAAATTGTAACCATTCCTGTTTCATGTCTACAATTGAACCTTGTGCTGGTGAGACAGAAGTGTAAAATGAAACGCAAGCAAAACCATTAATCAATAAAAATAGATTCCCCTCCAAAAGCATTGGAATGGTAAGGCCGTTCCATTTGTTTTTGTTGTATAGTAGGGGATTGTCGTTTTTAAGAGATAAATTAGACCAGTGGTTCTCAAACGTTTTACACTGGGTACCACCTCAAAAAATATTTGGCTCTCCAAGTACCACCATTATGACCAG
>JAUMHL010000009.1:16310146-16341547 GCA_032362345.1 Sandelia bainsii | reverse complement strand
CATGTAAGCCCTAAATACATTTCAACAAGAGAAATTTGTGAACTTATACTTACTGTTATTTAGTGTATTGCTCAACTAGTGGTTAATAGTTATTACTACATTAAGTAAGGCTAATAAGGGTTGTTATAAACATTAATTAATGTATAAGTTAATGCCTTAGTTAACATAAATACCATTAGTAAATGATTAGTAGATGCGTTAGTTAACTTTACTTATCTGTTAGTTAATGAGTATTAATGCATTAAGTAATGTTAATTAACATACCCTTATTGTAAAGTGTTACCTAATTTCTTATGAATGATCTATCATTCATAAGAAATTATAATATATGTTCAAAATAATATATGTAAAAATGAACTCAAAACAATCAACCACCCACATTTGTGTCTTTATTGAAATGACTGACAGAAATGACTGACTCTGTGTCAAAAAAATACAGAGCAATCTAAAGTGAGTCAGTGTTTAGAACATTTGCTACATTTGCTAACTTTGAGATGTTTAGCTAGCAGCAAAATTGACATCGGCTGACTTGCTTGATGATCAAAAACTAAATTACACTAACAACCATATTGGCTTGTACAGACTTGAGCTCTGTACAATTAGTGACATTTTATAATTTAACTAAAAGGGAATTCCATTTGGCCTTCAATCTCATACATTTTCAGAAGGCACAAAAGCCATTTGTCTGGACATTAAGGCCAATAGGCAATTTTACTCCCCTCAGATTTCTGGCATTACGTTGAGCAGAATGACAAGTTAACCATTACTTTTAGCACCATCAAAACAAACAAACAAAAAAAACGAAACCTTTAATGACTCCTTACTAAGCTTTATTAAGCTATGTTTACTCTTGTCTGATCTCTTTTTTCTAATTCTTGCTTCCTCTAAATCACTAAGTGATCATGTAGTTATTCATTTGGTATTTTGTACATGTTATATGTGTTTCATAGAAACATGTGAACATCTCTTAAGGCAAAATAACATAGCTAGCGTTAGTATTAGCAAACCAAAGGTCAAGTTGCCCTCAAAAGACGAGTATATAGTATTTTGCAGACAAAGTCAGTAACCACTGAGTGACAGAGTAATGAGTGAATGTTTGTGAGTGTAATTCACAGAACTGGTGCACAAGGGGAAACACATCTTGATGAGGGAACAGAGTGTGACACAACACAAGCTACGCTTGTAAACAAATGCACATGTAACACTGTCTAGGGGAGGGGGTCAAAACACAACAGGTGTTGTGGTATAAAAGTGGGGGAGCCAAATAGCAAATGTACCAAATCCTGCATAAATGAGCTATCAAGTACTTATGATCCAATTTAATTAACGATCCAAATTGTCCTAATACCTGACAACTAAGTATCATAGACACTAAGATGTGGGTGTGAATCAAAAACAATACAAAGTACACCTACTGGTCAATTTGTCTCTTCTTCTTTTGGTTTTTTTCTATGTGTGTCTTCCCTCCTTCCATCACCAAGTCTAATAATTGCTTCAGGACTCTGTGGATCCGCTCCTGAATTCAAAGGTGGAGAGTAATAATTGGATTTTCAAAAAACATGCTGAGCTGTGTTGCTCTCACTGTTCGGTGCTGTCCTCAGGGGTACACACAGGGCTTTATATGTCAGATCCACACACCTAAAAAAGGGGATATACAGTAGAATCTCATATAGGATGTATGTGACTGTAAGTTTTATATGTATGCTTGAAACTCTAAGGGAAACTACAATAAATTCAAAGAACCATAATAGGTGGTGAATAATATGTATTTTAAATGTTTGAAGGTCAAGTATTTGAGTGTGTGTGCTTGCAATAGACAAAGTGTTTCATACCTAGGCTCAAGGATCACTTGATCATCTTAAAAAAAAGCTTTGGGAGCATGCAAATTGTTCTCTCTTTAGTGTTCTTTGTCTTTATTCGAAATGGTTTATCTGATAAAGTGTAGAAAATTTAAGGCTGAGCCCTTGAATGAGTGTTTGTGGGTGTTTATATGTGAGTGAGGTAGACATATAGTGACAGACAGAGAGAGAGAGAGAGAATGTATGTGTGTGTGTGTGCGCGCGCACTTCTTTGGGCCCTGACAACAAGATGTCTGTAGCTGCAGGTGAAGAGCCTTGGCTGAGACTCTGATGCAGTCTCCTTGGCAGGCTTAAGTCAGCGTCACATCAAAGCTTAAGCCCTGGAGGGTGCGCATTGTGTGTCTGTGTGTGTGTTTTTGTGTATATGGGTCTGAGTTTGCGTGTTTTTTTTTGTTTTGTTGTTATTTAGTGTTGTGTTGCTAAGCAGTTGTCCATGTAGTAAAGGTGGAATAGGTCTTCAGTTCTGCCTTCTTTTACATAAGTGCAGACATCATTAACATTTCTAACAGTACTTGAGGGCATTCTAATAAATGGAAAAGTTGACATCTAGGTTACAGCTCTTGTAGCTTAAATATGGCCTAGTATCTTATATAAAGTAGAAAGGAGACATTAATTAAACTTATATATGGTGCTTGTCAAAAAGAAAACATATTACATATCTCTTCTCCAGTGCACTATGCTTTGTTAATCAAATGTTTTCTTATTGTATCTTGATGTTGTTTCCTTACATACAATCATGTGTTCAAATGTAAAAATGAATTGACAATATTATGCAGTCCTATTCAACATCACCACAGCAACATAACCACTATATAATCAAATGAGCTTTTTAACATTTTAAATAGAAGCAGGTCTATTTAAATAATGTGTTATACCACTTTAGACAGTAGTGTAAATGCTTTGGCAAATACACATTTGTCTTGCCTTAGAAGAAAACTTTTCTCTGGGGTCAGAGACACATAGCAACAACTCTAAATAAGTCATGCCCAAAAACAAAGAACACTGGTCATTGCGGTCACTACATGGCCTGTTATTGGGAATGACAAATGGTCTTTCATGTCTCCTTAAATTCTTCTGCTGTTAGTTAACATTTGCTCTTGGGTCTTTCAGGTGCGAGTCCATTCCATTACTAGACATTCTTCTGGGGCCGAGAAGGGCACACAAACAAGGAAAAGAATTGTTATACAGCACTGACCACATACAGTAAGAGAGTGTTTAGCTTCAGGCTATGTCCTGAGGACTAGTGCAGCTAACCTCAGTGGAGCATCTGTCCATGAAAGATTTAAACACAGAATAGGTCCATCAGAAACTCTTCTCCAGATGTCCTGTTCTAGAAGACAAACAAGAGTAGGGTGGGTAGAGAGTACACTGTGTGTGCATCTCTTTGTCAGAAATGTTTCACCTTGCACTATAGCAACACACACACACACACACAAACACATGTTAAACTGGACAGGTGAATGAAGAGACTGTATACCAGCCCTTGTCAGTTCTGTTCATATTCTACCTGACAAAGAGATTCATGCAGCATAGTGTCCAGAGACAATTCTTTATACTCTAATGGAGGCAGTGCAAAGGACATGGCTTTATGTGTCTACAGCTAGCCTCTGCTTTCAGATTTTGACAGGTGCCATATTTGACAGTTAATAATAATATTTCTCCCATGTAAAATGTTGCCTGACGATGGGACCAAATACAAATTGTATGATTGTACAACAAAAATATACTGTACACAACAAGCAGTCAAATGTTTGGACACACCTTTGGAATTATGACTCAATAAATATGTCTTTATGTAGTCAACAAAAACACGTTAAATAACCCAGAATATGTTGTCAAAGTTGTCACCTTTGAGTTGACTTAGGCCACTATTGGACTCGTTTTACAGCAATGCTATGATATCCACATATATTTATTTCACAGTTTTTACGTTTGAACAACTAGAAGCAGAAAAAGTGGATTCTTGGCTATTATCCTTTTGCAAAGACTATTCCTGATCAAGTTTTTTTCGGGATATGGAAGCATCAATTTGGCATCCAGATTAAGCTGCCAGATGCTGAGTCAGGTCCTTGCTGGACTTCTTCCTGTCTTGCAACAAAGAGACTTTGACAGGTCTTCTACTCCTAGTTTAGTTTTTAATATTTTTGTGTTTGTTAATACTCTGTACATATTATATATATAATATATAGTCATAATAGCTCAGCCAAAATATATATTATGCGTACATAGTTCCTATATTTTCTTCTTGTATTCTAATAATAAGACAAAGAAAAAAAGGACATTAAGTATAAATATATGTAGTCTTTTTATTATAGGAATATGACTAAAGAGAGTAATATAGAGAGGTCAAGGGCAAAATATAAGGGAAAAACCTGTCAAAATCTGTTAAGAAGTTTCTCAGAGTTTGTTCTTTGAGGGACCAGAAGAAGTTCAGCCCGAACCAGGCTCAACATCTGACAGCTTCATCTAGATTCCAAGTTTATCCTTCAATAGTCCAAGAAAGCTTGATCAACAGTGGTCTTTGTGGAAGCAGCCAAGAAACCATTTTTTGTGTTTCTGGCTTCTAATATAAAAACTGATAAATAAATATATATGGCCATCATAGCATTGCTAAGAACAAATTTAATGGTGACCTACCACTTTTACGCAGTACTGTGTACTAAGTAAGATAAATATCTTAAGCTAACAACATCTATAACAATATCTGTAAAATCTCACACAAAGGTAGTGCAAAACATAACTTCTCTGACTAATTACATTGTTTCCTAAAAGTGTATATCATGTGCAAGTCAATTTGAAAGGTGAAACTGCCTCCATGTGAAATGATGAAACAATAAACTCATTACAGAAAAGAGAAAAAAAACTCTAACCCAGTGTTGGTATGGGTTGAGGGATGCTGATCTGGTCTCCTGCGAGATGCCCAGATGACCTCTTAGTCGCTGATAGACAATAGTAAGCAGAGTCGCCTGAATCCCAAATTATTTATAAGATGCACACCGGCTAACCACCCCCACCCTTGTACTCTAATTTGGCTTCATCAAAGTCTGTTTGTGTCTCTCTCTGTGAATAAGTGCATATACAGTGCACATCTGTGGCTAGAGTATACATTTGTTTGCTTGCTCCTGCATGTGTTTGCATGAATGTATGTGGAGTTGTGTTTAATTCAAGTGGTTTAGTTGCTGTAGATGCTTGATGTAGCAACAATGGTCCATTGAAATTGTGATTCAGTTAATAGTTAATGAGTGATTTGATTAGGACCTAGAGGTTCCCTTAATACTGCAGATGAGATCAGTGTCTGGGCCAAAGGAGGAAGGGGATTATAGGATGTCTGACAGATTTTTATAACATCTTAAAGTTGTTCATTTTTCTTTTTTCACATAGATATAAGTAACCTTCAGAAGAAAACTGAGTTCACAACTTTTGAAAAGCATTTAATAACAATAATAACTATATAGTTATCATGCACAGACATACAGTACACACACACACACACACACATGCTATCTCAGTTCACCTATAAACTAACTGAGCAGCAGCCACAACAACAAGCACTAATGTCACAGTGTCCTCTTCTCCACTTCTTTCCCCCATCCACTCAATAATTTAGTGCAAGGTGTCAGACAAAGCTGCCCTGGCTCGTACAACCCCTGTAAAAGACACCACCGCTTGCTTCGCTGATTTACATCTCTACCTCCTCCCACCTCCTTCTCACAATTAAACATTTGTCTAAGTGAATAGAGGTGAATGCATGCAAACAAAACAACAGGGAAGACAGGGGTTAGGTCTACTTACGTAACATTGTAGGTGAATAGAAACACGTTTTTACATTCCAAATGAGGATTGTCACTCAAATCCTTGCGTGGAACTGCTTAATTTGTAAAACTCACGTTGGTAGAGATCTACTGTACTATACCTTACTGGATGTAATTAAATCCAGTAAATGTGAGGTTGACATTTTCTTCAAAATAAGGCCTTGTCTTTATTGTCTTTCTTTTTTGCTTTCAATAGCTACAAGTGTTAACTCCCCTTATCACCACAGTGCAGAACAATCTTGTTCACTAACACCCCAAAACTTTATTTACTTTATTATCCACGATATGATGAGGATTAGTTCAGAACCATTGTCTAAACAGCTTGTGCCTGCTTTTTTCTTTTGTTTGTCTCTGTGACTAATGGTGTGAGATTCACTCATGTATAACTTATACACTTCTCCTTGAGCAGGTAATTGGATCCTGTCTGTGACTCAAGAGGTCAATCCAGTTATTGCATTTGGGTGAAAAAATAAATAAATAAGAAGGGCAGACAGGCGTCATTGCAACACTCCCTTACTGGCTGATAGACACATGTATTGGCAGACAAACATAGAGACAATGATACAGGAGGTCAGAAAAGAAGACAGCAGGTACACATGTGAGCACTTAAACACATGTGGTTAGCTTAGCATAAGCTGACAGGAGCCATAGAAACACGTTGTCTGGACACACAAACACACATACAGTGTAATCAAATCCAGTACAATGTGAGTAAAGCCCTCTCCTGAATGCAGAAGCGCTGGCTCTTTTTTGGCAAAATGTAGGAACTTGGCAATGGCAGAGTACAAGATGCTCAAGTGATGTAGCAGGTGTCTGTGGGAGAAAAAGACACAAGGAGAGGATCAGAGAAAAGAAGATGGAGAGAGGGAGAAAAACATCTGCTGTTTCTTCCATAGTTATTTGCATTGCTCCTGTCACCTGCCAATCTGCGCTAATGGTTTTAGCTTGTTATAAAAGCCCATTAGTGTCCAAGCAGCTTAGCAGTACTTCCTCAAATGCATGCTATGGCGATTTCGGACACTTTAAACGTGACTGGAACGTTTAAAATTATGCTCTGAAAATAGAAACTCAGACTGTCAGAACTTTAAACTTTAAAGGTTTATGATGGTTTGTTATATATATTGTCAATCATTTGTATTGATCATAATAACATAGTCTACAAATGGAAAAAAAGCTAACCACATGATATCTGTCATGTTGTAAAAAAAGCCAAACATTTAGCTAGATTATCTCAACTACTTTAGGTTAATCTCAAAGTGAGTGCCACACCGTTTAACACTGGTCATCACTCAGGCTCACAACCATATCACTACTTAACTGCCATACATAGACTCTCTTCCTTTTTGACTTTCTTCATCATTGCCTCCATCATTCCCTCCTCCTTAACTCCTAAGCTGCCCCTATGTTGCTGGTGGGACATGCGGGATGCAGAGAGCCACCCCTGACAATGATGGATTTGACAAGAGAAAAGTGTTAATGATATTCCCCCTTTGATGGCTGGGGCTACTTCACACACATTTGCATTTCCATTCATCATTCCGACATTTATCATTATGGGGTGGCTGCCAGATCTAATTACAGTCCTAGGCTAACGGAGGTGACACGCCTGATATGAGGGCCCTCAGTCCCTTACTCTCCTCTACTCATCTTTATTTATCCATGTTTTGTCACTTTTACACTCTTGTTCTCTCTTGACACTTGTCTTTTTGGTTTTGGTTATCTCCTTTTGAATCTCTGTTTTCTTTCATATTCTGCAGCGTCCACCCCCCACCCTTCTCTGTGTTTAAATCAGGAGGAAAGTATCCAGGCAGGAAGTGCGACCGTGTAGGACCAAACTCAATTAACTTCACTCTAAATGAAGTCATTTGAGGCCTCTTCATTAGAATTAGCCCAAGAAGATAGGGTGAAGCAGGGAAGGAAATAAATAAATAAGGGATGAGATTCAGTTTCATAACACAGTTTGTGTAAAACTCTTTCTCTCTGTCCCCCATCCAGTTGTTTTGTGTCTCTCTTCTTTTCCTCTCTTGTGGGTTGATTTAAATCAGTGCTTATCACCTCACCTCATTTATCAACACTAATAATTTGTGACCAATCATTTGTTACAAAGCAGGTTTTGGATATTACACATTATTATTATTATTACACATTAACATTGTTATCATATTTCTCATTGTCAAGTGTTATAATTTTGGTGCAAAAATATAATCATTGTCATTATGTTCATAAAAGGTTGGTTCAGTCATCTCCTGCATTTTTGACTGTTCAAATAATGAAAAATCCTTTTCTCTACCTTAAATCTCCACTCATCAAACTTGTCAACAAAACTTTTCTTCACATTGTTTGTTCCAGAACAAAACCCATTGCTGCAGTACCGCAGGGAGGCTGCAGGGTCATGGTTGGACCCAATATAAACCACTAGGGCCATCTCTGTCTATTTATCATGTGCACAGCATGATCTAGGCAAGCGTGAGAAGAGTCATCCTTCAATAGGCAAGCACCCAGCATACAACACAACAAAACAGACTGTCAGCCAAAACTTCTTTACACAACTGTTCCATCTACAGTAGTGCATGAGAAACTGGAAGTCCTTCGAAAAACCTTCTTCAGGAATCTATGTGTTAACTTTACTCGTCTGTTGTTGGCCTTTGAGGAATCACAATGGAACTTTACTGTAAATATATACTACATTCAAGCACTTTTTAAATTAAGGACCAACAGGAAGTTAATTGAAGGAAAATGGAAAACAGGAATATAAGAGAGAAGAAAGAAGATAAATTCTAAGAGGAGAAGAAAGATATTGTAAGATTAAAGTAGGAAACAATGAATACACCAACAAAGAAATTAAAGATGAAGGAATGACAGAAGTGCAGAACTGTAAAATGTCCAACAGATCTATTTTAATGTTTGACTTAACATTTGGTTTTACACAAAGATAAGCTACAAACACAAAAAAGTTTTTTTAGAAGTGAAAGTTGTTACTTCTGTGAAACTATCGCTTTTTTTATTTTTTATATATATTTTTAAGACACACAAGTCAGTGATATAAAAGATACAAGCCATTTAATCTTCAGATAAAGAAATGAGGGGTGGGTGTGGGTGGAAAAGGAGACCTTTAGTGAGTCAACCCATGCTGGACAAATTACCAAAAGACCTAGTGAGAAAGATAACGACAGCATGAATTGAGGCAAAGCCTGGCTTGGAGGAAATGAAAGGTGCCCTGCACACAGATAACCATCGTGTTGACTTACACGGCAAATTACTGTGCTGGCTGTTATAACTGGCATTAGGCGCTTCATCGTCAGATGTAACATCACTGGGGGAGGGAAGGAACAAAAGTCAAGTTCAGAAAAACAACTTTAGCTAAGTTGTTTCCTTTAGCTGCTTGGTCGTCATATAGACACCCCTCTGTGATAAGGAGATAGTAACCTGAACAGCAGATAAAAAGATGTCAGACAAGGGCACACACACACACACGCATACAGCTGCCATATGTTTGAGGAAGCCAGAGACCCATCAAGATGAGAGGAAGCTCTGAATTATTGATCAACGATTAGCAAATGCAATAGAAATGTTAGCCTTGATGTTGACTGGCTGAGTTGTGCGTGTGTGTCATTACTCTGCTACCTATATGGTCCCCCTATTTTCATATGTATAAATAAACATGAAAACATAGGTATGCTTTTACAATTCGTCCACTTACATCTATTGCATGTGTGTGTGTGTGTGCACGTGTTTCATGAGTGGCAACAAAGAGAGTCACCACTGCATTTGAAGGGGCATCTAATTCATTATTAACTCAGTGACAAAACAGGCAGTATGGAAGGCGTGTAACAGTAGGTGATTTCAGGCCTGTATTGATTACTGGCAACACCAGGAGCCAAGTGTAGTGTGGCGGGTTGACACACAAAACTCACAAGCACACAGACAAACAGACCAAGGCTGTACAATGGCCATTGTTTTTGGTTCTGAAGCATATTGGGCGGTGTATAGGCATATACGGGCAGAATGTAGCTCAGTTGGTAGAGCAGTCAACTATGAACCCCGTGGTTAGTGGTTTGCCTCCCGATTCCTCCTGGCCACATGTTGAGGTATTCTTGGACAAGACACCAAAACTGCAGCAAAGTTTGTTTTTTTGGGGGGTTGTTGATCTAAGAAAACAAACTATCCAAATATGTCAGCTTAGATGTGATATTGTTGTATGTATTTTCACTTTTTTTTCAGAATCTGAATCTGTTTTATTGGCCAAGTGCGTTTGTGCATATAAGACATTTTCTGACCTAAAAAAAATAACACATTATGATCTGAATTGATCACTAAAATTCCAAATTTCTTTAGTATTTAGTAAAAATCCTTCACATTGCATCATTCTCCAGTGATCACTTTTGGTCTGTCTTTCAATAAAACCAAACCGTTGCCCTAAACTAGATTATGACTTTACATGTGCCGTTCATATCATAAATATTATGAGTTATATTGCATTTGTGTGTCTTTTTTGAAGATATTTTATGTATTAATGAAATCTGATCTGCGCATTTAAAATCTGTAAGCAGATCGGGGTTGACATACATCTCCCAGAGAGTGATACCTGTGGCCAGTATAGAATCATAATAAAATATAAATATCCATTAATCTTCACATTTTATCCAGTCATTCACCACACAGCCCAGTTCAGCTTCAGCCTGGTGTTAACACGGTGTGATGTGTGTGTGTATTTTTCATGACAGCAAGACAGTTGTGTGTATTGTGTGTCCTGTGCCTGCAGTCAACGAATGTGTGTGCGTATGTCTGGTTTCCTTGCCATGAGAGAGCAGTTCAAACTGTGAAAGAGTCATCTTTATTATAATCTGCCAGAAGTAGTGGCAGCTTGGGAAAGGAACTGCCACAGCTAGGTTATCGAAAGCCGCTAGACTGGGATATGACAAGGGGCACTTGTGAGACGTTCCAGCACAAGCCATATGGCATACTGGCTTGGTAAGACTGGCAACTCTCCTCTCTATATCCACACAAATGTTGCAAACCCACATGACAATTATGCTTTGTTGTTTTGAGAGATAGCCTGACAATGTGACATTATCATGTTAGGGTACCTCAGGAGAATTTCTTTCCCCACTCTAGTTTTTAAATGTGGATGGTCAGTCATTTATTTCCTGTAGAGGCATGCATTTAAGAAGTGATCTCAACCTGGGAATTGTGTAAAAGTCACATTTATGTAACTTGAAATGTTATTTAAGGATGCAATAAACTGTAAATAAACAGAAATAAGGAAGATAATTACATGAAACTTGATCACATTAGTAATAGTGGCTCCCATTTAACCTTTGCATATCTGCTGTAAACACTAGGGTAACACAAACCAAAATAAATGTTAGCGTATTGCATGGAGCAAAAGTGTTTTTTTTTCCCATGGACTGTTTAAGATATGAAACAGAACACACACAATGTGAAGTCCCATGGCACAGCTGCAGTTAGTGTAGAAAAGCTAATTTCATGATAAATTAAAGAATGTTTTCTCTTATGAGACAGTGCTCACTTATGTTTATTTTATAAAAATGAGTAAAATTGCCTTATTATACATGATTTTAAACGTAATTAATACAGAATTTATTTTCTGGTGAATTCTTTTTTTCTTTCCTTATGCATTGCTGTAGGTTCATCTCTCTTAAGGTCTAATTTACATATTCTACAAAAACAGAAGAACCAAACCATATGATTTTAATGTAGTTTAATAAAGCCCTAGTACAATGGAAGTCATGCTAAAGAGTCAAGTTACATTTATCCACTGTCATGAACATTATTTGCTATGGAAAAATAATTCTTAAGAAAATTTTCTCAGCGGGTATTAAGCATTTCCTTACTAAATGTGTATTTAGACCATAAAGGAAACATAAAATTATTAAAATTATACAGCTTTTATTGCATTTTACTCTAAAGTTTAAATTGAATTAAACGGATTTATATTTCTCAACAACTACTGTATATCTGCTTAATCACTGACTACATGGGAACATTTCAACCTTTATTTATTAATTCCTTGCTTTTTTATGAATTATGGCTGCTCTGCATTCTGCACTTAACTGACTCCCTCTACCTTCCAGGGTAGAAATGCAGTGAATAAAAAATGGAGTCAATAGATCATGGGGGATACTTAACTGCAGACAGCCATGATTATGAGGTGCGGGAATGTGCCACAAACTTACTCCAGGCCAATATGTATTGCTTACGCTTATAATAAATGTTATCTTTCTGAGGAGAAAAAAGCTGTCAAGTTGATGAAAGACACAGATGAGCATCTATATGGCTGACCAACCATGCATAGATATGCACAAATGCAGTTTTCAATGAGGAAGCGAAGGAGAGGGAAAATATGCTGCTATACCACCCCTTTCAATGAGCATGAGTAATTGTTCTGACTTGTTTGGGTCTTGAGTCTCATAGTGCGCTAGAACAGAACAAAGCAGAAAGATCTAACAAATGACTGTATAATAAAACAAAGGGATGATGCACATTTTAAAAGTGACAATGTCTGAAAAAAAGAGAAAATGATTAAACCATTTCAAAGCACTGGATGTCTTTCCTGGAGTTTTATATGCTGTACCTGGTCCTCGGTACATGCTGGGTTGGCTTCCAGCTTGCATTTGACCCTGGATAGAATCAAATGGGTGCGGACAATGAATAGATTGTTACAAGAAAAAGTGGTAACTGTAGTAATCCATGACCTGTTGTCCTGTGATATTAGAAAGATACATAAAGTTAAGACTTTTCTTGGAAATTGTCACATCTCTAGTATGCAACCTGATCCCTGTGGGCTTGAATTATGAGTCTTCTACAGGTATTCTATGAAAGATCCCTGGCAGTGTAACCATGCCCAACTAAGTCATGCAATCCTGTTTTGTCCTTTAAATGTTATAATGACAGTGCTTAGACAACAATGAGACATCCTCTGCCTCTCCCTGGTCCGTTACTGTATCTGCACCTGGATCTTAGCTAGGGGTGTTAGAAGCTGTACTAGTTGTTAGTAATGAATATGTCTACTTTGCCTGGCATATCAAATAGCAGTATTAACATGACGTAGAGAAAACATGAGATGGTCTGGAAACTAAAACCTGTGTTGGAATATCACTGTTGTCCTTCTCTTTGCTCATCTGGCTTAAAGGATTATTCATGTAACCTCTCATGACTAATAGGAATTATCTGTCCTCCTTGTCTCAAACATCACGGTGGAAAAATGTGAAAGAAATAAATACAGCTTGCTGTCGCTGGATTCAGTCAACATGGACTCTTTTGGATAAGGTCGTTGAACGTGTAGCATTTTTTTAAAGCTAAAATATGTTATTTGTGTGACAAAATACTATTCAGGTATGGTTTTGAGTAATAGCTATATGACAAAATAAAGTCAAACGAACAAAATGTGCAAGATTTTGTTTTGAATTAGTGTAGTGTAAAATCAGTCTAAAGACTGGGTTTAGATTTGTTCCAAGAGAGTGGTTGCTGCTGCTTGAGGAAATGCCCCAGGAGAAAAAGACAATACAGGACTCATTGGTTAGTTCTTCTATATGTATTCTTCCGCTACACTCCTTTAGCTGATAGTTTTATTGGGCTCCTTCTGCAAGGTGTATTTATGCTAATTATCAGTAACAATGACTAGCCACCATGGTGCTAGGAAATAATGGGTGATGAGTAACCCAGAATTAGATGAAACCACAGAAGCATAACTACATGAACATGAAGCCATGCACTAAATTAAATTAACTCTGGTCCTCATTTACCTTGACCATAGCATGTTATTATTAAAGAATATATCATTAATTAACACAGGTCATATGCATACCATATTATTATGCTGTGGAGCATGATAGGAGTCCCATGATGATGAATTAAGGCAGTTTCCCTATCTCTCTCTAGGCATCCAAGTGTGAAGCAGGAAAGGTTTGTAAGAGCCATGTAGACCATTAACAATATGGTCACATGACATAACAAAAAAGGATAAAGCATAAAGTGATTAACCTACTAATGCTGAACGTAATTAAAACACTGCTGTAAGCTTCAATATTTAATCAGTATTATATAATTATTAAATATAATATTTAGCGAACAGAACATGGATTCATGAGTCATATATTTGATTTGAAATATACAAAATTCAGAAGTAGAAGTGCTCATAACATTTAACCACATGACTTAGTATCTCAAAAATGAAAAAGTTATAGATGCTGGAGGAAGTTGTTCCACGCCCACAAATGGATTATTCTTCTGTAGCTTGTCTAGCCCCTCAATATTTGAGCAGCACTGTAACAAGGGACTCTCTGTCCTGTTCTGTGGTACTCAGGCCCCAGGCCAGGCCTAGAGGAGCCCTACTTCCAACATCAAGAGATAAATACATTGTTCCCTGTAGTATTATTTCTGCCTGAATACAGAACGAATACAAAATGTTGTGTACTTCACTGTTGTAAAGTAACTTTTAAAGACAGTCAAAACTTGAAAATATCTCTCCGCTACAATACAAACAATATGGAATAATATCCATGTATTATAATGTACTTAACACATACTAGCTTGATCCTTACCATTAATATTTGGCTATGTCACGACTAACCAGTAAAATGCTGATGGTGAGTTCTCTTCTCAGCATTTCTCAAAGCATGTATGAACAGTAAGTAAGGCAAATGCCAGATGTCATTCTGTATGACAAAAACACTTCTTGCTGGCTTGTACAGTCTGCACTATACAGCTGAAGAACAACATTGTTATTTTTCATGAAATTAATGTTTGTTTGGAAGAAACTCTCAATAGGGCTAAAACAATTTATAGTGTGTCAACTGCAGTAATTAACCACAAAAACTTAGTTTCTGAAGCTTAATGATGTGTTGATGTATCACCCAAATACAATTTTATTACAATCTCTTTATAATTCTGTTTATTTCTGTCTAAAAGCAGCGACTCTGATCATTTCTTTACCCAGATAAACTCAGAGAAGAGGATAACATGTCCCAGTGGAGCCACTTTTCTTTGCCTTCTCCTTAATTTGAACTGAAAGGAAGAGTGTGTGCTGCCTCTGTATTTGCACCCATCCTGCATTGTGAGTATTTGCATTTTTGTAACAACAAAGCTTGTTGATGTCAGATCACTCATTGCTGTGTGTTGTTTGCCAATGTAATGAACATGCCTCTGAAGTTCTGAAATAAGAATCAAATTCCCATTCAGGGAGACTCTAATTTAACTCATAGAGAGCTATTGTATGCAGATTGTTAAGATGCCCTTGTGTGTCAGCCAGTTTAGATTTGTACCGCTTCTGCTGAGATATTTGATCATGGACCAGAAGAAAGAAATTATTCTTCTTTCTTTTTTAAGAAGCAGTAAATATAACTTACAGCTCTAAATTGACAGTGGACCGTCACCGGGATTTGAATATACGTGTTGAAGAACATGAACAGTCTACATAGCATGTGGTGGAATTCAATAATGAGATGCAAACCCAAATCCCTAATTATGTGGGTTTATTTGAATATGATTTCTTAAAATCCCTGAAACAGAAGTGGAGTTTATTGTTTTGCAGCATTTGGAAATGAGGCACTTAAGCTCTCTAGAATCAAAAATTCTCTGCTAAGGTGTTTAGCATTATTTTTCTCTGTACCAAATCCAATTACCAGCTTGCAAATGAATTATGAATAGATGGAATCTACGAACAGAATTACTCTGAGGTTGGCAGTAATGCCTTTCTGATGTGTTCCTTTATTTTCCCCAAACCTGTAACATTAAGTGTAGTGTCTGTCTATGTCTTTCACTTTTCTATAGTTACATTAGAACAAATATCCCCAGTGTTAATGCAATATTTTGTTGGGCCAGGTTAATTTTTCATTATTTGTCCTCTTCAATCTACTGTAGGGATACTGTAAGTTGACTGTTATCAAATCTTATTGTAACCCTCATTATAATCAACCTATGTGTGTGTTATGTATTTGTGTTTGACTAACAGTACCTGTTTTGGCACAAGTGTGTGTGTGTGTGTGTGGTTGCCCCGAGTTTGAATATCTAAATCAGAACAATATTTACATTGAAACACACCTATTGTTAGACATATTAATCCGCTGCCATTATGGGCATCGGTTTCTTACTTACAAAAGGTAGCAAAATATTCAATGTTGTTGTGATTGGAGTTACCAGTTTAATTGATAATGTTTGATTTGAAACTTGAGGAGAAACATACTTTTGCAGTATGAATTTTAAGATGTATAGGATGAAAGGAAAGTGAATACATGAAAGTTAAATTTAAAACTGTGGTCAGTCTGGCAGTTGGTATGACATGCCATAACTTCTATAGAAATGCTATTAGCATAACAGAGTTCCTATTTAATCAAATAATCAAAAATAATCAATCTAAATAACAGCCTCAAATGTATTATGTTTGTCTGATTGCCTGGCTACATTCTTCACATTCCTATAAAATGTGTGAAACAGAACCAGTTATTTTATAGAGCATCCATGCACTTTAACCAGCCTCTTTATCTCAATAATGGAGATAGTTCCCCTGGAATCACAAGGCATAAATAAAACAGAAGTCCCAAAGCCATAGAAATTTATTATATTTCCTTATACCCCACAGTTTATAAGACCAATCTCTCCACTGATGTTCATGTTGTGATCTGCACCTTAGACAAGAGTCTCCACCACTGTTCATATTATAGCAGTCCTTAATAAGTCTGTCTGAGCCAATCCTGATAAAGGCATATCCTTTATATTCCCCCTCCTCCCATTTATTCCTTTTGCAGCAGTAAAGGAAAATGCTATAAACTCAAGCAAATGCACCAAATGCATTTTGAAACTGATAAATATTTCAGAGCTGCTGAGAACATATTTAAACTACATTGAAGACATCCCCCCCCCCTCTTTTGAGATTAAGATCCTGCTCTCGCCTTTTAGAGATAATCAATGACTCTTGTTATTCCTTTCGCTACAGCCTTCTTTGTGTGTTGAATGGTATAAAATGAAGTGCAAGTGTGTAAGTGTGTAATGAATGCCCAAGATGTGGCACACTGTGAAAGTGCCATTAATCTACATGTTCTGGAAATATAACCAATTGTCAGACAGGCACTCACAGATATTCCATCATGTATCCAATTGCCTTTTACCAAGTTCTACAATTCATTTGCGATGTAATGCACCCAATAAAAATGTATTCTGACTGCTCTATTGATTGTGAAATAGCTTAATCTTCCCATAGACAAAAAGATGTATACCACCCATTTTGGCCCAGAAACATTATTATATCCTTATTTGAAATATTGCTTCTCACAGTTGTGCATGGCTTTTCACCTCTGGTAATTTATTTTGCTCTGCCATGATTTGAGCATTACATATAGACATAGACATAAAAAACATTATGTGTTAGTAAGTTAGGGTGATTCACCATGTCCTGTGAAGGAAGATGAGGGTGTGATGATTTTTTTTTAAATAAAATGTCTTATTTTGTTTTATCTTGTTTAAATTTGAAAGGAACCTCTACTGTAATCGATCTAAATACATGACTCATGCATAACGTACATGCACATATTATTTAAATACAATAAGATCTGTTGATTTTGGATAGAGGTCACTTTCAAGTCTAAATTTGGATAAATTGCCCATGGTAATGGGTATAAGGCTCTGGCCTTTAATTGTATCTTAACATGCTCTGATGTAAAACACTGAACACCTCATTTTAACATTTGAACTGATAGATAAATATACACGACTGCCTATAAAAAATTTTATGTAGCACCGATAGTCTTTTTTTCTTGATATTTCTCCACTTTCTTTCTCTTCATCTCTCCCTTCACATAACTCTCCTTTTTCTTTCTTCACTTCTCTCACACACCCCCCCCCACCCCACCCCTCTCTATCACCCTGCCTACAGTACGCGTGTATCATTAGCTCCTTTTCTCCATTATCTGCAGCCATCTAGTGTCGGCTTTGTGCCCTAGAAATTATGTTGCCTCTCTGCCAGCTTTCATTCCTTCGCAGCACAGGTACAGTAGCACTGTGTTCGATATCAATTTACAGTTCAGTTGCTACTTAAAGTCAGCTATTTCAAGAATAGTGAGTAATTTTCACATCAAATGCTGATGGTTTGCAGGCTCCCAAAATATTTACTCACCCAGGTGTTTAGATAGCAAGTTTTGATAAGTTTTGTAGCGTGTGTAAAAAGAAGGCAAGATCAGTCGGGAGACAATGCCAGTAATGCTTCACAGCAGTGTAAGTTATTAAGATGTCATGTTACACATTATTTTGAAACAAGGTGTCTGTCTCTGTGCATGTGAAAGGTCACAAAGGAGGAGAGTCAGAGGCAGAAATCACTCAGACATACGTGACAGATAGAGCACAGCCTGACAGTGAATGCAAACAGCACATTTACTGATCTTTGTGCTGTTCTCTTCCCAGCTGGGACAGACAGTCACTAATAACTGCGAACACCTGGGCAGCCTCCAGGCTCTACAGCCCAGCCCCTGGGGCTCTTCACCTGGGACATGAGGCCTTACACAGCTTCCCTCCCCGCTTGAAAGCTGCCTAGAGCAAGCAGATTATCGCTCGTCGCCCAGGAGAGACATGTGGCCTGGTATTCTGTCAAATTCTTTTACATTAATCATCAGGACAGAGAGATAGTGCCTCACACAGTATCAAAAAGTCAACTTTCCCAAAGTTACAGTAAAAATAAGCTAACCATTGCTAATATCCCCATACATTTTTATTTATTTGGTTTGCAGAAACAGTATGATCCTGCAGAAGAAGGTATGAAATCTTCTGAAGTCTTGAAATGAGCAATGTCAATCAATAAATAAAGTTTTGTTTTTTTTCCCCTGCAATATTAATATAGTCACAAGTCATAGGGGTCATCATAACCCAGTTTAGTATTCCTAAATACCTTGTTTGGCAGTATTTTACTAAATGAGGGTAGCAGAAAAAACATAAATGAACACATATATTTGGGTATAACTCATGCAACAGAAAATCCTCTACACCAACACGTTTGCATGTATTGACACAAAGCATTCAGGGCCAAATGAAAAACTAATTAAATGAAAACATGTGCTAAGCTCAGTGGTATATGGGCTTCTACTGTACACATAGGACTCTGTTAAACATTTGTAACCTAATTCTGTTATGTTTCAATTACCACACGCACCTTTGGAGTCCACAGAAAGGTTAAGCAAACATGACATAGTATATGCAGTACTTAAGCTCTAGGTGCACACATCGTCAGCCTAAATGCTCCTATCTGCCTATTTAATTAAGTTTAAGCTCAGACTTATGGTAAATATGAGTCTGAGCTTGTTTATGAGGGAGCTGGTAATTTGGGTTGTGGTCTCTAAGCTTTAAGGTCACCCAGAAGTCATTTTCACTATAAGTCGACTTCATTACAGTTTTATACCCACACATCACTGACTATATTATTTTATTATCAGAGCTGTAAATGTCAACTTTTCTTAAACGTTCTATTGCACAGACTCCAGCATAGAGGACTAATTTATTGTTCAGTGAATATCCACAGTGTAAGTAGCACAGGGTAAAGTTTCAGTGACTTGGCTAATAACTAAATTCTTTGGTATGCTAAAGAGAACAACAACATTTCATCTTTAGTTGCTCTTATTCAGGTGTGCCTACGTCAGAATTCCACATGTGTAGCCATAGGCAAATTATACAGTCTTGAAACATTGTTATTGTATTGAATAACTGATGATATGTCTGGCTATGGCTGTTATATGTTTACATGAGCTTCCCCTTTTATGTTTGGATAGCCTTCAAACCCATTTACAGGAAAAAGGAAATGAGGGACCACCAACGTTTCATGACACGGTCCTGCGGGTGAAGGATATCATAGATAGACAGTGATTAGAGCTTCCAGACATGTTGTACTAATGTATGTGTGGTAACTTATTAGGCTTTTTTTGAGTATGGCTATTCTAAAATATATCAAAATAGTAGCACAATATGTGTAAGAGAAAAAAATATTCTAAGTGAATATTTCTATCTTAATGTTACTTTTTATGGTAATTTTGATTTGCATGATGAGAAATTAGTTAGCCAATTCATTTCAGCTTAGAGCAGAAATTAATACAAAAGGCAAAATCAAAGAAATGTTTTCATTTTTGAAAGCACAGCTATCATACTGTTTGCTGCCCTTGTTTCCACTGAACTGGAAACTGAATGTTTGATAATGATGTCATAAAATAGTGCAAGTATAAAATACCTCTGTATTCATTCTTTGAAGTCCGATTCTTTACTCTCAGCTCTCCTTCCACTCTAGAGCCTGTGTTTCCCCATCCCGAGCTAAAGGGGGGAGATAAATGTGATTTAAATTAATAGCTGCTACTAAATAACTGCTCGGCTGGTAAACGATGCATTCATCAGATACAGACAGCCAATATCCTGTGATTCATGGCACTCCTTACCACGTGAAGGGTGCCAACAAAAATTGTTATTACTTTTTAATAAAGTGTACCAGTCACTAATCCTCTCATTTATCACTAGAAAGCAGTTGGTATGGAGCGAGCTGGTGTAAAACGGCGTGCCTGGCTGCTCTGATGAAGAGGAATGGGATTAGCATTGTAGAGTAAAGATGTAGTTAATGCAGAAGTGCTATTTTGCAGTGCACCCTTTGATAGTAAAGCACAAGTCCCATAATTGTCAGATGTCAACAGCAAAATCTGTAGTTTTGTTTACTCACTTACTTTTATTTTTATTTTCTTCTGTCCTCATGGGATCGCCACAGCAGATCATGGTCCACACATTTATTTGCTAGAGGTTTTATGCCGGTTGCCCTTCCTGAAACATCCCTTGGCATCGAGCTTGGGATCGGCACTGGCACCACTGGCAACCCTACAGTTAATGGAAGACCACTTTACCAACTGACCCAATATTATTGAATACTTACACAATTTTCCAAAAATGGTCATTGTACAGCATTTCCCAGTAACACAGGTGGTAGATTTGTGACATGCACATGTAAAGGAATTCCCTACAGTACTAAATCAAGAGTTGGTTTGTCAGATATTACTAGATTGCAGCTGCAGTGATCATTCATATAAGTGTATCAGAGAAATACAATAGCACATTGGAGACTGTGGTTTGGTAAGAGACTACAGCAATTCACATCCATATGCCTTTTTATTGAATACCAGTGGAAATCAAATCCCATTTTACACTCAAATTGCATTACGTCTATACAATGCATGCATGTACTTCAGTGTTACTGTAATTTTAACTCACTGATATCAGCTGTGTTTAATCTTCATTTGCCTAAAGCCATAAATTCTAATTACATACTTTCCTCTTTATTGAAACAATGTGCTTATTTGGAAGCACTGAAAACAGACACCTATCCCTCAGTGTTTTCTGTAACACACTAGTAGTTACCTTCAGAAGATTCTGTAATTCTTTGACATTGTATTGCACAATACATATGTGTGTACACAGTGATACTGCATATATGTGATATATCTTACATTTTAACTTTTTGTTCTTTTTTAGATTTTTTTGTATAATTTCCTTTTGTTTATTTGAATGTATAGTATGCAAAGTTAGAGATTTCAGCTGTTACAATCTGAGACATAACTAATGTCTGTTTCCATAGCACACATTTTTCCTAGGATTATGTCCACTCTGTAGACAGCATAAAGTGGAAGAACCACCCACCACCTCAGGATAAAGCCATCACAGTCAAGTACAGTGATTAAAGACTGTGTCTTGACCTTGTATCCTTGACTGAGATAAACCCTCCAAAATTTCTAAAACAAACAAGCCACAGCTCTGTTAATTTAGCCTTCCAGCAGAAGCATTGAGGCTGTTGAAGCAGTCGTAGATGATTCACCTTGTGTATGGACCAATGTTAAGCCTCCAGAACAGGTAACAGTCAATCCATTAACCTTAGCTTTTAGCGACTGCTTGATGTCACTACCTCTGTGTCTTTCACACACATACTAATGCACACAGTGCCACGTGGACACAAACACATACACGTGCATGCACCATCCCCCGCCTTGATACATTTTTTTTATAATAGTTGCTAGGCAAAGACTTGAAAAGGTCAGTGCAGCTCCTCTTGACATTGACTCTGCCATTGTAATAATAAGCTACTTTCCACCTACATTAACAATACCCTACCACTGAGCCTGAAGCCATCCCTCCACCACCCATATGTTGGCTATGGACATACACTCATACACACACACACACACACACACATACAAAAACACAATTAAAAATATACCTACTGTACATGTTCAGGAACATAAACATACAAATACATACACACAAGAAGGTGAACATACAGTGGAAGTACAGACATAAGATATAAACAAAAACAGAGATATTGATGCACAGACACAAACACACACACACACCACATATCATCCCCCCTGCCTAAGTGGGTGTCAGCAGCCATCTTCAGCTAGGTAATATGAAAGGGCTTCCAACGGCAGGGGTCATGTTAAATTGTAACGAAAATGTTATTCCTCAATTATCCTTCTGGGGGAAATGTCAACTGCTTCAAGGGGAATCAGACTGGATCAAAAGGGTGTGTGTGTGTCTCCATGTGTGCGCTGCCTCAGGCCAAAGAGTCAAACAAGTATTCACACTTTGACTGCCCACTCCTGTCCCCTTTCACCCCTACACTGCAGACACACATACGGATTCACTCCATATTCCCATGTTCTCCAATTCCAAAACTATTACTGGCTGTATATTATGATGTTGCTTAAAGTCAAAATCAGCCATTCCATTAAAATACTACTTATTTTAAAGACTGAAAGGTTATATAACTATACTGTATATACAGCTAAATAACTGTTGCCGAAACATTAGAAAGTGTTTTCACAGTCTTGTTGAAAGACACTGTTATAATATTACAAATGGTGGTTGACTTAAATTATTTTTGTTACATCCTTCCATGTGACAAACCCATTTAAATTTTGTATAATAATATAACAGTAATAATATGCGGAAATGTGTCTTTGCTTAAAACCACAGCATAAAAATAGTGGTAGGTAAAGTATCCTCTCAAACATATTTAAACCAGGTCAGCAATTCTTCCTTAGTTCTTTTCAAAAGAATCCCCCATCCCGTGAATTCTTGTGGTGGCTGCCCAGTGGGGACCTGGGGAGTTTCTCAAGTGAATTTAATGAAAAACTCTGCTGTGATTGGCAGCTGAATGTGTAAGCTAACAAAGGCTTGCCTCAATGAGGGGTCAGGAGTGAAAATAGCATTGGCCTTTGCCAGTGGCCTCCCCTGCCTGGCTCACTGGATATTACAAGTTACCAAATTTATATTTGCAATAACAAATTGACTCCAATTGGTCTAAGTGGGGATCAGGACCTGGCTGGAAATTTGCAGGTCTGCTAGGAAATCATTTTGTGGACCTTTGTGGAAACAACGGGTCATTGACTGAAGCCCGAGGGGACATAAGGACGGAGGAAAGGTCGAATAGAAAGACACACACAGATATGTAGTTGCTGTGTGTGCACACATACAAACTCAGGTGTATATTGGTATTTCTGCACACCTTTCCACATACATGCCCACACACACAAAGAAGTGGATTGCTTTTAATCTGTCTCCACGTCATAAGTTCAGTTTTTGCCAAATGCAGATTTTGTTATTATGGACATTCAGGACTTTGGTGTTAACAGTTTATGAAATCTCTTTCACACTCTCCATAAATGACCAAATAGATCAGTCTTTTAATACCAAACCATTTCTCACTGAGTAGACACAATTGCACTCAGCAAAGTCCAGATGTAAGCCTAATTAAAATGCATTTAAAAGGACTTAATAATCATAGTTGGAAGTATGGTGATCATAATGCTTATAATATAAGTCTGTTGTAACTAATAGTGGAATAATAGCAATTATGATTGTCCTGGTGGGTACAACCAGACTTATGTCAAGAACTGATTGTTCTCATCCCTATCCTATCCTCTGTCTTTTATTCTGTCTTTCACATCATTTCTCTTATCACTCTCCTCTATTGTAAGCACTGTTGGCTCGTCCCCATGGCTACAGCCGATGATATCATGTTATCAATGTAATAAAACTAAAGTGCTGGGCAGGAAATTGAAAGTGTATTCGTACAGGAAATAACAGTGCTCTGTCATAATCTACAGTCGAAAACATGTGTTCATCCACGTATTGTAGCCTTATCTGATAGTAGAAGAAACGTTGTGGTCAGCCGTCTTTTTTTCTTTCTTCTCTTTTTCTATCATATCCTTTTTGTTCCTTTTCTTTCACATAACTAACAATTTGGGCTAATTACACATCAATGTGAGCTAGCATAATTGTAGATCTCTTCTAAAACACTGTTAATTATCTACTGTCATCTTTGCTATTAAATAAACATTTTAATATAGGTAAGTCAGCTCACATATGAAATTGTAAGATTCATGTCTTCTTACAGTGTGAAAATAAAAAAAAGCTGAAATATATTCAGCTTCACTTCAGTACAAAGTCACTTTTATGCTTGTTCCATTATTCCTGGAAACTCAAACATATGCAGAGCTTGTTTATTTGATTGAACCAATTTAAATAAACTTATACAAAGCGAAAAAAACAAAACAAAAAAAAACAACTTAAAATCAGTCTCTCTTTACTGTTTTTTTACCACCTGGAAAAGAACTGTAAAAATAACTTTACATATTAAAAACCTTGTTTAAAATAATAAAAACATAACTACCGTTTTTCAGCAGATCTCTGGTGTGCCTTCTTAAGATTGGAGTGAGAGAAAGGGAGGTAGATGACACAAGGTCGCCCTCTGTCTGAAGTAATAGAAAACGTCCTCTACTGTACATGCTGTATTTAGATAGCTAACTCAGATAGCTTTAGATAGCTTGGTGAGACAATAAGTGTTTGCTTGTGTTGCGTGTCTATAATAGCATTCATAATTATTGCAGTGAATAGGTGAGCTGCCATTCGCACAGAGGGGAATACCAAGTTGATGAGCATATAATTACTAATATGATCTGCTAATGAATATGAAGTTAATCAGGGACCCAGAAGCAAAAGCCAGTGGATGGTTTGACACTCAATCTGCAACACATTCTAAGCAGTGTGGAGCAGACGGTTGCTTAAAAATGGGTAAGAAAAAAGATTCAAGGTTTCAAGATTCACATTAATCTGTTTTTGTTCACATACACAGTAGCACCATCTTGAACATGAATTAGATGCATCACATTGTTCCATCCTGTACTATTTCAGTGGTAGCTGGCTCTCTAATTGGCTGATGTGGTACAGCGCTACTGGTAAAGTGGCTAAAGTGGCACAGAAACATAGAGCAAAATGTCTCATTTGCATTTAATTAATTAAAGGCCACTCTCTGAGCTATATTTAAACAAAGATTGACTGGAGCAACAAATATGATTTCTTTTATCTCTCCTTTTTTTTTGTTCTCTTTCTGACACGCTCTTACACACACATTGTCTCACTGTCCTTTCTGTGTGTGTGTGTGTATGTGTGTGTGGCCCAAGGCACAGCTCTATCCCTCTTAGTTCTAATTGATGTAAATGGAAAGAGTGAAGAAGGCTTGGTGAGGGCTGACCTTGTTATATCAGGGGAGTTTCACCCCAATTAATCACAAGATCCCTTTCCAGATGCTTCAAGCTAATAAACAGCACTCCCAAATCAAAAAGTCCCTGCACTTGTACAGCCACTCCAATGTGCTACCCACTTGAGATTAAAGCCCACTGTGAATAGAAAGAGGCCAAGTGCACTTCTAACAATGCAGGGTGGAAAGATGAGTTAGTTAGAGGCGGATGAGAAGCATGTGGAACCCTGTTTTCCTTTTTTTTTTTTTACAATTTAAGCATTTTATTGCAAATTGCATGTCAAATTACCCTTGCAGTGAAATACCCCTAATGATCCCCTTCTTTCTTGTGTAAATAGTCATTTTCCATCTATTTCTGTAATACTTAGTGGGGATTTCAGGGATTATGCAAACTAAATTATTTCACACATTTTAAAAGGATTATTTTAACAATGTGGGACATGTCAGTCTACTCTGCAACATACAATGGTTTCTCTGTGATGTTACTATTTGGAAAAAAAAACACTACCAAAGCACAGACAATTGAACATGATGAATAGAGCACACAACATATAATGAAATACAATGCGTTCATACCATACTGTAAATACGTTTCATATAGTGTGTCCTGTTGTGACATTTAAAATGAAGGGAACAATGTGGCATTAAGGTGTGGAACACTCAAATTCCTCTGTATATGTCCACAGCTAACCCAACTTTAATAATTTCTCTGAATATTTTAAAGGTTAATACATGTGATTGGTGTATGCCATAGCAGCTGCTGTGTGGGCCTTATGATAATAGCCAAATCCTATGGCTCAAACAACTGAGGCATGCATATTTGATCTGTGCCTGAATCCACTCACCACTTTCCTACTACTACTACTACTACTGTTATTATTAACAAAAATCATAATAATAATAACAACATTTAAAAAATTTTTTATTTCTCCTCGAAAGATCATTTCGATTAGTTACTGGTGTAAGACAAAAAAAACTAAAGCTGTAAGGCAGTAACAGATGAACATGCAGAAATACACAGAGAGCAAAGAATAAGAGTGAATAGATAAAGGATTGTAGGTGATATGAAAGCAGATGGGAAGGGAAAGAGAGACTGCTCAAGTGAGACTCAAGGTTTTCTGTAAAATTCTATATATAGTTATATTCTGTAAGGTCGTAAACCTTACAGTGTAAAGTGTCTTGAAATGACGTTTGCTGTGATTTGGTGCTATACAAATAAACTGAATTGCACTGAATTGAAAGTTAACATCCCGGTCAGATAGACCAGCTGTTGCTATAACTTTTCATTTTCCCCCTTTCTTTCCCCACCCAATGTTTTGTCACTGACAACTCTTTAGACTAGTAGAAGTGAGAGCTGGTGACAAGCTCCTTCTTTTAAGTATTGTCGATGGTATTGCATCACAAAGGCTTTGCTGGAGTCCTTCAGCACATTTCTGCATATAACAGGTTGATGCCGCTGAGCTTTCCATTGCCAGGCAGTGACATTTTGGAAAGGCAGGTTAACAAATTGGTGATAAAGGCTGACTCTGTTGACACCTCAGCTATGACAAGGTGGAGCCATCTCCAGAGTGGACACAAACCACTTTATAGTAAGCTGATAACGTTATAACATAGTATATTATTTACATTTCAAATAATTTAATATAATATAGCATAGTTTAAAATGTGTTAAAACATAATTTAAGTGTTTTTATTTTTCACAATTTTAAAGGTGTATTGCAACTTTTGTGACCCCAAGAACAACAACAACAACAAAAACTAATCAAAACCTTAAACACAATTATCATTTTCCCCCAGTTCTGTTTTCTGGATTTTAATATTTAATAATGGATCAAAACTGAAAAAAAAAGCTTTCCTTATTTACTCACTTTCTTACTTGTAAAGAGAAAAACTAAATCGGCTTTGGTCAATTACCTCTTACATTTCCAGTATACTATGTAACAGAAAACAAACAAGGAAGGAGCAAAAGAAAAGCAAGTAGCTAAACATAAGGAAACCAAAAACCATCCTGCAAAATTAATGAACCACCATAAACAAAGTGGATGGCAACTGTTTGCATGGTGCATGTGTGTGTATGTGTGTGCATCTGTGAAAAGGTGGAGGTGGGTTTGCTATTGAAACAAACACTGACATGTGTGCTGTACCTTTCTGGCCCCCACCCTCCTACTGCCCTCACCCCCCTTCCTCTCTTCAGTGAGTCACTTCAAAGTCCGAAGCCTGTTGGCTTGACTTACACCTCATCCAATTAGTCAGCAGTATCTCAGTGACCCTGAAGAATAGCCCTCTCTTTTCGATGCTCCACCGTCACTTGATCCCAGGTAACACAATACGCGTGGCTGTACACGCACGCATATAAACACATGCACACACAAACATCTGATACCTGGATCTCGTGGTGTAATGATAAAATGAGGCAGGGAAAGGGAGTGGGCTCAGACGTCAACAGCATTAGCGAAACAAAAAAACAAGAGAGGACAGGAGGGAGGGCGGAGGAAGGAGCCAGGTACAAAATTGATGGCTCACAATACAGCGGGCAATGTAACAAAATAAATTTGTTGCCCCGTTGTCTGTAACAAAAGACCTAATTGAAGCTGGACCTGATGTCCCTTGTCTGTTGCTTTTCTTGGCATGTTAAGTATGCTGTAAGATATGCTGATCCTCACTTGGGCTGAATTATTTAGGCGGGTAAGAAGTTACAGCAGAACAAGAAGGAACAAAGCAGCATAGGATGTGTTGTGTGCACTGTACAGGTGTGTGACCACACATACGCATGGGTTTTAAGGTGATAAGGTGATGAAAGTGGTTTAATGCATTTTTAAACAGTGTGTATCAGACTGTTTCCTGAAAATGGCGTAATATCACGTATTGAAGAAAAACTGTAAGAATACACAATCTATAACAATGTGAAATAATTTTCTCATTTCAAACTGTAAATTTAAACTTTTTATTATGTTATTTTATTCTTCATTTTAACATCATTGTGTCTTTCTCACCAGCCACCGTGACACAGCACTACTGAGCTTGCAAGGACATCTTGGTTCCCCTGTAGCGCATGTCTGGAATCCAATTACTAGGCAGCACTTGATGCTGTGTGAGGATGCATTACTATTTCAATATTGAGATGTCAAATTACACACAGGGCTTCTAATGCACTCTGGCAATCATAACCCACTGCTCAGACTGCTGGCAACAAAACTGTCAGAGGACCTTGTCACAGGGGAAGGGAAATCTGATTCGTTCATATTCTCGTTTTCTTTTTTGACCGTGACTTCCTTCAGTTAGTCTGTACCATTGTGTTTTCTCTCGTTTCCCTCTCTCTATGTATCTGGTGTTCCTCTGAGGGGGTTTCATTGCCCGGAATTCCATGACAGGGCAATAGATGAGGAGGCCTCCATTCTCTGACAGGTGACATTTACCAAGAGACTCTGCCTGGCATGCCCACATTGTTGGCTTCACCATGAACAAACAGACAACTAGACAGCTGAAGTGCCGAAAGAAGGAAAACTACCATATCCCCCTCAGTGATGAAGCTCTACTTACAGTCATAGCCTTATGAACTTCCTCAGTACTGATTTTCTGATCCTTTCACAACAAAAATATCTTTCTTGTCATAAACTCATAAAACGTGCTGGCTGAACACAAGTTTTTTTTTGCCATGATGAAAAGAAAAAATTACTGTAAAGTTACTGTAATACTATGTGTAACATGTCATCTACATTTGCCTTATTTGTCCATTGTCAGTGTTGTCTGGTGCTTTTTGATGCATCCTCCTGCTCTGTCTGTGTGGGGCTGGAGGTCTCAGCAGTGGTCCTTCTGTACAGAAGCTGACATGGGGGCAGGTTTATTCAGAGGAAAACTCACCCTGTGAACACAAAACAGAGATGGTTTCTGACATCTTGTGAAGTTGTCTCTGTCCCTGGGTATGCCTTTGGGGGCGGGAGAGCGGGTGGGGAGCAGCAGCAGCAGCACTGAGACCATCAGGGCCTTCTATACTTGCCGGGCACTGAATTTTTAATGCACACGGACCCAACAAATGCATGGGCAGCACGGTGTTGTCACCCTGGCATATTTTATCACTGATCAAACATTAGTCGGCAGCTGTTGTAAACTTGTAGCTGTCTTGGTGGCAGTTGCGATGACAGGCTGTGACACACTGGTGAGAGACTGAGGCCCAGCTGACTGCTTTACTTACTTACAACCTGGCTTTGTGTAAAAATAAATAAATAAAAGAGTGTTTCTTCCACCTCACGCATGTCATCTCTCTCTCTCTCTCTCCCCTTCTCACTATCACTCATTCCCTCATTTGTTCCTAACTTCTTTCTCTCCTCACTCTTTTGCTTGTACTTTTTTGTCACATAGCTGTTTTCACACTCACTTCTTCTCTCTCTCTCTCTCTGTTGTGTCTTATGATTTCCCCAACTGCATGTTTTGTGTCCTTGCAGTGTTAGGAGAGACACACATTGTGCATCTTACAGCAGTTACCTGAAAAAAAAAGAAAAGTAAGAGGAGCAAAAGATATACCTCCAGAGTCTTGGCTGGGCTCAAAAAGAGAAGGCGTGAAGCAGACATTTTGACAGCTTGAAGAAAGAAAGTGGAAACAGTCTGTGGCACTACAAATACACTGTGTGTTTCATTGACACAGTTTGCTCTCAGTAGATTCTAAAACGTGATTTGAAGGTATGAGAGACTGAGGTGGCTACCATCTGCCCTAATGCTAATTAATCTGAGGAAAATAAAATAATGTAATTAACCAAAATAAAGTTAATTTAAATACATGCTCATAAAAAAAGTTATATTTTGAAGGAACTGTATGTTTATATTGTAAGTTACCATAAGACACAGCTAGGCCAATTTAAATGATAGACTCTAAAAAAAATCTTCAATCTTCATCAAAGTCTGTAAATTATGTGTGTTAGTGTTGTTCTGTATATGAAAAATGTTTGCTTCCATGTGGGCATATTGTTAGATGCATGTTTATGCAGAGTAAAACATCATTCCAAGCAAATATATCAATATTTCATAGCTTAATTCATTATGCAAATTCCTCAACTGAATATTTTAGTAATTGGTTAGGACATGAGACCCCCTCCTTCCCCATTCCATGTGTCTCTTTTGCACAAAGGCAGCGGTTGGACAGCTCACTGGTGGGAATTACCTTTTGGCTGGCACTAAATAATTTTTATTTCTAATTTATTTCATGACAATGGGCACACGCAAAGGGAGAGTCCCCTCAGTCAGCCAAGTGCCTTGTTGGCAATGATTGATTACCCAATATCTAATTAGCTGAGATCCAATCACTTATTATGCAGAGTGTGGGACAAACAAACTGAAGTCAACTGTCAGCCAATTGATTGATGACACTCCCAATCCTGCTTTTGTTTGCTCTAATGTCCTGATGCTTGTTACAACCACTAAAGCTCGCTCGGACAATGCAGTCTGTCACGGTGATGGTGAGTTGCCGGCCTCCCGTCTTTCTCACCAACGGAAACACTCATTTTTAGTGATTGTGTGTGTATTTACAAGTGTGCATGTGTTTATGTGTGAAGAAAATCTGTGTGATATAGGTGCATGTGCGTGCGTGTGTCAGTGTGTCCGTGTGAAATAATATAGTGTTGAAGACAGGGCAAGATTTGTTAGGTTTTTGGCCCTATTAAATGAAGGTCTCCTCTCCTCACACTGAGGGCAGGTTGGTTTTTAACACGAAGAGGGGAAAGGGAGCAGCATCATGAGGAAAGGACATTTTCATCACAATGTCTCATTTTTTTAGGCTTGGAATTACTTGGACAAGTTATATTCAACTTTACATTTTATTTTAGTTTATTTCATTTAGATGTAGACTTTAAAGAACCTGTAGAGCAGGCTGTCTTTCACAGCCATTTAAAAGTGAAATAGTTTTTTGTCTTTTGGACTTAATCCTACATTTTTGATGTAATATGTTTCTGACCACCTGTTGAAGTGTGGAGCATGAATGAAACAGTAATGCCAGTCATGCAATATACATTATACATGTCATACATGTCATTCTGTTTCCAGGTCATACAGATTAAGTTATCAAACGGAGATTAAGTTATCAAACGGTAAACCTTTAGTTTACTTTACTTGGCAGACGCTTTTATCCAAAGCGACTTACAAGAAGACACAAGCAATTACCATTCGGGTTCTGTAA
>JAUMHL010000009.1:16258590-16310046 GCA_032362345.1 Sandelia bainsii | reverse complement strand
CAAGTGAGTTTTCAAATGTTTTTTAAAGGTGGTGATAGTCTCGGCTAGTCGAATGGAGCAGGGCAAGTCATTCCACCTTCTGACAAGAAACTCAATGTATGCAGCACAGGGGATGAACTAGCTGTTGTTTTATTTGTGTCAGGCAACAAATGCAAAGAAATGCCACAAAAATATGCAAACACACACACACACACACACACATTTGTGTTTTTTGCGTGATTTGTTTGTGAACTGCCACACATCTCTTGTACCTTCACTTTTTTGATGGTTTTGAATTTTTGCTGTAACATTGTATTCAAACCATAACACATAACAGCCCATTGCATTTTTATTGCTAAAAAGATTTTTGTTATTGTTGTTATTACTAAAAAGCATTATTATTATCATGTTCATACAAGAATTCTTTTACAATTGCTGTCTACATATATTAACCACTACTGCAGTGAAAAATCCAGGTGCTTTGAATAGTGTTAATGTGTAAATGTTACTCTATATCCTTCAGTGAGATCCATGACTGAATCTCAACAATTATCATGTTGAACAGACACTTTTTTTTGTTCTTTATTGTGTCTACACACAATTTATTACATTTGTGTATAATTCAATGTTCTTTTTTTCCTTTGAACACCAAACAGCAGAGCGAAATGACAATTTGACATCATTAAAAATGTATAGCGACTCAGGGGCTTTAGGGGCTTCCATTAGTAAATAGGGTCTAAAACTCACTCAGATGTGCAAGCACACACACACAATCATGCACACATAGCAAGTGGGTGGGGGTGTTATCGAAAGCTAACATTATCAAGGTTCAAGGATGGGGGCCTTTGAGATCCAGCAGTAATTTATTGTGAGATATTCAGCATCTGATCTCAGTGACAGTAGCCTCTGGCTTGATTCATAAGAGCTGAAATGTCTCTCTTCTCACCTGTGTGTGTATGTGTGAATGCTTGTATGCATGCATGCATAATTGTGTATGTTTTCTGTATGTGTGTGTAAAGGTTGGACAGAAGGACTGCGAGGGCTGAATTCTCTGACATACATCAAACAACTGAAGACAGATGCCTGGACAGTATTAATCAAAAATTTCCAATTTCCTTAAGAATTAATCATTAAATAATTAATTTGGCAGCTACAGGCAGCAGTTAAAGGGGGGTTTTGCCATCCTGCTGGTTAGAATTAGTCCTTGTCAAGAGGCTAGATTGATATATTTATTATTTATCAGATTAATCATTACTGGAGACATTAGGATCCACTGTTGAGATCATACCGGTTATAGCGTAGGTTGGGGCGAGAGAGAGAAGGCAGGATCAAATGAGAAAAACAGAGAGTGGCAGGTGGCAGCCGTGTGTGGTGATTACAGTGTAAGGTGGTCAAGGGTACACTAGAGGGTCTGGACACACATGCACACGCACATCAACGCAATCTAAAGAGGGGGTGGTGGGCAGGACGTGGCTCTAGCCCGGAGCACTTCTTGTTTCTAAAGCCAGTACAGCAGAATGGTGGAAGGGGGAGAACGGCAAAGATGTCATTGATCCAATGGCTTCACAGAGGTCAGGGCAGGTCCCGGGGTCATTTCTGTTCACAATAAATGTCTGGAGAATATCCCTGAGGCTGTGGTGACTGACCATCTCATATCAAAACAATAACTGTCTCTCTCATTACCCCCAAAACAATCTCCATTTTTTTTTTTTTTTGTGAGGGTTGAGCATTACTGAAGGTCATATTGTAACGTTGTCTGGCTGATTTGGGTCTCAAATTGTTAATGGAAAAAAAGTAACCTAGCTGGAGTAATTGATATTTAGATCACTTGAAAAATTTAACGTAGTATGTTTTAATAATTAAATAACTAATTTTAACCCAAACCACAGCCTTTTGACCAACCCTCAGAAAAAAAATAAAGTTCAGTAGTTCCAGTAGATGGAGTTGAATATGTGTTTCTCTTGTTGTTAACACACAACCATAATTAGCATTTTTGGAAAGGGCTATGAACTATAAGAAATGCAATAATAACAATACATGTATATCACATCCACTGTTTAATTTACAATAAAAGTGCAGTAGACATATTTGAGTGAAAATCTTACACAGATGACAAAAGTACTTTGCACTGTATTGTTACTTACTGTTATACTGAACTATAATGGTTTATTGTTTGTCTAAACACATCTTTTGGCAAAAAGTGAACATGAGCTACAGTAAACTAGATAATATATTGTATGCAATCGAGACTCGGTAAGTTTATTCTTATAAGGGCACTTTTAGTACTTGAAAATTGTATTCATTAGTAGCAAAACAGCTTCTTCTGACTGCAGCAAAGATATCTTCTTACTTAAGAGACTGTCTTCTGTCCTCCAAAACCTTACACTATCACAGTGACAACCACGTCTTCTATAGACAATTCAGTACATGGGATATCCTGACATCATGAATTGTAGAAATAAAGCAAATTGATAAAAGATGATACTGATATGTTTCCTGTTTGCCTGTTTGGAGACAATGCAAAATTGCAAAATGGTTAATTTATTGTCTTAAATAATCTTGGGTTGGTTTGCACTATGCTTCAAGTCATTGCCTAGTTGCACTGTGAAACACTGTTCATTGAGTTATGAAGCATTGATTTGACTAGATAATTTAGAGTGCAGTAACATCTGCTGCTGCAGACTTTATGACACAAACAAAGGAGGTAATGTATCTATTTGGAGGTAGACAGTCCTCACTGGGAGGAAGCCAACTGGATGGTTGGATTGCAAAACCCATGATTTTCCAATAGGAGAAAGACTTTTGAGTATGTTCTAACCATGATCATTCAATAACTTATTTTAACCCAAACCACAATCTTTTTACTAACCCTAACCTTCTAGTTTGTGCTTAAACCCAATCAAATTGTTCTTGTTTTTCAATGTAACCACACCCTGATGGTTCCACAGTCAAAACTGTATTTATGATAGATTACATGGTGAGCATGATATGCTAGCCACCATTATGGACTTATTTCAATAGATACTTGCTGCCACAGGGGTGCTATTTCACCATATATCAAGTAACATTTACCAACTGTCATAGGCGTGCTATTCCAACATACGCCTGCTGCAATGTGGACATATTTACATTTACTATTTACATTTTATGTTGATATTTGATAAATTAGATTAGATATAGATAGAAATAGGTTAGATTTGTATTACTATTTATACTTTATTCCCACATTTTCACCACGTTAAATTTTGTTTAATTAGCCCTAATATATTTTTCTATTAACATGTATTATCCCCACTACCATTAAATAACTGCCTTTGAGCAGGGCCTGGGACATACATTAGTTTGACAGCAATAAAGGTCATCATCTTCTCCATTGTTATTTGACAACATTTAAGACAAAATCTCTAATAACTCAAGTAAAAGCCAAAATTTTGCTATACTCTTGTGCCCCTCATGTCATACAGCACTTCCACAGAAGATATGCCTGAAACAGCTGTACTTGCCACAATGTGTTAATTGAAGCATAAAAAGTGAAATTACTATTCCACTCCATTCACCTTTCCCCTCCTCTTGCTGCATTCTTATCTTACAAATGGATCTGGCCAGCAAATTTAGAGGTGTAATTGTACATCACAACACAGAAACCGAGATGAGAAGTGGCGCTCCCAGTACTGTGCCTGACACCTATTCCTTTGCCGACACAATCAAAAACGAGTTCATGTCAGTGTGAAAAACCCATTTGTGTTCAAAAACAAAACACATCCTCATCTAATAATGGGGTAAATCACTCAGTTATCACCAACCATGCAAAGCAAGACTTCATCAAGAGGGATGCTAAACCCAGGTCTTCGCTTTCTACTGGAAAGGAAGGCAGATGAGAACAGGAGGGGTCAGCGATGGAGGGAGGAATAAAAGGTAGGAACTCAGAAAGGATACCCCTTTTGTGGAGAGGAAGAATCCATTTTGCAAGATGATTTGACTTCAAATCTGCAGGGACTAACCCTTGACATGAAGTCATATTGTGTTGGAGTTTTAGCCCTAAATTCATACATCAATTATTTACTGTCAACACCGATTGTATAAATGTAGGAAATTACGAAGGATGGGTATTTTCTCTCAGGCAGAAACAATGTGATACACCGGACACACTCCACCTAATGTGTCAGACCCAGTGTCCACGCAGTGTCCGACGGAGGAATTATTTATGCATTAGAAAACTGTGTACTGGGGCAAAGTAAAAAAAAAAAAACAGACACATTATTTTAAACCTTTCATAACATGCATCAATATTTCAGCAGAAATAAATAAAGGATGGCGGGCTTGTTTGGAGGACAGCTGTAGCTCGCTTCGCTTGGCTAGCTTGGAGCAGGGGCTCTTGGGATGCCACGCATACCAGCCCCCAGTAAAACCCCTCCATCTCTTTTTAATCATCCACTTAGAACAGGGTGACTGGAGGAGCTGTCAAGGTTAGCTCCTTTGATGGTAGAGGATGGATACATTGTGGGGCAGAGGCAAAAGAGGAGGGAGGAGTCACTTTTTGTTTAGAAGACAAATAAAAGATAAAAATATATATATAAGTCAGGTACGATGTTGATGTTACCAAAGCAGCCAATCTTCCCCATAGGAAAAAAAGTTATTCTGGGAATGGAAAGGTCACTGGAGTGGTCTGATTGTAATTAACTTTTGCTGATGGGCTTGAAGAGTTAGTGACACAGAGATGCAAAGAGAGTGAGAGAGAAAGCCCTCTAAGTGACTTTTGCAGGTGGTGAGTACAGTAGTCTTTATTCAGTGCAGAACAAGAGCTGCTGGCTGTGATTGCACAAATACCTTTGCATCCAATTACATTTTGTCTTGATTACTTATAATGCTGATGCATGTTCCACGACTCACCTCTTGGCAATTTTAACAGCTTCACCAACTCAGGGTCCTTGTTTTTGTTTATCAGGTTTGTAATTACTACAGAGAAATGTGTTGCTAACACATTACATAATAGACCTAAAAATTTCTTGTAAAGGAAAACATTGGCAAGTTAATAGCCAAATTGATTGCAATGCCATGTCTACCATTTCTCTTTGCAACACAATCATTCTGTCCTTTGATTTGTTCCCTTGCATTTGGAAAAATCAATTCTCCCAGGACTGAGAGAGAGAGGCCCAGAGAGGAGAGGAAAAGGGGAGAGAGAGCTTCTGTTGCAGGACAATGTGTAATGTGTTCTATTACAATCCCAATTGAGCCAGCAGGATGCTAAATTAAAGCTCATTTAAACAATCCACCGTAGAGTGAATTCAAATCCAGACTCCACGGTTGTAAGCCAGAGATGTGTGTGCATATGTGCGTTTTTCTCACATGCATATGCCTGCACAGGGGAGCTATATGGCTTTGGAAAAGTATGTCTTTTTTTTCATGCTGACATCTTTTAAAGGTCAAAACCCTGCAAGGAAATGTAGAGATAGGACAGGTAACACAGGCTGGATTCTGTCCTGTGTGTTTGACAGCTCTGCATACTGGTTAGCTTCCGCAGGAAAAAGAAGTTTTGCCAAGAGAGATGCATTTACATCATCGATTAGGCCCAAGTACCACTGTAAATATCAAGTAACAACACAAGGGACAGAGTTTGACATTGCTCCTGTGATTTTATTTCATCTGTTGCCTCAGTGGAGTGAAAGTATCTGTTTTCTAGATATGTTATCTTTAATCAGAGTTAAGTTACAGCCTAGACAGGAACAGGAATAACAAAGTAAGATCAAAAACTCATTTGGCCTTGACTTGACACAAGTGATTTCTGCATTGCTTAATTTATGTTTTACCACTTTGTACTTGATATAAATATAATATATATACATAAATATAAAAGTGAAATGCAAACTGTTTAAAATCCACTTGTTTATGCTTAAGTCCAACTTCTAAAACTTCTTTAAACACTATATGGGGGGTTAGCAAGCATAAGTAGATGCCACATTATTACATGTACATACCAGCCCAGGGATATTTAGTGTGACTGTGGTCCCTTCATATTCTACAGAAGTTTGTTTTTTGTACTTGTAAGAGGGAAGTCTCTACGGTGGTTTGTCTAAGCAGGCTCACCTTAAAAAAACCTTGCCACTCTCACACTAGCCAGTTGGATCACTGCTGCTTATCACAGGCAGATGCAAGTCCTCTCTGAATATAAAACACTTGTACTACTGCCCTCTAGAGATTTGGTAAAGGCAACAAATCTCATTCTCCAGCAACAAATGTTATCAGGGACCTTCTTCTGTGTCTGCTTTCTCAAGCGGTGTCACAACACTCAGCCTGTGTGTAGGGCCTGACACCAAAGCACGCTTCCAAGGAAATATGATGAGATGAATATTATTAGTCTAAGTGCATTTGGCTGCACATTTATGTTTATTTTTGACAAGTTAACACATGTAGACCAATGGTCACTTGAGAACCTAGCTGTTGGTGATGAATGACTGCTACACTGACATTCACTGGTGTTCTTTACTTATTTATTTATTTTACTTATTAGTCTTACTTATTATTTGCAAGGATGGTGGTGCAATTACTAACATGTCTAAGAACCCCAGGGTTGGTGGTTCTGCATCAAAAAGTGAAAATTAGAGGGTAACTATTATATTCAAGGAAACACATTTTAATTTAAAATAAATGTCCCATATGTTGTTGACTTTGTTCGTTCAGTAGCGCCTGGCATTGTAACACAGCGTACACAGCTGCATCGCGCTGAGCTGAGCAGAATGGAGGGATGATTTCTTTCCCTTCTGGAAGCCTGAGGAGAATTAAAGGTGCCAGTTTGAGTCTTTCAGATCTTTACACCCTTCTCCAGTGATGCTCTCCTCATCCCAATAAACTGTCCCTTTTTATGCGTTTTTAGTTCACCCACTTATAATCTGGCAAGATAGCTCCTTCTCCATAGCTGTAAGCGGTATAACTCTTCCCTGCCTTGCTTTATCTCCATGTTCCTACAAGCCAGCTTGAATGGGGAAACCATTATCTCTGGACTCACAAAGGAGCCAGACGTCCACATTCAAGATGTTCCATACATGATATATTGATCAATTCGTGGAGACTAATAGCATTGTAATGAACGGAGAAGGGAACGGAGTTAATGTCTCCAGGGTTCATGCAAACTGCAAACTGCAAATGAAGCACTCAGTGACACAAAAGGTCTGGTCCGGTGAATTATAATTAGATCCTGGCCTCAATAAAAGTCAAGGGGTTGTTACTCAGCCCTCTACTTAATTTGCTACTGACTCTGATGACAGCCAAAAGAAAAGACTGGTTAGTTGAGGGTAAGATGTTAGAGTCACTTAGAGTGTTGACATAACAGAAGCAAGCTTACATCAAGCTCTTATGGAAGACAATTTAGCTAATGTTTTGGAATCATGCACATAAAAGTGTTCAATGAGTTTTTTACTCATGGTGGAGCTGCAGTATATTGTTGAAATTAACACATTTGAGAGCCAGTCTGTGTTTTCTCCATTCCAAAAGGCTTAAGGGAAAAACAGTGAGGAGCATAAGGAGTGCAGCGACAAGCGGCAAAGAGAGAAGAAAAAGAAGAGAGGTGCCAAAAACAAGATTAGCCTTTCAAACACTTCTGAGTAGCGCTGCTTTCAAGCAAGCAACTGACTGTGCTGGAAACCATATCTTAAACACATGTTTGCACTGAGGAGCGTTTTGCCTAACAAAACTGACAACCATTTTATTAACTCATTCACTGAGACTGAACTAATCAAGCTCTAAAGAAGCGAGCAATTCTGCCAAATAAAGTTTTTTAACTTTTACACTGTAAGAAAATACTCCTATGAGCTTTTATAGTAAATTTCAATGAGAAGAATACAAACAAATAGCAAAACATTTCTCAACTTATTGAATTTTGTCCATTTTACAAAACAATATGTGGACACATTTCAATGTTCCCAGATAAAACTAGTATATAAGTATTCTGTAGGCAGTTGGGAAAAATGAAAAGGGTCAAGGAGAAAGAAAAAAAAAACAATAATCACAAATTTATTAAGAATGCCACTTTAATCATATATACCCACACAAAAGTGTGAATTGCACCAGCTGGAAACATATAGTGATGTATCATTATTGCTGTCGTTTGTTTTGTTCATATCAGTACAATGACATGCACAGTGGATACAACCTCAGGGATATATATTTCTGACAACTGCAGCAGATAAAAAAAAATCCACTTTAGGCCATATGTAACTCCTGTGTCAGCTACACAGTCAAGTACTTTTTTTCACTACGAGCCAACACCTTTTAATCTTCTCCTCTTTGTTATGAATAAAGCTAAGTATATTACTCACTGACAACAATGCCTCTCCCCTCAATTTATGTTCCAGCAACCTCACAGCACGAGGGACAATTTGTATCTTTCTATGCAGGCTCTCAGCTATATGTTTAGAAGCAGGAGGGGAGGGGATCTGTAGGTATCTGATATGCTTGGGTTTAGTAGAAAAAACAATGGGGGCCTCTGGAGTAATGTTGGGCGATTTTTTTTCCTTTATGGAAACCACTCGAGGCAAAGCCCACCTACAGCTCAATGTGCGAACACGCCTCCTTTTCTAATCTGCTGCCATTCATTGGGCAAGAGAACTAACAAAGATGACTTTTGACAACCCAAGAAATCAAACTGCAGCTGTCAGAGCTTTTCTTGAAGAAAAAACATAGAGTAAAAGGAGCAGCCTACACAGTCAGCTCTCTTCACTCTTACCTCCTTCACTTAACCAGCACTTACACACACACACACACACACACACATTGAGTCATCCCTAGAAGCCTCATCCTTCGCTGCCTCTTCTGCTGCTCAACAAGAACTTTTGCTGACACTTCCCTCAGAAAAGAAGGTAAAAAAGAGGACAGCAGGGAAAAAAGAGTAAAGAGAGAGAAATGGATGGAGGGAGGGGATTTGAGTGAGGACTGAAGTGACACAGAGAGGGACAGAAAAGGCAGCTAAAGGGATTAAATAGAGAATTAGCTCACGTTTCAGAGGGTTCACTTTGCTGATCTGGTGAGCATTTCGGTTAGAGAACCTCTATCCATCCCTTCACTCTCCCTTCCTCCCACGATCCATCCCACCCTCCACTCCTCCACTCTATTTTCCTGTCTCAATAGGTTGGTAGAATTAGTCAGACTCTTGGCAGTCACTCCGGGTGTCACTTCATGGGTTCACTAAGGGCACCCCGGCTCCTTCTCCTCAGGCTTGGGGTCAGGGAAACGATGAAATCTCTGCGCGGTTCAAGCGAAACAAAGGCTGCCCTCCAAAAAACGTCTTGCTTGGGGGTGGTTGCTTGTGAAAAACTATGTTGTTCTGCGGCCCCATGCTTCTTGAATAGATTTGTTAAAGCCCCTATGGTTGGTTTATGCTAAACAGAGCTCTGGCATGAGGGAGCGGCCAAGGCAAGCCCAAGCCAGAACATCACTACTTTGTTAGCACCCGTCCACCCCCACCATCCAGCACACACTTTGATGCTTTTTTTTGGGGGGGGAGATACCCACTGAAATCCAAATCTCTCTCCCCCTCTCTTCTCTTTCCACTCTGCTCCTTCCATCCTACACCTTCAGTTCCCTCGCTTCCCCCTTTCTTCTATTTCTGCCATGCAAAGATAATCAGGTTTATGTAAAGTATGTGTGCTCTTTTGACAGTCGGCAATACCTCATTAATTCAATCACACCAAGCACCATTGTTCTCAAAGTGTTTGAAATGCGTACTGGGGAAGGGGGCCTTTTTTAATCCTGTCAATCAATGTTAACATTTTTCTAGCTGTTGCCATGGCTGAGGCCAGAGTTCATGAAAACAGAGAATATGAGCCAACAAAACAAGAATAAAGACTTATTTGAGATTGGTCTTTTTAAAAGGACATCTACCATGCACAAAAACACGAGAAGCAAATGTAGACAAGTTTGGACACTATAGCGTGGCTGAGGGGGGGTGAGAGAAAAGAGCATTTGGAAACCAAACAGGCGCCATAAAAACTTGACCCGAGAGGGCTCTGGGAAAAACCTGATGAATCGCCTTCCGGAAGAACTGTGGTTATGCTCCCCTTGTGCGTTCTCCAATAGCACAATGACTAATACATTTCAACACATGACTCTGAGGGTTCCATACTGTTGTAATGCACTGCTGGAATGCTGATACTACACCATAGAAACTGATAACTCAATTTTTTTTTTTTTGAAAGGGTAAATGCTTTACACTGCATTTTTATTACAAAAATGACTTTTAATAACTGTATTTTTCCAGTGCTTGTGTGTATGGTTTTGGCATGTCTATTTTTGGAAAACGTATCATATACCAGACATTGCAAATCATGCTCCACAAGCTTCCTTTTCAGTAAAAATAACAATACATGCAAATGTTCTATTATAATTTTGTCAGATAAATATTAGAAATATATATATAACATATGTTTTCTTATCAACTTAAACACAAAACAGAAGCTCACAATGTACTGGATAGATAGTGGTAATGAATTAATTAAATCAATAAAAAACATTACTCTAAAGAGTTAAATAGACATATTCAGAAGAACAGATGCAGACACATATTGGCACACAAACATATACACACAATCAAGACAAATGGCCATGTCTGCCCTCTAGTTGCCACTAAGTCAGTGACACTACTGTATATCCCACAGAGATATAGCACTGAAGTTACTGAGATTACACCATAGTGCTACAACACTGCAGATAATTTATTTTGAATTTAAAAGATGAAATTAAACAGTAGAAATGTCTCTGTAATTGTAAATTATCAAGTAACATTTGATTTTTTAAATTACTGTTTTTTTACTCATTTACTTGTTACGTTTGCATATATCCGTGTTACTTATAACTAAGCTAAACACATTAAAGTATAGGTTCCAGTGTAAGATAATATTTTTTAAATTTAGATGAAAAATTTGGATCAGTCAACTTCTTAAGTAGATTTAAATGGTGCTTCTACATACCTATCATCTCTTTGTTTAATAAGCTCCGTAAATACTTCAGACTGAATTTAGGCACAAAAGTCAAACACACTTTCAGAAATAATTATTATTTAATTGTTCACATGCCAGTCTCATCAAACCTGTAAAAGCAGGAAATAAGACAAAATCATGTAAGGGTGGAAAGTTCTAGTGTTGGGAGATCCCAATCCTTTCTTCTCTGTCCATTTACAACCTAATCTGTTGCGAGAATGTAAAAAAGTAAAGTGAGAAGGAGACAGATTAAGCCATTGAAGTGCTGGGGGGGCTTCCTACGCATCACTGAGTCCTTTCAGACCAATTTAAACACTGTTTGTTTATTAGTGTCTTATGCATGGCATTAGTGGCCTAGCTTATCTTGGCACACATTTAGAGTGGCACAATACGGCACTGTTCAAAGCCCAGATATGACCGTGTGTCCGTGTGCGTGTGTGTGTGCATGGAAGCTCAGTTGTTCGCGATGCTTCTCAGACTTTGTTTAAGTAGTGAAAGACCATGTGAGACACAAATTATTGGCCAACGATGCACTTATGCTTTGTGTAAACATGCTCAACACAGCCAGTTGCTACACAGCTTCTGTGGCACTGACAAAAGACTTTAAGGTGCACAGAGGAGATTTGGTTTTAAACTAATCTCTCTTCAGTGTTTACCATATATGCATGGACATATCAGCTGCCACTGCTATTGTTTGAGAAATACCTACGGTTGCTATATCTGATAAAGACCAGTGTAATCCCTTTCTCTCTCTCTGACCCCACCACTCCACCCATCCCTTCTTCTAACACAGTCTTACTTTACTCAAAGCTTTGCCTCCTGTCTACTTTTCTGTCCAATTCTTTCATCCCATATATGACCTCTCTACATTTCTATCGCTCTTCTTTCTGAAACGTAGTCTGCACACATCATTGTCTTGATCTGTCAAATTGAAATATAACACAAAACTCATAAAATAGAAGACAAAACAATTTGTATCTTAATGTGAAATTTTAAAAGGTGGAATCTACAAAATAAAAGAATAACTAGTTTGCTGGGCTGATCTCCTCAGAAGTGGCCACTGCAAGGCAGTGTTGTGTGTAAAATTATTTAAGAAATGTGTGTGCTCCAAGAAAACTGCTACATGAAATTGCATTAAGCAAACACAGACACACATTACTGATCCTACTGTTAATTAAATTGTAAAAAACTGTCTGTGACATATCCTTATCTGGCAGTGACAGGCATTTCTTTCTTCCAGCATATTGGTCAGCTCGTCATGAGAGACAGAGCGAAAGAAGGAGAGAGCTAAAGAGATGCTGTCTTTCACTGTTAGTTTGTTGCATTCAAAATTTTTACTGCTAAATTTGGTAATAGGAAATTTGTGTCTGTGTGTGTACCTTGCTGAGTTCTGCAATCAACTTTTGTTGCTACCTTCTTTTAATATTATGAAATCTTTTTGAATGGTGGAGTCAGGTGCTTTTCAGTAATTTTTAGTCACATCATATACTCTTACAGACTTTAAAAGTAACAGGCATAGATATAGTTAAATGGGCCAGAAGGATGGTTAAGGACAATGTTGCACCCATAAAACTCACCTATTAATCCCACAGTAGATGCTTATTCTCAAAATCCAGTAAACATGTTATTTCTATTGTGTTATTAGGGAGAAGAATCAGTGTGCATATCTTCTAAGGCAATACAATTTGCTCTTCACTTTTATATGTGTTAAATGTAGATGTAGCTAACATGTTTCATTCCAGAAGCACAAGAACTACACTTCAATAACTGGTCTGCAAAAATACAATATCGGCTGCATTATTTTATCCACCTTTCTGGCACAAGTATTTGTACATTTAATGGTTGGCAACCAACAAGCTGCCAGCACCTTGTACCTCTGATTACCTCTGTATACACACAATGCACAACCACTACACTTCAATTTTGCTGGTTTGCAAGAGGTACTGTATGGTAATGGTTTGATACAAACTACAAAGTAGTTTGACAAACTATAACGTAGTTAGATTTTTTTTAGGAGTCTTCGGTGTGATGTTATTTTATTTTTATTTTTGCATTTTTTAAGCCTGATATTGTGATTTTCTAAAACTATAAAAATAAAATACTTTATGTTGCTATCGTTGTTTAGCAGTTTGAGAGCAACACATGTTCTCACCAACAAACGGTATAAGTTTTCCAAATAGGTGTGAATTTCAGCATTTCACCTGCACTTTGAGACATAGAATTATGTCTGATAAATCCCATGCATTGAAGATATTCACAGTAATTATACTTCTAATGCAACAAGAAACATAATAATCCAAATAACACTCTGAACAAATGCACACTGACATAATAGAAAATGTATGACAGAGACATTAAATAACCCTAAACTTTTCTGTATTTATAATATTTAAACACATGTGTTACAAAAAAGAAACTAATCTATAGACTGTAATGTTATTATTGAAATGTTTCCAGACAAACTTTTACATTTTGTGTCTTTTATGTGATTAATCTTCAGGGTAGAAGTAGTGTATATGAAATACACTGCATGTAACATAGATGTCTAAAGCAATCTCTGCCACAGAATCTGAGACATCTTCATTGTGTGAGTGAAGACAACATCCATCAACGTTGCATGAAAATAATTTGCCAGCTTTATTCAATCTACATACATCTTCTCCCCCCTCCTTTGCTCTACCTCCAAAACTCACTCAGATGAGACGCCATGAGATTGTTATCTTGCCTCGCCTTTGTATGAAAATCAAATTGGGAATTGCTTTTTTCCTTGATTCACTTCCATGCAAACAAAGAAGTTGTTTTTTATTTTCATGTAAATGTCTTTTTTATAGGAGGCGACAAGTGTAATCAATCTTCCTCAAGACAAGGTAGGAGGGCCTGCCGAGAGGGGATTATTGGTGCTTAGTAGCCCGGGGATCATAAAACAAGGAAATTGAAAGTGATATTTAATTGACACTGCCATTTCCACTGCACTGAGAAGTCTCGTCCCCCCATTGCCACATCTCTCCCACACGCCAGGCCATCTCGCTTGCCGCAGGTGAAAAGAGGGGAGGAAAGAACTTGCCAGAGCAAATTTCCTCTCAAACCCTCCTCTAGAACCCGGAGAGCAAGCTGTCAATCTCAGAGCACAGTGCTGTGAAAGAGACAAGGAGGGGAAAGTTTTACCTTGAGAAAAATAGATTTCAAAATGTCACTTCATCGGTGTGGTACACTATACTCAACAACATTGTGCATGTATGTGGACAAACATCTATTATACCTGTTTTATTTAGCATTCCCTCCACAGACCCTTTGTGGTTTTAAAAAGAGGTAAATTATGTTCTACATTAACTGTGTTTGTTGATGAGATGTGATGCTAAATTCAAAATTTTCCGCTATCCACTGTATATTCCTCGTGTTCACCATAGTGTATCTGTCATTTGCCACCACCAGTTTCACCATTTAACACTGCATGAATTAATAAGCCTTCATTCAATTATAACTAAGACAGTCTCAAGACGGTCTCATGCAACAATAAAAGAAGGAGTGGGAGTTGAGCAGAATTACTGCCTGACATACTGTCTCTGAAATGGAAAGTGACACTGACTAATTAAAGTAACCTAATGAGATCAGAAGGTTTTTTTTTTTTCTCTGAGGACTTGTACTAGAACAGGCACTGATCTGCCTCTCTGACCCCCGAATGGTAACTTATGACCTGACCTGTGGACTTGCTAGAGGTTCCCAGTGCATCAGCATATTCCATCTGGTCATTAAATAAAATCACTAATACTGAATAGAAACATAAAAAAATATCAAAGATCAAATACCCTGAATGACTTTATGGTAGTTCCAGCACATATTAATGCTGACTGTTTACTTCAGAACTGAAGTTAGTTTAACCAAAGCATGTGAATTTCAAAGTCAAAGTCAAAGGGATTAATGCTATTCTGGAAAGCTTGTTGGATTTAGGTAATGCCTAATTTACTCTATTTGTTGCAGTAAATTGATCATGACTTGAATTGGGAATAACTGGTTTGTTCATATTCAAATTTCAATAACAGGTTTAAATGTAGTTTTATCATTAGCTAAGGCTAATTGAGGCTAGCTGACTGATATAGTAGTTGTTGTTTTGCTGTGACACATCAACAGCAGGTTCAAGAGATTAGACATTACCAATCCAAAGCACAGTGATTGTGGTTTGTCTTTTTTAATTATTCTTTTTTATATTTATAGTTTTTATAATTTCTTTTTTCTATACATTACATACAATCCAAGTCTGATTCCAGTATTTCCCCAAATATGTGAGTTTCTGTATTTTAGCTTTGCAGGCAGACATGATTATTTTTGTATTGTCTCTGCTCATTATGCAAGATAGTTAAACCTGTTGTAACCTATACATGTATTATTATTTTAAATAATTTTTATATTGTTATTATACCATTATTCCATTGCAGCAACTGCAGCTATCCACCCACCCTGCCTGTCTGACAAGATGTATTTAAAAAGCTTGCTGCTGACCTACAGAGGCTTTAGGCAGGCTTTGGGGACAGGCAGCAATTGGTGTCAAAGAGAGGCCAAACGGCAATGATTTATAGCCTGGAAGATTTGACTGGCGAGGAGCGGCTGCTGCCACAATTATCTTTACTGCTAAACTCACACACTGACTGCAAGTTATTCCATTGGCTTCTGCCACTGCCGTCTACACACACAGACAACACGCACACACTGCTTTTTTACAAGTGCTGTTCATGTTTGAGTGGTTGGGCCTCTGCGTCTTTGGCCTGCCTTGTCCACTTAAAAGGGCATTAATCAATGGCTACTTTATAAATCAGGAGGTCCTTGCAGGCTCAAAGCGATTATGAGGTCAGAGCTCTGCAGAAGTACTTAACCAATCCCCAAACCCACCCGGACTTTATATATTTTGCTTCCTTGCGGCCAGGTGATTCATCATCATTCTCCCACTGAGCCGTAATGAAACAGGAAGGGAGGGAGGACTTGATGTAGGAAGATCAGGGAATAAAATGCTCCATTCTCTACCTACCTCTACCCACCAGTAACTCTCTGTTCTTCTTGTTACCCACTTTAACACTTCCTCTCTGCACAAATCCCTGGATGACTTGGAGGCACTTAATGCCAGGCCTATTCATCCAGTTTCCCCAAATTTTCTGAGACAAAGCGTCTTGAGCATGTAGTTACTGTCCTGAATATGATGACTTGGTGTGCCTATTAAGGATAGGCAGCACTTTTGGCTTCTGTCTGGTTTGACAGTAGAAGAAATAATACAGTATGTAAAAACAGGGATGGGGACAATGCAAAGGGTATAAGGGATGGAATTTGCAAAACTAGGGTGACAGACAAGAGGTTAGTAGAAGGGAGAGAGTGTGGGGAAGAGAATAGATGTTATTTTTTTTAGAAATCAAAACTAATGAAGTAACAGAGAAAGACATAGCTGTAGACAGTAAGCACAAGAAAACGATAAGCATAAGGGAAGAGGTCTTAACGACAGGCCTGGATGCATTAGACATTAGTCAAATGAGTAAGCAGAGTAAGACAACATCCTGTATGTAGTGCTCTGTCTAGAAAGAAATCTAATAGACACTTGAATGATGACCTTAGGTTACCTGTATAATGTCCAATTTACAGACAAACAATGTCAGATTACGGAGACACACTGAGTCCTTTTGAAGTGAAAGTATAGGAGAGAATAAAGGGCAAAGGGAAGGAAGTAACAAGGATGTGCAGCCACTTGTAAGGACACGTAGAAAGATGAAGTAAACTATAGAGACTAAGAGAAAGAAGAGGGGGAGGAATGAGGAAAATGGAGAATGATGAAGGGAAGATAGCTTCTTCTTCACCACATCTAGAGACAGATACTCAGTGTGGTTTTGACAGCGCAGGAGAGGCACTGGACGTATAGTGGAGAAGACAGTTTCCATTACTCGTGGCACCCACCGGAGAACAATTTGCTGAGGCTGGGTAAATTGTGATTTAAGAAGTGTAATGACATGTAATAATTTGCTGTCACTGTTGTCAGGCAGTAGACAAGGCAGGTCTCCTTAGCAGGGGGAGGAGGGAAGACAGAATAAAACAGGAAGTTGGACACAGTCAAAACAAATGAGAGGAGACATTGTATATGTGGGGAGGGGCAACTACAATTAAATCAATACTGGTGTATCGAAGCAATAATAAATGTTGTAGGAAAGTACAGGTTTTGGAGATTACAGTAGTAAACCTAAATACTAAAATAAGAAAGCCTATTGTTCCACACATTCGACTTGGTTTTACATCAGAAAGAAAGAAATGAGGTTAGTTACCTGATGGCTGCAACAGAAAGTAGTTAAAAGGGTTTCAAATAAACTTTAAATAACCCTTGTTAAAAATAAGTCTGGCACTTAATCCTCTTAGCCAGGCCAAGTTTGCCCTCAGCATTGTGCCTAAAGCGATTTATGTGCATAATACACTTATAAACAAGGAATTTGTGGTCATAGTAATTTGAGTATTTATTCTCAGTACTTTTATAGGGTATATCTCTTACGTCTCCTCAAGGCACACAGTGCAAGATGCACAACAAAATTATTAGTTGTCTGAACTTCAGGTCACATAATGTCAGTACTTTGATTTGCAGGTCCTGTTACAAGTCAAATTAAAATAGTTGTTGGCTGGTTGTTTATAACAAACATTCAGTGTTCCAACCTCTTGGTGCACCTTTTTGTTTTTCATATAAAGTGTCTAAGGAATGATGCCCTTAGAATTGTGTAAACCTTTATTATCCCAGTACACAACCCAACCTATGGGCATTCAACAAAGGAGTTTTATCTTTGACATATGTAATTTATGAAAAATAAAGCACAAGCTTCACTGTTATTAATGCCTCATCACAAGCTCCAATAGAGCAGGGAATCGTACTGTAGGCTTTGAGTGATTATGTTATCACTTTTAGTGTATGCTTTGCATAGACGTGCACAGATTTAGAAGTGAAAGAGGACGGTAGACTTGTGAAACTGAATCTCTCTACAGGATGCTTACATGGATGCAATACATTAAATACAATGAGGCATGCGTGCATGTTTTATTTATTTGCAAATACTGCATTATTCTACTTTTTTAAGACTTAGCAAAATTAATATAGCTGAGAAATATTTAAAAAGGTACAGAGACAACAATTTACTCAATTCAGTTTATCACTGAGAACATGTGGTGCAATAATGTCACAAAAAATCAGTGTAAAAGTGTGAAAATTGTGTGTTTTACTTTTTTTTCTATTCTATTCAGACTGTACTCTGTGTAACAACTTTTACCGCAGAATCAACATTAACACACTGCCAGGCATGAAAGCCATATTTGACTTTTTTTTCTTAACTCAGCAGATAACTACACTGGGCATACATATGTTTATCACAGTAATATCTCTATTACAAGTCCCTTGCTTAAAAGAAATACATTATGCATGCAGGCAGAACACTAAATGCCATAAATCAAAGTGAATATGAAATGGGATTACAAAGCAGCACAGTGACTAAGAAGCAGTGACAAGACCAATTCAACATCTTTTATGGCAAAAATCTTGGGTTTCTGCTATATAGTATTAAACATTTGCTAAATTACATGGACAAGCCATGCCCATGCTTTTGTCTTACTCCATCCTCTCTAATACATGTCCCTTCCTTTCTCTCTGTCTGTACTGCTTCTAAGCGCAAAGTTGTTTGATCATAAATTGTTGAAGTGCAATGACTTGTCTCCTCCACTTTCACTCAGTGGTCCTAGTAGTAGCAAGAACAGATTAAAAAAGTCTGCCACACTACCCAACCGGTCTCAGCATACCATTAGCATATATATGAGATTTGAGACATTTTCTAATATTCTCCAGCAGGACTCATCTGTCATGGCCTAGTGATGAATTATAAAATGCTTGTTTGGGTGTGAGGAAGCTGGAAAAGTGTGCCTGTATAACTGTTACTATGCCTGCGTTAAAAAAGGAGGGGGAGAAAATCAGTGTAGAGAATAAAAAAATAAGTTTTATGCATGTTATTACCTATGCCATTAGTCAATGTGTGTGGGAACTGGTAACAACTCCTGTACACGTGTCACAAAGTTACAGGAGAGGTGAATGGAGAATATTCTTCTTGTTCAAACATAGTAAACATAGTCCAAAGAAACAGGATATGAACCAAATATTGCAACGCATCACTCAACATACGAATACACACACTGACTGTTTCTCTGTGGTTCTAGGAATGTTAGGGGAGCTTATACATATAGTAGACAAGTGCATGGTGACTGGGTCTGTACAATACTCATAAGAGGCTGGACATCATCATACATACATATGTGAAGGGGCAACTTTGCTGGACAGTAAATGCAGTATAGGTGAAGCAGAAATGTCTGTTCATGAGGGCCTCACTTCCCACCCATGATGATGATGGTTTTCTGCATGGAGGCTGAATGCTTTCAAAACAACTTTTAGACTTGGTTGACTCAGGGTACAGCACTTGGTATTAGGGGCAAGTGGACTGAGGACTCAAGTATTTCGGGTGAGAATGAATAGGATGTTTGGGAAGCTCACCTGATGGTTTGTAGGTACAATGCTTTTGACAAAAAAACGTACCCTATTTTCTGGCAGTTATATTAAGTAATTGAAACGTAATTGAAAACTCCACAGATGCTGTCATTGTCCCATGGATGGGATTAGCTTATTTTATATTGCGTAAGTGTAGTAGCCGTGCTTTAACTCTTTGATCTTTGGTCTTGTGTCGTTAAAACTTGTTTAACTCATTTTCATTTTTTAAATCGGGGAATGTGACTCTTTACAAAATAATTTTGTTTTGCTGATCCATTCAGCTGCATCTGAATGTCAGCGACCGTACCCTCAAGAGCACATGGTCCTTTTTCAGACTTCCAAAACATTTTTATACAACAACTTGGTTGGTCAGGAAAGTAGAAGAGGTACTGTGAACAGTCAAACAGTCTCAGTTAATTTTTTAGGATCAAACCAAGGGTTTAAGGCGAATAACTACTGAACTTACATTTAAGTGGGCAGAATAAGAACCCCGATGGCATGATCCTGTAACATATGTTTCTCCTTTATACTGGACATGTTCAAGTAGGCGAAAGTCATATGAGTTCTAGTATTCAACAGAATATATAGGGTATATGTTTATTTTATAAGTATGCATTGCTCAGATTTTCACCTCTTATAAAAACAATATATTACACTTAGCAGAAATATACAATGCATGCATCATAGTGTATTAAATATATAAAAACTTTTAGTCAACAAGTTTAATTACAGCTTACACTATGTATTATTTACCTTAGAGAGAGTTTAACCGTCACATCTTATGCTGTGACAGAGGAGGTGTAATTCTTTATAAAGCTTTATATTCCAACTCCTTGCAAATATCCCATGTGTTAATTAAATGAGTAAAAAGTGCAGTGGCCTGTGTCCTAAATTAATTGCTTTCTATTAGATTACTTTATTGTAGATACACCAAGCCATATTATTAACATTGTTGTACATTCTCCTACATTCAATTTCCTTGAACATTATTACTGAGCGAAATCATTCTCTCTTTCTTGTGCTGTCTCTCTCTCTCTCTCTCTTTCTTCCTTCTCAAGATTGTTCCAAATTTTGTCATGGTGCATTCTGCTCAGTTAATTAAAGAGGGCTAAAGTGCAGTGGCCTGTATCCTATTGCCATCAAATCCATAACTTAGAGAAAAAAAACATTTACATTAACTTACTATTAATACCGCCTGCACCCACTTTTCAATTCCCGCTAAGTATGATCTTACACAATAATCGCTGTTGCCTGTAAGACAAAAAAGGCGAAGAAGTCCATGAGGGGGACAAGAGAAATTTGATGCTGCTGTTAATTAAACAAATTAAAGTGCACCAGGCTGTGTCTTGAAAAACAGCTTTGAGTAATAAAAATATAACAAAAAAAATCTCACCCTCTTCTTCCTTTCAATTCAGCTTTAAATACTATTACACAAGGTAATGGAGTTTGGGAATGGGAACTTCTTGATAGCTGTCAGAAAGAAAGAGCGAGTGAGGGAATAGGCAGAGAATGCCTTGTATTTCTTTCTTTTTTAATAAAACAACCAAGCTCAGCAGTCTGTATCCTATCTCAGCTATTGCATCTATTGGATTGGATTATTTTACATTTTGATTGAAACGATGTCCATGCCAGATAAAAGCACAGACCCCAGCTGTTGTAATTGAATCAGGGTGGAGTTGTTTATTCGGTTGATCTACAGCAGTGATTTGCTTGTCCTAACACCCAATGCATAAAAGATCCACTCTTGTTTAACACACTGCTGATTAGATCTGTTTAAAATGGCGAAACAAGAGGCGTCCGTGTCCAGAGATGGGCAGGCATAAAGATAATACATATAACAGCATCAGGAGATGAGGGGGGGGAGAGAGAGAGAGAGAAGCAGCAGAGGAGAAGATAGAAAGGAGAATACAAAGGGGGCCCCCATATTCTCTCGCTCTCTTGATGGTATTGAGTGTGTGTGTTTGAGTGCTGCAAATGCACCATCTGCTTAACTTTCTAAGCGAAACTAAAACTTTCAGTAAATAAATTTCACATACCAAAGTTGCCAGATGCACATGAGGGCTTGAATAACATTTAAAACATTTAAATAAAAACTAAAAAGAAGTGAGGGTAAGTTCACCCCCAACAAAAGATTCTTCTGAGAATGTAGAACAGCTTTTCTGCAGTTGAAAAGTACTAAGGCTCTAAATTATATCAAAAATGGCCATGAATTATGGTAATGAATTTGCATTCACTTAATCACAATGAACATATCACAAACATGAAATTACATAAAAATCTTGAGTGTTCAGCTTTAGACTATGCACAAGTGAACCTTATTTATGAGGACTACTAAATGTATGCTACACAATGGATGGTTGATCATCAAATAATGACTCTTATCACACTGGAGTGAAATGCACATCAATCATGCTGAGAAAAAGGTGAACATCAACCCCAGTGTGCAATGCGTGCTGATTTCAGTATCACTCCTTGAGGGACCACATATGAAAACATAATCTGTTTATATTGTGATACCCCTCGAACAACAATAACTATGTCAAGGGCACCGACAAAAGTCTCGAATATGTTTACAAATTTTCCTATCATATATGTGATAAGAGGCCTTCTTTTAGGTAAATATCAACGTCACTTCAGGTTAATTCGACCTTTGGGATAATCCCTATCAACTCTAATGAAAGTGTTTAGAAAACTTGTCATATCATAATCATCGCCTAAATACTATGTTAAATATAAGCTATTTTGAGGTTTTTAGTCTTCTGAAAATACATAAGTAAATGTTTGTTACATACAATGTACATGCACATTCTATTTAGATATTGAAAGCACATTAATTCTGTATATTGAGCAGTTTAGCATGGCTGTAAACCTTTAGGAAAAATGCTCCATGTACACTATGGCCTAATAGTGACAATGAATGCTGCAATCACAATTACCAGCATTGAACAGTAAACAACAGAATGATAACTTTGTAGCAATTATATTGTTTTGAAAATGTAATCATCATAAAACTAGTCACATTTGGCATTAAACTACAAACAGGATATGTATCAACACTGAACTGTTCTCAGGACACAAAACACTGTGTAATCTTTGACATTTAGTAACATTTATATTAGGTTAACATTTGTCAGAAAGTCTAACCTTTGTTCTTCCTTCTCTGTATATTATCTGCATATTAAACAATTGCATCTGATTTTATCATAAAAAAAAGCTTTTACAAAAACCACAGATCATGTTTTTAACACTTTCTCACTTTTCAGGCACATTTGGGTCTCCTCACTATAATCAATCATCTCTATTAAGAGCCATATCTCGTGCTCTGCCAGCCATGACCCCTGGACAGCTGAGCTCCGATTGTATCACTGCATGCGTGCCACGTTTTACTTACCCTGACACCCCTGTGTTGCTTTACACCTCTCTCTCCTGTCTGCTCATGTAGTGTTATAAGCATCCTGTTGTCTTGTAGTTGTTTTATCAGGCTACTGCAGTTGCTCACTGTGGCCCTTCGGTAACCCGAATAACCTGAAACACCGAAACATCTCAGACACATGAACTCCACACATATAGCTGAAAACAGAGACATGTATAGTACACAACAATACGGTGTTCTTGATTAATTGAAAATATTAATCACACCTACAGCAAAACACTTTTAAAAAAGTTTATTCCCTACAAATCTCTGCATTCATATATAAAATATAACTTTATATATTTTGTACTTTGTGTATTTTTTTCTTTAGTCAAAATACAATAAAAATCAGTGATATCAATATTGGTATAATAGGCATTAAAAAATATGATCATAGTAACAAATACTTCACACTAATGAGATAGCAACTCAGAGTAAGCGTAGGAGTTGTTTAACAAATACTGTAAATAGCACACTCGTCGTTCATAATTTTGTGTTGAAATACAGTTTAAGAATTGTCATTTTGAAGATGTAAAATATTTTAGGAATCTTAGGCTTAAAGACTAAGATTCCACATGTAGAATCTTAGTCACATAGAAAGTCACCGCCTCTTCATTTGAAGCAAACCTGAGTTAAGCCTCGTCAGTCAAAGGAGTTGATTTAAGCCTTTTTACTTATAAGTAAAGTGCCTACAGACTGGTTGACTTGTGAAAAATTTAAGGTTTAAAAATTATAGAGGGGATTTCTTCTGCAAATTATGCTACATAAATTATTAATCTGAACTGATTTACAAATAATGATTAATAATTGTAAATTATAATACTTAATAATAAAACAAATCGATGAAGTTTACATTAGCAGTACCGGGCAGATAATATGACCAAACTTTTTTTTTTTATTCTTGTTTTTTCATGTCTATGTAGATTGAAACATGTGGAGTTTGCAGTAGGATGTAAATTACTTCTTAGATTATACTGTATATAGTATATGCATCAAAAACCAAATTATAATCATAATCAATCACAAACAAGTCCTTATGTTAATAACATAAATAGAAAACAAAGGGACATGTAAATATAGTGTAAAGAATACACATTTTTTACTTTTACACTTGAGCTCTTTTACACTGTATATGACCTACGTGAGTTAATGACATATCATACATGTACTTTTAGTGCTAAAATAATAATTAATAGTTTGTTTTTATCTGTTAACATAAGTAGGGATCAAGCTGAGTAAAACCAAACAAACAAAAAAACACTTGCAACCAGCATGCAGTTTTTCTTTGAAAGATAAAAATGTTGCATGTCTTCAGCATTTGTTGGTTTGTAGATCCCAGCAGATATCAATGCACATAGTCACATGTATTACTCAGGCTGCCGCTTGTCATGTTGGAGATATTTTCATCAGTCCACACCAGAAAGAGAGAGAGCAAGAAAGGATTAAACATAGATGTTCTCAGCTTGTAGACGCCAGTGGCTGACCTTTTCTCTCACTGTTGGTATCAACTTTTCAAACAGAAAGCACACACACACACAGAAAAAAAGGCAAAGCAATAATGTGGAAATGTTAACAGCTTACAATTAAAAATGTGATTTATGTTCCGTGCAGCTGTTAAATGACACTGTGGCCCAACAATATCGATTTCCATATCATTAGCATAATAGTTTTATTGTAGTGTAATTACTAAATAAAAAGGCTCCTACCTGGCAAACCTTACTGCATATCAGGGACTCTTAAACGAGCAAAATGTTGCCTCACACAAGTTACATGGGTCAATTGCAGCCGGGGATAGTCGGGGGTAATGATTAGATCATTAAAATTTAGTCTATGCTTCACAGAGCATAGAGAAAATTAACTTCCCCCCACCAAGCTCATTTTTCTGCTGAACATGAAATAATGATTTTCTGCCAGTATAATTACAAAGCTAACATCTGATAGAGTCAGCATCCAGGGGGGATTATCACATGCATGAGTATTAGACCTCATTACCAGCTTGACTGCAAAATTATTACATCTTGTAATTGGATGGTGAGATTTATACACAGATTGGGCCAGGGTTCCTCGGTAAGATTGTAATTACAGGCTTCGCTGGTTCGCTACTTATCACACTGCGTGCAGGAGGGAGGAGGGCCAAAAAACAAGCGGAGAAGAGGAGAAGGAAGGAGCGTTTCATTAAGCAGGCCTACCCTATCAATGGCAGAATGGCGTTGTGGCCAGGCTACGCGGATGGCTGGGGCGAGCGGGTAACATCTTCCCTCTCCTTCTCTATTTATGAGGCCAAACAGTGGAGGTGTTTGCAGAGAGGGGGTGTGGAGGGGAGCATTTATTATTACCGGGGTTCCACTCCCTGACAAATGGGATTTCATTTATTTAACCTCTGCTGATCTATTCCAGTGAAACGTATAAACAAGTCATTCGTTTTTTTACGACCGCCGCAGAGTCAACGCCTCAATTATCTAAAGGCTAACTGAGTGTTAAAGTGAGCCATCTGCCAGTGGGAAGCCCATTGATTTAATTTGCCTTGTGGTTTTACCCCCTATGCAACCGGGGCCCCACTTTGTGCTTACAGAAAAAGAGGCGACAAATACACATATCCCTCATTGAACTTGAGTTCAAAGAGAGTGGTCATGGGGTGTTTGTGTGCATGCAGTTGTTGCCATGTCACCACACACTCTTTTTCAGTGCATATTCACTTCCACTACACCTCATATTCATCTGTGGAATACAGGTGAAAAGGATTCATAGAGCGAGAACAAGAAACAGGGGTTAAGGGAAATCAATAACTGGGCCGAAATTTGACGAGAAGGATGTCAGGCTGCCAATGAAGAGGACACCTTTGTTCTCCTGTAGCCAGCTAATCTCTGTCTGCATGCTGAATGAATATTGACACAGTATGTGTGTGTGTATGTGTGTGTGTGCTCAACTGTGTTTAATGTCTGTGTTGTACCATGCCTATATTTTCCCCCAGTGCCTGACTGGATAGTATGGGAGTAGTATCTTTAAGAATGCGTTTGTGTGCACGTGTGTGCATGTTTGCATCCTGGTGGGCTCCTTCGCAGCTAATTTTGTAGTCGGCCCCACACACTAATCAGTGTGCCAGCAGTAATTGAGTTGTTATTGGAGTCCATTACAAAGACCTAGGCTGGATCAATGCTAGTATCAGTGTTCACAGATGCAGCTTGTTCAACCGACACAGAGATTCAGAGGGGAATGTGTGTGTCTGTGTGTGTGTAAATACTTGCTCAATAAAAGTCAAAGCTCACAGCTCTCAGTGGTTGATACAGTACAACTAATATTATATCATGCATGCTTAATAATTTATTGTGTAAGATAATATTGTAATATTGTAAGATACAACACAGCTTACACAGAGTACATCTGGAATAAACTGCAAAATACCTAAATTATTTTAGTTATGTCCTTTAGTCATTAACTTATTCATTACTTTATAATTCTATATTTAAAATGTTTACAAAATTATATGAATTGATCACACATAATTGGATAATGCTTCTTTCGCTCTTCACCTGCAACTGGAATAGTCCATGTTACCTCCTGGGGAATATTGTTGTAAAATGTCATCTAATTAAACCAACTGCTAAATCAGATCATAAAGCAAAACGTCTCATACTTTAGGGCTCAACGAGACAGTCTTGTTTTGTCTTTTTTATCCTGTGCTCTTTTTCTCACTCCTCTTCTTCTTTTCTTTCACCCTCCTCTATCATGTAGACCAGCATCTGTCCCTAGCCCACCCCGCCCCTTTACCCTGCCTCAATTATTCATCGTCCTTCTTCCCTCCCATCCCTCTTACAGCTTTTCTTCTCCTCATGCTGCCCTCCCGCTTCTTCCCATACTTGTTCATAGTTCTCTTTTAGTTCTCATCGCCTTTCTCACACTATTTTTTCCATCTTTCAGCCAAAGTCCCTCTCCCATCCTCTGCTTCCTCTGCCACCCAAACACAACTCAACCCCACCCTCTGCTCACCCTTCATCTCTGTTTCCCCAGAGTCATTCATATGGTATTTAAGTGGAATGGGGCCCATTAACCCTGCCAGCTTGTGTCTCTTCTCTCCTTCATTGATCAGAATGCACACTGGAGATATTTTATTACTGCTGGTTGTGGGGGACTGACATAGCCACTTAAGTAACTCTTCATTTTTAGTCATGATGGAGCAGGATAATCTGTCTGTATATATATATATATATGTATGTGTGTGTGTGTGTGTGTGTGTGTGTGTGTGTGTGTGTGTGTTTGGATGAATATAGAGGAGAATGCAGACTGAAAGGAAAGATGTTCCCCAGGGAACTATCAGAGAGAATTAAGAGCACAGTTAGGCTTGGAAGTGGCCACTGAAAAGAGTTTTTTTTTTTATTAGTTCATGTCATGATTAATTTTATTAGCCATTCTCAAATGTTGCTTGAATCATACATAGCCATAATTGCTAACCAGAAAACTCCAACCCTAAATTTATGTTGCTGTAGCAATTTCTGCATTTATTCTGCCATACGTGTAGTAATATTTATTTAACATTGTACTTAATATGTTCTATTTTCCCTTTACTCCAACTACTTTGACTTTTGTAAAATCCATAATGTATAGAAATGCCCAATCAAAATCCTATAAGGATTATGTTTGTGCTGTTGTCAGCTTGGACAACATTTCAAATTGATTACAATTTTTCACCCAGTGCAACAGCATAACCCAGCACATTTGTATGGAACACGACTGAAGTGAGATATCAGTCACACCTATTCTGTCAATATTTACAGCATATTCTGAACACACTTTTGCTAAAATATGTCAAGGTTTGTTGATTTTACATTTGTAGTTTGAGACTGACATAAGCAAGCATGAAAATAGTTGCTAGGTCATTTTGTAAACGTTTTAGTCTTCTTTCATTGGTGACAAATTAAGTGGACAAAATACTGGAAACACCTCTAAAACCACACCACAAACTGCAGCAAAATTAAAATTGCATTTAAAATGGTCATACAGTTGAATCAACATCTCTCCTAGATTTATTAGCAAAAGCTAGACAACATTGCCTTCATGAAATAGTGTTTATTACAGAGGTCATGTATTTGATTGCTTAATTGTAGCTTGGTGTACTTAATAAACTTTTAACTGAGTGTAGGTGCAAGCAACCAACAGTTAAATGATACAAACAAAAGCCATGTAATGTTGTTTGTCTATACGCCACATATAATGTTGAAATACTATTATTTGGGAGGTATTCTGCACTTGCACCATAATGTCAGTACAGTAGTTTGTGATTTCTAACTGATCTCACATTTCCACTCCCGGAATAATGTCGTCGATCTTCACACTTAACAGTATCTCACTGCAGATAGATCCAAAATGTCACCGACTAGTTCAACATGTAGCAAGTCTGCTGATTCTTCAGGTGTGATTTGGGTGTGAACTAATGTAAACTATTGTACCTTTTGTGATTCACAGTGAATGGCTGTAGAGGGAGGAAGTGGCAACAACGGAGATAGATAAATGAACAGTATGCAGAAAGATGTTGGGGAAAGCTCTCCAGGTAAATGTCAAGGAGGCTCACATCCAGCTGCTCATAACTCTGCGTAGATAAGATTCATGTGTAGCTCATAGCTCACGGGGCCTCTCTTACGCTATGATGTGGAGTATTTCATCTGACTGCTTCTCTCTTTTTCTATTTTCTTTTCTATTCCCTTTAGGCAGGACTGCATGACTGAAGAGTGTGTGAGTCATGGAATATTTCTGGATTGAATATTTCTGTTGCTATACTAGGGTCCCAACTCATCTTCTATAGTATTCAGCATGTATTCATGTGGTAAAGACCTACTAATAGCAGTGTAGAAAAGGGTGTCATCTAAGGACATCACATGTCACATAATGAGAAATAATGAGTAAATATTTTTAATTAGATTATTTTTGGAGTGAAAAACTCATGGAAAAATACTTTATTGTTGTGGCTGGTAATTGATAATCCCTTGCAACATACAACTGGTCAGCAAAAGAAAACAATGCACTGTGTCACTGTGAACACATCTGTCTGCATCATTCCAGTTCTAAAATATCCACCAAGGGTAAAACAGGGATCACCAAAAATGTACAACAAATACAGAGGTAGAATTTATAGTTGTTTATTTATAGTATTTATAGTAAAGTTGTGACTGGACTTCTTCCTGGTGCACAGAAACCAAAAGCAGAAAACAGCTGGATTCCTTTGAGCTGGAAACAGGGAATGTGTCAGGTAGCCAAAATCATTAAGACAAATGTCAATTTCAGTTTTCCTTTGAGACTAACAACAGTACTGAGTTGTTCACTCTTCAGTCTGTGTTTTTGTTGCTTTATATAACCAGTTATTTCACTCCACTGCCAGTTTTCCTTAGAAGTAAAGCCCATGGTGGGTTATTTTTTCAACTATTTTTTTATGACAGCTACTGAGATTGAAAGTGGGTGTGTGGTACTGTGAGCCACTTTGGGGACAAGAACAAATGAGGAGATAATGAAAGAAGTGAGCCTGGGGAGAAAATCAAAACACAGTCAATGAGTTTGGTCTAATTTATCTTTAGCTCAGCAATTCTTGGTGTGTAAGTTTGACTTGATTCAACATGAGGATAAATGTCAAAATGCAGGGATTTTTACTGTAATAAGCAAAAGTACTCAGAGTAGCACAGAGGAAAGCCAAAGAATTGAAACACAGATTGTGCAGTTCAGGCACACACATTATACGGTGTGCTCTTAAGTCTTTATTGCATGCAGAGATGTCTATGAATTGTACGACATTTGAGAGCTGACGGTAACTATTTCACACAAAAAATACCTGTCATGAAAGTTGATAGTGTGATATACATTTCATTTAAATAAATTAATTCAATGTAATAACCCAGTAACCTACAAAGCTTGTACAGTAACCCAGGGTCTACATAATAGATTGCATTACACACTGTACTGTGTATTTCTTTGTAATGTGTATTGTATGGCACCAGAGGAAAGTGAGATCTCAATCATTCACACAGAGTGGTTTTATTGTTATTGTTGCTGACATCAAAGTGTTGACACATCGTGAGCAAAAAAAGAGAGAGAGAACTTTGGCAGCTCGGCTGCACGTGGAAAAAAAAATCGACTTGATGCGGAGTCGGTTCAGCACAAGGAACTGGCCAATTATTTCTGAAATGGCAGGGGAGTTTTTGAAATGTGAGAATGTTTCCCTGGATATATACCACAGACAGTGAATAAATGACATAAACAAGACATTCGAGTGATGACTTTTTCCCTCTTCCTTTCCCCTTCACTCACACACAAAGGACAAAATAGTTTTTCTGAGATCAAAATTATTGACTCAAAAGCTCTGAACGCTCAGTAAACACATTCAGCGTGAGTGTGTGTTTACACCTTTGTGCACATTTCAGTATGTTTGTTTGTGCATGCACACAGATTCCATTCACTTGAAGCAGTGATTCAAAGGTTGGCCTGTGTATCATAAACATGTGCTGTTTGACATTTGATTAAATAGCATTACTGCCAATCAGCACAGCAAGATGCTGAATGTTGGGTCACAAAGGTTGCGGATTCTTTCCGTTACTGTTGACAGGCTGCAAATTATAAGCCCAAATAAAAATGTTCACAAGTCTCTGTCTGTGGTTTATACGCACAATCAACTGATTATACATGATATAATGTGTCATAACCAAGACTTTTTTTTACATGCCAGTCATATACAGGATGTTCTCAAAGGGTTACAGTTACATATAATATAATTATATTACATATTATATTTAGATTGAATATACTGTTCAGTCCCATGACTGAACCCATTCCAGCAAATGGAAATATTTTAGAAAACTCCCCAAAATAAATCCAAGCATATTTAGTATTGATTTTTTGAAGGTAATGTGGAATTTCAGAGGTCTGTAAAAGGACTGTAACAGTTTAAACATTGTAGCCCATAATTATTATTTTTTTCCAAATGATGATCTTCTGTTTGGGGCTTTTACACACATTCCTTTTGCTCAGGTAGTTTTGGGTAGACTTATAAGTAAAGTAAGTAAGTAAATAAGTCAACTTAAAGTACTTTAAAACACATGTACACACATATACATGCAGAGGTAAATATTAAGAGATTTCTGGCTATTAAAAAACTATAAATTAAAAATAAACAAATAAATGCAAATAAATTCTCCACGTTACCATTTAAAACAGAAATATGATACACATAACATACAATAATAGTCAAAGGAGAGGTAGAGCAGTTGGCTAAAAGTATGTACTTCAAACCACTAATAAACCTGGTGAAGACATTGTCAGAACATATGGACTAAAAGCAAAGCAATGCTGTTAGAGAGGTTTCTTTCTGCATTTGACAAGCCAAGCAATATTATATGCATTTTTATATTCTCAAGTATCAGTTCGTCCAATATTTATTCAGACGTCTTGGCCAGCTGGTCCAGAAATAGATCCTACTTTCCTAACTATTGACAGTGTGATCAAAACAGAGAGTCAAGTATCAGACCAAAAGTACCACCAGTATTTATTTGTTTTTCAGTTCCAGCTTCTTCCACAATAAAAGGTTGACCCGTGACCCCTCTCTCCATTAATCAATGTAGAGATGAATGAATAAGTGGAATATATGGCAGCTGGAGTTCCAACAAGCTGTCTACAACTGTCCAAACCACTTCAGAGTCATTTGCCAAGCTGAGGCCTATAGATCAGCCAAATGGAGTTTGAAACCTAAAGAGTGACGAGGGGATTGAAGAGGAGAAGGGGGGATGATAGCGTGGCAATCTGCTACTAACGTGGGGGGGTGTCACTGGAGAGGGAGCATACAGAGAGAGAGAGAGAGGAGAGGTTGTGGAGGAGTGTACAGAGGAGAGATTGAGAAAGAGTGCTGGAATATTTTGGAGGGGAGATAAAGGATGGGTGGGAGGTTGGAATGAGAGGGGAGACGATGTGTAACAAGTAATCAGACAGAGATACTGGATAATCTGTTGCTGTGGGTGGTCTGGAGAGGCCACAGAAGAGAGACAGGGTGACAGAGAAGGCTTTCAGAGAGAAGTGAGATGAGGGGAAGGTTGTAATGGTGGACACCAAGGTAAGGAATTGGTCACTAGAAAGAGTCCGAAGACAGTAGGTTTTAAAAGGGAAAAAGGGAAGGGAAAAAATAAAATAAACATAACGATGAATATTTAACTTGGAAATGTTATTTCTGCCTCAATCATTTCACAGGATCTTGCAGCAAAGGTTATAGCAGAGTTAGTCAGATTAAACCACATTTGTATCTGTTATTATGCTCAGTGACAAAAGTGGCATGGTAACTGGCTGGATTGTTATTGTTAAGTGATGAGATGGATAGACTATACAGATATGAGGGAGCACTCGTCTCCTTCTATTATTGATTATGATGTGAGCCCACCAGAGGCACCAGATGTCATCCAGGCAGTTTAAGTTTCCACTGGCCTGTTTAAAGCTTTAAAGCAAAGGTCCATCTGTAGTTATAGCACATTATGCAGTTGTTTTCACAGACTGAACACTGCTCATGATGATCTATACTGAATTTAATGGGTGAAAGTGCTGGATTGTCCATTTAATGTTTTTTTTTACATATCCCAGTATGACATCTTGAATATAGTCATACTCATCACATCCTAACTTGTAATAGGGAACAAGATGTGAGTGAGTGCAAGTGGGTTTGTAGACATTTGTGGTTTCTTCACTTTTCATGTACTCCCAACAGTAGTTTTTTGGATCTCTGTGTGTGTCGTCTCTGTTTCACACAGTTAGTATCTGCAGGACACATCAGGAGTTTCCCGGTGATCTGATCCTGAACAAATGAAATAGTAACGCTTCGGATGGGAAACAAGAGCAACCACATAATTCTATTTGAAGAAAAAATCAATTCAACAACAAAACACTGGTCCTCCCTCCACCACTCTATGTTTCCACTATGGTTGTAAATAAAGACATTTCCCTAGTATGTGTGTGTTGTTGTGTTTTTAATTTTTTGTTATTAATTTGCAATGTTGCAAAGCGATAATGGTACATTCATGATTCTCTTCCATTTTAGACCATCTCTTCCATAGTGTTCTCTAATTTAACACTATGCCACATAGTTAAACAATAATTAGTTGTGAATTAACAGTCGTTACTGAATAATTGTGTTCAAAAATTTATAGACACACAAACAGTAGTGTTATATAGTTACATGCAGGAAAAAAATATATTAAAAAAAGAGGCATCTGATGACAAAAATCAAACTTTTTTTTACATAAAGAAAAGTAATTACATCATGTAAAACTTCTTCTTTATTGCAATAAAAATACATAATTTAAGCATTTGGGCTGAGATTGTTCACATCTGCATCTCACTTCAATAATAATGACATACTTGTTGTTGGACAGCCGCCAGACAATACATGTCGGTGCTACTATGGGGTTTCTGTGTCTTGTCCAAGGACACTGCGACATGTAGTCAAGGGGGAACCGAGAATCAAACCACTGACCCTGGAGTTTTTAGACAACTATTCCACCAGCTGAGCTATTGGTACCCCACACAATAGACCACTCCCCAGTTTTTGGACATTGCACCTGGACAAAAGACAAATGAAAGTTGATGCTATCCTGTGCTTACCCAACATGGATGTGAACAGTCTCATACTAAGCTTAGTCAGTCATTGACGTTTTTCATGCCACATGTTATGTGTCAGTGCCAACATAAAAAGTGTTTCCACTATCCAAATACTTACCGAGACTCACACACACTCATCAGAGAAGAGAGAAAGACTGGGTTTAAACTTCACCTCTCTCTCATCTTTCTCTCTCTCTCTCTGTCACTCCATTGATTTCCTGACAAAAAAGAGAGGAGAGCACGCAACTTATTAAAGACCAGTGTCTGGGTCTTAAAGGTTAACTAATCAACGGCAGTGGAAAAGAGTCAGACACTTTTACCTCACCACACAAACGCATTTCCGTGTGTTGTGTGTGTTGGCTTTGGTTCAGCTACACTAAAATAAAAATGAATATTTCTGTATTAAATTAGCAAAACCATGTGTATGGTGAATGAAAGTGGAGAAAGCAATATACAGTATTTGTGTTTGTGTGTGTGTGTGTGTAAGCATGTAAATTTATGTGTGTTGCTATATGTACAAGTGCAAGAATAAGTGTTGCATCAGATGCTTAACTGGTATTAAATCAGTTTTCGGTTTGCGTGGTGCAGATGTGATGTCCAGGCCCGTGTTTAAATGTCGCAGCATTGATACGGTGTGACTGGACTCAGTCAACTGTTAAGGTTTTGATGTCGCATTATAGAGTGTTTAGTTCTGCGTTAACGGGCTGCTGCACAGGAGAATGTTACATTTACATCAATCAATGTATACCTCATGTAGGACATGGTGATTTTTTTTTTCGTTCATTATCTTTTTCTGTGTAAAGTTGGGCATTATACTGCTTATAATGTAATGTAATGTACAGCATTTATCTTTCTGTGATAATTATGTGATCGAGAGACAAGATTAAATATAAATTCTGTTCAGCACTTACTTTGAATTATCTTCTTGCATTTATCATTTGATATTCATCTTTATAAACCACTGCCCATTCTCTAATTCACTAATCACTTTCTTCACATGAGCTCCACACATTTATAATTGTTTTATATTTGTGTCTGTGTTTCTTTTTTGGGCTCCTACTACACTAGCCCACAATGTACCCAGCAATTTTATTTCCTGATTTTCAGCAGCACAGTTGCAATCCTGTAAGATACCAGGAGGTGGCAGCTCTTATACTGTTTCCAGGAGCTCCTGGCCCCACAACTGAGGAACCATACACTATCAGCAGCATCGTGTTGCACTTACTTTTAAATAAAATTACGTATTAGAATTTTGTGGAAGAAAAGATACATTAAATGAATTAAAAACTTTTTTCTTTTTCTTATCTTAATCTGAAATCAAGTAAAACTGGATTTGTAGTGAACCTTGAAGTTGACTACAAAATGTGTTGCTTTAATTAGGACGATTTTTAATGTGATCAAACCCACCATTTCCATTTTTATTGTTTCAGATAAAATAACATATAAAAAAAATGAAATGAAATGTGTATAACGTCAGCTCAAGTTCTCAATTGTCACCTTTTTCTAATTGATTGACCTGACTTTCAAACCCCTGCACAAGCATCATCAGATTTTGAAATGTCCTGCAGTGACTGAGATGCAGTTACATAAAGGAGCAATCAGCCATTTCTGTTTTAGTTATATTATAGGAATTGAGAACCTTCCCAGGGGGTGTTTTGTGTCCATTTAGTCCTCCTTCTTCCTCCATGAGAGGTCGCACACCCACACAGCCAGTTTACATTTCCTCTGCCACAAAAGCAATACACTGCAATTTCCCTGCACGAAATATCCCCTCTGGTCACTACCAACAGAATGACCTTTTCTTTCTGTCTTTCTCTCCCATCACGTCTTTCTTTCCCTATCATGTGATTTAAACATTGACAATCCATCTTCAAATAAATATACACATACATGTTTTTTTTTTCCCTACCAATCCCCTCCATCCATACAGGAATGGATGATAATCCTCCTGAAAGAAACATAAAGGTTTTAGAAACAGAAGCAGACAAGTGTGCATCTAGAAAGCAAAACAGGAGGAATTCATCGCTGACCTGCAGCAGCAGTGTGGATGGGCAGCAGGAGCTATTCCCACCTGACTTCACCCTCTCCTTTCCACACTTCTCCTCTCCTCCCACCTTTTCAACCCCTTTCCTCTATCTTCCCCTGGGTGCCTTCTTGCCTTTTCATAACCCCCTCTCCTTCTCTTACTTTTTTTACTCATATTTCCCCTTTTCATCTCTGCTTTCTTCCTCTTTTCTTTTTCTTTTTCTCTCTTCTCTGTCTCTCTGTAGTCTTCTTGTCTGTTCTAAGGGGTTTTTCACCACTTTTGCCTTGTTTATCTCTTTCCCTCTTCTGCGTCTAGTGACCATTTCTCTCTTTTCCCTTCCTCCCTATCTGGTCTTTCTCTTTCCTCTTACTTTACTCCTTCCCTCCATCACCCCCCATCCTACTGCTGCATGGACGCACACACACACACACAGAAAACTGTTCCTTTTACCCTCTCTCAGACTAACACAGGGTCTTTCCGGTCCACTGCCTCTCCTGTTCAAATGTAACAATGCTCAGCATGATTTGATGATGGTCTCAGTCCACCAACCTGGGTGTGCACTGCATGTGTGTGTGCTATATGTACATACAGACCTCATCACTATGGAACTGCCTTGTGTCTTTATGTACAGTATATGATTACAATAAAACAAAAACCAAGTCACTATATTGTGTTACAGTGTAACTTTACCTTGTAACCAAGGTTTTAATTATATTATCTGTCATGCTGTTCGTTTTCTTTTTTTCTCATGTTTAATTTCTCATTTTTATATATCACCATTTTTATCTGTCTTTTTATGTTCATCTTTATTGCGTTAATTCTTCCCTTTTTGTTATACCTTTAAATCAATCTTTCTTTTCACACAGTTTGGTGATTTTCATCTTCTTGATGTCCACATAAGCATATGTGCGTAAACTGTGGAATGTTGTCAATCACTTTGAAACGGAGAAAATTCAATGCAATATTTAATAAATACATGGATCTCTTCACGTAAGTGCAACTTACACCACAGAAAGTTAACTTTGATAACAGCATCTTGTGTGTGTGTGTGTGTTTGAAGGTGTTGACTCTATGCAAGTGCCAGCATTAAAACACATCAGGAGGCGGGGGATATTGACTAGCCTGCGTCTCTCTCACACTCATGTTTGGTCGGCAGGCAATCTACCAAGTGTCAATCAAAGAGAAGCGACCCAAGTTGGGAACCATCAAACAGCCTGACTTTTGGTGTCAGTGCTGAGGGGGATCTATTTCGGCGTGACACACCATCAGCAGCAAATCTAAAGAGGGCTCCGTTGTCAGAGAAGGATACACACACATATTCATGAATGAGCACCTATGACCACACACTTGCATTCACTGTGCACCCACCTACATGTTTTTTTCAGTTTTGTTTCATTTTTATTGATGTTTCCTCTAACAATTAAATGACATTAATCCATAAACTAGACTAAAAATCTAACTTTCTGTTTAAACCATCAATGCCCTCCAGGGTTTATGATCATTTGAAATCGACTTATAGAAAATTACTTTTCCACCAGTACTAAAGCATCACACTTTGCTTAACCTTTGAACTCCTACCAATTTTGCCCCTGGCTCTTCAGCATTCATAGATGGCAAAGTTCAACATGACATTTGGGCACATTTAAGTGCTCTCAAGTTTTGAATACAATTAAGAGGTTGCTCTGTCTCTTTTTCCGTGAGAGTGACTGATTCAAATCTCATGGGGTATATATAGAGTATATACAGATTAATGAAAAATTAAAGACCAGTGAAATACTGAGTGTTAAATATTAGAACATTTTATTTTCCCTCCGTGTGGATTAACACAATCTTAGAGTATATTAAACCATACAATTTAATATGCTAAGAAAGCATATTTGTCTTCATAAAGTCATCCTATCGTTATGAGTCATTAATTACCTTTAACTCAAAACCTTATATAAATTCCTTAGGCATTATGACTCTCAAGCCCTTATACCACTGCTCCCAGATTACCTAACAACATGTCTTGTTAGCATAAAGTATTACTTAAGCAAAGCATATTGATCCTAATTTAAATGTACAACTATATGCATATTGATTATCTGAAAACCATTAACACAACGATTGAATAAGCAGAGGCATATCTTATTGTTAATTATTTCTTAGACATAGATAGCAGGATGGGACAGACAGTAAAGTGCTTTAGCTTAATAATTACAAAGCGGAAAAAGAGAGAGATAAATGCCTGTTGTTTATGATGCATGAAGCAGTGTGCTCTTGGAGAGACCTTGTAGGTGATTTGTCAACCGTGTTTTGTACATACGAGGTAATAAAAAGGGAGGGAGAGAGAAAGATTGCATTCCTAACATATGCTGCCAAAGTTTTGTGGACCACCATGGTTGAAAAGTGTCTCCAGTGAGGCTAAAAAGTAGTTAACATCTGCCATCAATCTCACACTTATCTCTAAAAACTCCTTCCTTGTTCTAAACTCTCTTTCTGCCAGCAACGTAAAGGATTCAAAATTATCCAAAATTAAGATATTGTATTGTGCAACATTCTCACAACACAAAGAAAAAATAACAGGAGGCTTACTCATTACATCCCATAGTAAATGAGCGAGCTTCCATCAGGAGTGAATGTTGACAGAATGAGATATTGTACTTTTGAGCCATGAAATTACAGGCTGGTAAGCCCAAGGCAGTCGCCAGGTGTGACTGATGCAATCGGGGCCTGTTTGGACAAATGCAGCAGAGTGCAAAAACATTCCTACTTGTCAATCATGTTATAGATCTCTAGGATATAACTCCTCACAAGCATCAAAGATGAATGATGAAGTTAATTGATGGACTGGTGCATGTGCGTACATAATATCCCAGTTTACAAGAATAATTTCTGTATGGCCACATAGTCTAGTCTACATTTAAGTTCATGGTAACCACAAGGATTGTCAATATTTTTATTTTACTTGATTGATTTTTCTTCTGCTGCAACGTTGTCCTCGAAAATAGATACACTACGTTCAAATTCACACAGCTGGGGACTTTTATAATGGCTGCAACTGTAATCATTTTGGGTCCACATGGATTTGGCCTTTTTTGTAGTTTTAAGAACTTGTACAGCTTCACCTGGTCTCTGTGCTACTCTGACAATTACACTGAAAACTTTATATAGTGAACTAGTGACACTGCAGAGAGAAAGAGAAAGTAACAACAAAACACATTTTTGTTAACTTATTTTTCTTACCTTGTTAAGAGAAGGTATGTTGTTCGGAAATTTGAGTCAACCTAATTGCAAATTAATTCCATTGAGTATGTTCTATTTTTAAGCTTCTTACATGTTTGAACAGAGAGTGGTCTCTGTGGAGAGGTAACTGTGGTGTTCTCCACTGTACTGTGACAATTACAGTGACTCAAAGCTGCTGTGTGGGGGCCTTTAAACCTTTCCCTCCCTGGTTCCCACACCTGTCCTGAGGGCACCAAGATTTATGTCTCTGTCCTGCCGATGAAGCACTGTGGCGCTCACTTACAATACCACTGTCTGTGCCTGACTAGTGTGTGACTGTGAGATTCTATGTGTGTGTGTGTATGTGTGAGTAAGAATGGACACAGGTATGTGAATACTGGTGATACCACTGGGAGCTCCATACTGAGAAGGTAAAAACTTTAAAAACACTTTAAATAAACTAAGGTCAGTGGTCTAAATTGGTCCTTTAAAGCCCAACACCTGTGCACACACCTGGATTTGCAATGTAAACAAGAATCTAATCAACTGAGAAGGTTTTGTGATGATGAAATTGTTTGCAAATCAGATTTTTGCACATCAAGAGAAACATGACAAAAACTCACATTTAAATGCTTCTGATGGCATTTGTGGCATGTAACAATTCAAAATCAACAAAACATAAACATGACCAAGAGAAGAAAATTTAAGTGTGGTGTTTTTAAAATGCCACTAATAACTTGTACCTTCCCTGACAGCAATCTGTGTTCAAACTTGGCTAACATCCTCCTCAGTGGAAGGGAAAACAGTGACCACTATAGTGCATTCTCCAAATGCCAGCGACAATTAGAGTCATCTCTTGTTTGAGCTTCTGTGACAGTCTCCTGATGGTGATAATATGCTGTCCTCATAAATATGACTGGCTCTTAAAGGACCCACATGACAGTGCTTAAATCCATCTGAAATATGCATAATGTCCCCTCTCCCTCCCACAGAAATAAGTGAGAGAAGAGAGTTGCGTTCTATATATTGTAACATCACGTCACCAGCTCGTTTAGGCTCACATTCCTTATTGAGTTTGATGCACATCAAGTATTATTGAAGATTTTCTTTGCCTGTACTTTTTTTTCTCAATGGTAAATTCAAAAAGAACATCCGTCTATCCATTATCCTAAACGCCTGTAGTTATATTTTTCTTTACTTGCTTTCGCATTGGAGAAACATGTTTTGCTACATACGTTTCTATTATTCTAAGTGAATTACTGTATCATTAAATACATGTTGAAATGCATAACAGAACACACAATATCATGCTGAGTATATGACGACAGAGCTCAATGACTGTACAGACCTCTTTAAAATGGGAAATATTCAGCTAAGAAACATTGATAAATAAACATATTCATTATTAAAATTCTTACTTTTTTAAATACTGTAGACTGCATAAATGTTTACATACAAACAACTCAGCAAACCAAACTCATCTTTCATTATCTCCAATAATGTGGAATTGAATAAAGTTCCTTTGCTCATCAAAGCAGAATGAAGGAACTTTGATAGATGCAGAGGCTATCGAGGAACTCAGTTGAGAGAGAAAATTGTGAGCCTTAAACTGTAGCTTTTAAAAGGTAAATGGAGTCAAAATGATTCGACCAATAAATTTGCCCCCAGAGACAAGAGGGAATGCGTAGTGTGCAGAATAATACATGTGGGCAAGGAGGTAATGAATTGGAAGAGATGCTGAAAATGTGCCATGCTGAGCATGAATCGGAGTTATCTGAAAATTCTGCTCAGATAGCTTCTGAAGCATCTTTGTCCAAAAGACAGATGACTATCATCTAAATGATCCTGATGTTACGACTTGCTGTGTGCCTTGGATAGAGTCTTGTTGTATATGTACCTTGGTTAATCACATTATTAAGCAGGAGATGTTTTGTTTGGCTAAATCTTTTCTGCAAGGAGTGAGGTGAAGGGGCTGACTGTATAGCATATACAGTGTGAGCTTCTGGTGTTCAGGGCATTTGAATCCATTGTTAGAATTTTCCTTAAATTGTCTTAGTCTTTTAAGCCAGTACTGTTGTGTACTCTCTGCCAGTCATCTTGAGTTGCTTGTTCATTTGAGAGAACTGAAGTGATGCTACATTTTCACTAACGCTGTTGTTTATATCTGACATATTCTGCATGAGATTTCAGATGGTGCAGCTCTGTGCCTCTATCATCTTTCAAGAAAATGCAATCTTTGTTGTTCTCCCAGTAGCTTTTCTTCTATTATGGTGACAATGTAAAGCATTAGTATCAGCTGCTTACTCTTTAGCTAGAGGAAGTTTGACTTCTGTTGAAACATTGCACCAACTTGCTTTAGGGGCTGTGTTCAGTGAAACACTAGTTTACCTTGAAGAGTGAAGACATTGTTCTTCAGTTTGTTTGTTTTTATCTGCTGTGTGTTTCCAGCACTTTTAAGAAATCTCTATTTAGTTTAAGTATTGTGAATCCTCATATGAGTTTAAAGTTTTTTTTGACCAATTCCCAAAGCCTACAAGGATGCGTTGGTAGACACACAAGTTTGTCATACAAAACATATTGTTGGTAGATACTCTGATAAGAAAATCTGCAAAATGGCATCTTTTTGCACCTAATTAGTACATTGGCCCAGAAATGGATGGATGTTATCTTTTATGAACACCATCTCAAGCCGTCTCCACCTCTCCTTGTCATGGATCAGTGGATGACCTTCTCTCCTAAGGTCCTCTAAACTTTTTATTCCCAGTCACCTAATGAAAAAAATCGAAAATCAGCCTCTTAGAGGCAGGAGAGCATCACTGGCTTAGTGCATCACAGGCCAATGTTGTGTTTCTGTTGTGTTTTGGATGTTAATTTCTGGTATTTAAAAAAAGGTCGCTATTGTTTAGTAGTCATGAATTTTTTTTGTCTCCACTGGATGGATATGAGATTGACAAGAACCAACTATACCTTAGCATAGCCTTGGGAAATGTGAATGCCATGGCAACATAAACAATACTGCAAGGAAGTCTCCGAAAAGCAGAGGACACATGGACACAGTTGCAAGGTGAGTAAAATTCTTCCTCTCATATGCAAATATGTAAAGATTGGCATTGTAATTTAATGACAGAGTCTGTGTTTACAGCATGATTTTTCTTGGAAGAATACAATCCAAGAGTGACTTTGGGAATTAAACGGTGCTTTTATTTCTTTTTCCATTGGAAGTGTTGAAAAATAGATGGAATTGGGGACAGTGCAAGGTGTTGTATTCAATATATGGGCTTTCATGTGATAAATTGAACGTTATTCATATATGAGTGCACACTGTTTTTTTCTGTTATTCTGCAGAGAAGTTGCTTCGTGCTGCCCAGGGACTCTTTCCCTTTTAACTGAGAAGCAGTTCAGGAGCGGTTTAGGAGTGGAAGGGGTGGGTTGGTGGATGGGTGGGGAATCTCTACAGACCTTGATACAATTACTGTGCCTTCTCCTCTCCTTCCACACCACTTCAGGCCACACTTTCGCTGTGCCACTGGGAATAGAAAGGCCCAACTATCTGGCAGAAGATTTGGTCAGTCAGGCATCAAATGCAGGCCCCTCTTCTCACACTCTGTGCCGGAGGTGGTCATACCAGGGGACCTGCATTGTGCATTTTCACACACTTCTCTCAGAGGGGCAGCAGGAATCCGTAGCCTTCAGAAGGAAAAGTGTGTAGAGAGAGCAAGCGAGCAAGGGAGAGGCAGAGACACATAGATGGAGGGAGAGGGAAATGGAAGGGTGAAAGAGGGAAAGAGAAGAGAAGGTAGGAAAATAGGTCCAGAGGCTAGACAAAAAACAGCATCAGGGCTGCAGGCAACCTAAAGGAGACAAACAATAGCTCATCGGACACTAGAAGGGTTGTTTCTTTCTGTGTGATTTTTCTTTTCTGTCTGAAAAAAAATCACAAAGACCATCATCCCACCCCCACCCCTCTCTTTGAAAGGTAGAAAAGGTTTTATTCAGGGGTTTGGAGAGTTGACCGTTTGTAGGTGTGTGACAGTAATGGCTGGAGGGTATAGGTCTCAGGGTCAGGGTGGAAGCCGGGAAATGTATTTCTATTCATGGTTTCAGAGTACTTGTTCAAAGACTAATGTCACACAAGGATTTTTTTGGGGAAAAAGAAGGTGTATAAGAAGGTGTAAACCCCTGGGCAACAAATCTCCATCACCAGGCCAGGAGACCGTCTCATTTCCCTCAACTATCTCCAAAGAAAGTTTGATTGTTTCTCATATCAGCTCAAACTTTTTTGACATGTAGGGTGAAAGGTCAACGCATATTATTTGTCTGTGAGCACTGGGGCAAAAAAGAACACAGAAAGCAATGGAGTAGTTTGTGAAGCATTACACAATTGAAATTCCTTATGTCACAATACTGACATGCAAATATCTGAAAATTTAGATGCATCACAGTTGCAATAGAAAAGGTAGAATCTATGTTTTTATCTTTGAGACCAAAATGGTACATAGACGAAAAATACATTTGTCAAACCTTTCAAAAAAGATTCCCTTGCCAAAAGTTATTTGACTGAAAGGAAAAAGCTCACTATTGTACCACCCTTTAAAGTGCTAGTTACCATTTGAATAAAACAAAACCACATTTCAGGTGTCATCATGCTTCCCAATGTTACTTTGGCAGGTCTGTGTGAAGAGGAATGTTCCTTTTTATCATTCTGGTAAAAACACATGTTGTACCCTAATGAAAGAAGTTTATGATAACAGAATGATGTGACATGTTGTCTAACCTGCTGTTCTTGTATGTCTATCTGTATCTATGTGTGTGAGTGGCTGGGCTTGGGGAGTTAATGAGGAGATAGGCCTAACAAGACAAGGATGAGGAATTAATTAATATAACAGACCAGGAAAAGTTGTCCATTATCAAATAATGCAGTGTCACCTGTTATTTCAAATATTTAGTCAAATGTTAATTCTAATTTGTGTTCAGAGAACATTACCAGTCATTACAACACAAAAATATGCTTTTTTTTACAAAAGTAAAAATGTTTTTGGAACTATTATAATATATATCAGTAATAACATGATAATAATATATCAGTCTCCCACAAGCTTCACATAGATTTGACACATCTGTCCCATATCCTACTGTTCTGTCCACAAAAATTCTGAAATTCAGATTCCATCTAGTTTAAATTGTTCATCTCCATTGTATCAAAATGTTATCTTTGTATCAATGCACTTTAAAAAAACAATCTCAATATCACTGACACTGGATAAATCTCTGCTACTAACATGTACATCTTTAAAAAGATTATAAAGTCAAACAAAAGACCCTCTTCTAGAGGTGGCTAGTATATGAATATTATTATTGTTGTGCATCTCTGTGAAAAAGGGAGTGACTTCTCAGCCATCTTTATTGCAGTGTTAAAATCCAGGTAATGCCTCAGAATAATGCATGATAAGGCAAACATAGGCACTCCTTTCAAAATATTCAAATGTGATCGGCGGAGTGGAAAATAACGGAACGTGGATGGGCGGAATGACTTCCCGCTTCTCCACACTCCTTCATAATATTCATATCACTGCTCATTTTCTCTTTTACTTTGTTTTTTAAAGTGATCATGACACAGAGGAACACAGAATCCCTATTGCTAATGGATTTGATATAATTGTTGAAATTTTATTGTCCACAGCCATTTTTATCCACTCAGCTTTGTTAAACTCTGGGGTTGTTGCATGAATTGATACAAAAGATGTTCAGTTGGTGGAGGGTTTATTTGTTTGTTTGTTTGCTTGCTTGCTTGTTTTTGTTGGTGCTGCTGCAGCAACGTCAGTAATATATTTTTATTATATTATACAAATAATAATGTATAAAAATTATATTATATTTTTTCTAAATATTTAAATGTGTGAAAAAACACAACAGATTATGCTACTATAACCATGTAATCTGCTTTTTATTTTCCAGTGTACCAGCTGCATAGGTGTTAGTGGTAATGTTTGCTAGGTAGCAACATACGCACTGCCTCTCTGTGTGGTCACAATGGATGTATTATGAGAACAGGATACCAGCACCCATTCACTCTTCTGAAAGTTGCTCAGTGCTAAAAAAAGTTTTTAATTTCTTTCCAGATTTCAGCCTTAAAAATTATGCTTTCTTATTTTTAGGCCCATAGAGCATGCACACTAGAAAACTCTTCCAGTCACACTTCATGGCTCCACCCACACATGAAAGAAAATAAATTTAAATATTCCTTAATGTATACTATACTTTTGAAAAGATATTGTATCTAATTGATTAAATTCTGATAATAAAATAGCAAATTAGCTGGGTTTGTGATCTTCACCATTTTAAAGCCACTTCCTTTGTAATGATTTTCTATGGGAAAAATGCTACACTGGGCCAGTGTTCATCACATGATCAAGTTGCAGTATCACAGTTTGGCCACTATGAGAAGATGTTTTAATTGCCCAGCATTGTTCTTTGGTGGCTGGGTGGTCGCTGAGTGCATGTGTTTGTTTCAGAACTCCCCTACCAAATTTCTACCAAGATATTGGAACATTTTTGAGTCGTGCATGTTGGAGTTCCATTTGTATGGTTTTGCACACACCCATAACTTAAAAATAACTTTATATGCTATGGTGCTGCATTAAAAAAATCACCTTTTTCTGTCCAAACACAAGGTTTTCCTTTGTCTAAGGTGAAAAATATGGTTGGCGTTCGTATTTAAACTTTTGTACAGCACAGGCGCTGTGTTGTTGCTTTTTATGAGTAGCCTGTTTCATTGTGTGATTAATTTAAAGTAATGTGTCCAGTCATTCATCATTGTTCATCCGTTTGTCCCCAAGGCTCAAGAATCAGGGACTTTCCCTAAATGAGCAGCTGCTTTATACAAGACTTACTCTCCAACAATAGCCCCAAATCAAACATTAGCTATTTTAAACCTACCTCCACATAACTTTGGAATAAGCACAGAAATGGTAAATGGACCAGAGGTCATGGATTGAAAGCCACGTGCTTTAGATAAGTAGGAAACACTGGGCGGGTCCATTGCATTGTTTCAAATGTTGTAGAAACTCATGTAAAGATGCTACTAGTCCACAGCCACATTTAACATTACTATTGCTGAACAGCTCAGTGACAGCCTGCACAGCAGTGATAGATTATAGAAATTTACTAACATATAGTCTATTAATTATCATTACAGATTGATTTCATTATTACTTGCTAAGATTACACTGAACACTTTTCTCATGAAGAGAAGTTGCTCCGCTGAAGGGAATAAAGAAGCAAGAGAAAAGTACTTCTTGTGGCCCAAATCTCTGGCATTTGGAACACAGCAAAGACAACAGAATAAAGAATAAAGCCAGAATTAGACTGCTGGGAGAGAGCAGCCCACTCACTGAGTAAGATCTTAATGCAGCGATTAAAGTCAGGGAATACTGCAGAAGTGCCTGGTTGAAAAACCATGTCATGCCCATAACTGCCACAGTTACTCCTGCATTACCTGCCTGCATTTTATGCAGAACTGCAAAAATGAGAGGCGCAAAAAGCAACTGCATGTTAAATAGATATTAAAATTGTATAGTTTTAATACGTTCAGGTAGAGGATAATATTTAAATGCATCTATTCCCTCTTGTTCTGGTTTTGAGTGATTGAAAGAACTTGTGATTGGGTTTCCACATAGTGCCCCCATCTGCACATGCCTGCCCTTATCTGCCTTGATATTAACATGGCTCTTTCATTAGAAACCAAGCCCATTTTCTGGTTTATGGGTAAAATAAGATGCAGAATGAGACAATAAAGTGCATTTGTGTTTCAGTAGATGCATTATGAATAAATAATTGTAAGTGCCTGCCTAGGCTGCATCATCTTCAGGAAGATAATCACTGCCCAGAACACATTCTCTGCCCTTTAACGCAGCTACGCTCAGTGTCCTAGTTCTATTATGTAGGGGAATATTGAAAGAGGATCATGACTTTATAATATCCATGTGCTTCAGGAGAAGAAACAAATGAAAAGATCATGGAAGAGGATGAAAACGGGTCATTCCTGGTGATTCTGTCTGTGGTTATTTTTAAGACTATGAGAAAGGGAAAGAGAAGACAGAAAAGGGAATTTTCATTTTTCAGCAAACCTGAGATCAGACAACGCTCAAGTTATAGCATTATCTTAACAGGTGTACTGACATTGTTTTCATCACTTATTTTGGCTGCATTTGAAGGGCCCTCTCACTGTTTATTAATAGTTGCTCATGACACTTGAGCACATGGTAAAGTCTAAAGGTGAGGCAAGGTGAGCTATAGTATGAAGGACCAGGGAAATGAACTAGACATTACATTAAATGTTATCTTTGAGGCCTAGTGTCAGGCTGTAGAATTTTTATTATTGGTGATTACAGGGTAGATCCCTGTGTTTGGTGGCATGTTGTTGTGACTGGTTTAAATTAAAACTTGTGTACTTTAAAAACATGTTATAACCACAAAAAACATCTATAAGCTGCACCCCAGACTTGTACTACAGCCTGTACATTAGTGTAAAACTAAATACACCTTGCAAATTTCATATGGAGAAAATGTATCCAATAACTGTTGGCTGTAGCTGGGCCCACTGAGCTGGTGGTGGTCGCAGGTGTCGGGGGAGTCGACGGATTCACTGGTCTGGTCTGGGGTGTGTCATGACAGAGAGAGCAGCCACCTGGCCCCTGCTTGTATGTGTGTATGTATGTGTGTGCATCACACTATATAATCATGTCATTCCAGTGTCTGACATGATGGGTCTGGCACTGGTAACACATGCAGAAACACACACACACACATACACACACACAGAGGATGGAACACATTCAGGCAGAAACATGAGTGACAAGTCTCATTGTTTGGCTGGCCAACCAGTTTGCATTTCCCTTCCTATTAAAGACAAATATAACATACTTTGCATGTGACCTGGCCACTCTTTCCATTTTATTATAAACACTCAAAGGTTGCTTATAATAGAGGTCACTAAATTATTTTAGTTTATAGTTTAAGCCAGCACAAGCATCTTGAAATAATTAAAATTTTTAAAAACCCTTTTTAATTGGCAGGAGTCATATATTCAGATCAAAAGCAAACTTGATTTGTAAAACACGGTCATTTGATATTAATCAAAATTTGTCTGTCAGGGGTTCAACATAATTAAAGTTACATATAAAATTTAAAAAAATTTAAAAAAAGTTGGTTTTCTTTGATCCAACAACACCCATAGCTGGTGTTTCACTGATCTTATTATGTTGTGGTTTCAGTTAAAACCAAAGTATCGACATCCTTGATAGGTCGAATGTTTATATAATAAATCTTGAAAGTAATTAAATCAGTAAATCTAAAATGGTAAAATTTAACATACATTGTCTTTGCAGGATATGTTGGGCTAACAGTAGAATATAAAATAACAATTTATAATAATAATAATAAATCCACATAAAACATGGGACCATCATTCCCAAGGAAATAATCCTTTTCACTTAGCATTTAAATCACAGTGATGGCAGTGAGGTGCAGGTGCATATACTGATGTTACAAGATATTTGATTGTTTTCATCCATATCCTGGACTGTGTAATGGGCAGACATACATACTGAGTCCAAGAACACAACCACTGAACAAGGGGCCAACACCAAGATTTACAAGATACAATGGGTTCATATTTTTGGGTCTTGGGAGTCGACATACAGTATTTTAGTGTGTCAGTCCCTGGCCAGTTGCTAAGGGAACACCTGCAGATAGCTAGTTAACTAAGTGCAGCGAAGATGCTCCAGTCGTGGTAATCAATTATGGATGAGCTGAGAGAACTTTGACATGTTAAACCTCTTAGACAGGCCATAGAGGAGGAACAGTGAGAGAGATGGGAGTGAGAGGAAGATAGAGAAAGAAAGGACTGAGTAGATTAATCTCAGACATACAATGTTGATGCTGTTAAAAACTAGGTCCACTTGAATTTCACCACACAGGCTGAACACCCAGCTTGGTATAACATATGAGGGATAATGAGGTTGCTATCATTAAAGGTGTTAATGCTGCATGATTTGCATAATGCATGTGTGCATCCACCTTTGTAAGCGTGTAATGTAATATTAAATTATTTTTTTTCATCTGGGTGAATAAAAAGCTGCAGTGTATGTTGTTATACAATTATAATATGTTACTTTTGTTAAATCAGATAAAGAACAATTAATACCCCATTCTTTGTTTTCTAAAAGGAAACTTGCAACATAAACATTTTTCACAAAATAATAACAGTGTTCTCCAACAATTTGAATGCCTTGTTGTGATGGTAGTGGACTGTCACTAAACTGTAACAGCTACACTCTCACTTGGAATTATTCATACATGCCTTAAAAAAAGTAAGCAAAAAGATGATACATATTTCAAAGTCATAAATATGTACACTTCTTCTTCTCCTCTGTTTCTCACCAGATAAAACAATGTATACTATTAATAATGATAATAATATGATAGAATATATATGATATAAACTTACAATATAAACAACTACAATATCCTCAAAAACTACATTTTTTTATTCCAAATACTCAATGGACACTTCAAAAAGATAATTAACTAGAATTAATTGATACTAACCATAATAATAACAATTACAATTAAAATATTAATAATACATTTAATGTAACTAAATATCCCTTTTTAAAACAAAGTTGTTGCCAATCTGTACCCTAATCTCTTCCATCTTTAGGACTTGTACTAATATACAGAGTAAGTATTTATTGACACTACATTTGTGCTAAATGATTACATTGTAATGTTAATGTTGCAAAGTGGTTAGAAATACTCCACAACTTCAGAACAGCAAATTAATGCAGGTAATTTTAAAAGTTACCTCAGCTGGTAAAACAATCCACCAACCAAAGGTATTTATTACCACTTGGAAGAACCTCAGACATTTTCAGCAACAACAACAAAAGTCACCATTTTTATACAGAATGCCTGAAGGAGCACAGTCAACAACCCAGCTCATGCAAAAACCATTAGGGCTTTAGGGCCAAAAGAGAAGAAGTGTGGAAAAAAATCATTGTGTTGTTCAAGAGAAGAAATAAGAAATACATTCAGAAGATCGTTTGAGATCAATATTCCATTTGGGCTCCAAGACTATACTAGACAGCAGATAGGTTAGTGTTTTGCTGACTACGCAATGTGTCTATGTGTGTAAGAATACTTGGACAGTATTTCTATGACTCCAGAAACAGAAACATGGTAGCTATTGAAAAGCCTGGGAGCTGCTCTGGGCTTCATGTATCAAACAACTTGGCCTGTGCAGCTGTCTTCAACTATTGAGGTCAAGTTGGGTTTCTACATTGTTGCCTCACAAAACATTGGACCAAAACATCAGAGCACTGGAGCATTATCCGCAAGCAAGGTGAAGTAGCACAGAACTATTAGTTCATAAAGTTGGGACAGAAAGCACAAGTACTCTTACAAAACAGGGCAGAAACTTGCAGATTATAAGATCCTAATGTGGTCAAACTTTGTATTGATAATAATCGTGAGAGAAGAAGAGAAGACTAAGAAGAAGTAAAAGAATGAGTCCACAAACTGAGTTCTTTTTTCACCTGATTCTAACCCACACTGGGGAATTTGAACATACCAGAGGTCAACATCAATTCCACTGAACCACACTTGATTGAGGCAAGTTTCCTGTCTCAGTGTTCACTCAACACTCAGTACGGTCCTTTTGCTCCTGATCTTAAGATGCTTAAGATATGTGGAAATACACTGCTCACTTAAAGCTATTTCAAGCACACATTATACTTGGGGAAAGAAAGTGAAATACAGTGAAAGTGAAAACATAAATTATACTAAGGATAAATTAATAGGACAATTCATTTATGAGATGAAGTGGTTTTGTTATTGTTGTTGCTTGTTTTTTTTGTTTTTTTTTATTCTGCTTATTGTGCCTATGCCACTGAAGATGGTGGGAAGTTTGGACAAGTGAAAAGTTTACACTTAAGCGTCAACATTCATTTGTTAAAGGTTTTTACAAACAGAGCAATATAATCATTTAGTTAAAGCTGATTGCAGCTTGTTTTTGTTTTACACAACAGATGTGTACACAACTGTACTATACTGTACTGTACTGTACAGTAAGTGACTCCAAAACTACTCTACGCCATAATATGTGGTGTAATAAACAATATTGCTTAACATAAAAATATATCCATCAACTTTAAACACCACTATCATGAAAGATTGAGCTTGGTGCACGGGTTATATCTTATTTAGCCCTTCTCACTTTAAAGTCAGCTGCCTGGAATTTGGGGAGAAAGAGGTGCTTTACCCTCCTCTGTTCACCTCTCTCTCGCTTTCTGTCTCTCTCTCTGGCTATGTCTCACACACACTCACTGACGCACTCCCCTGCTTGTGGCTCATTAATCAACTACAGATTATCAGGAAAGTGACACCTTCATGATTACAATGTTTCTAGGGGAACTTTTTAATATGAGTTTAGCTGAAAAGGAGATGCAAATTAGCAGGCTTACTTCAAAGTGCAACATAGTTATTATTCAGATTGCAGCAGTGGCAGCAAAAACCAGTGGCCGCTGGTGAAATTAATTTTTTGGGGGGGCGCACTTTTGCAAGTCAGTTTTCAGATGCGCTGTAACCACATATCACCACTAGTATAAGCCAAAGCACCATTCTCATGCATCATACTACTTTAAAAAATTAAATTAACGTA
>JAUMHL010000009.1:16233947-16258490 GCA_032362345.1 Sandelia bainsii | reverse complement strand
GGGGTTCCAGTGCGCATGCACCAGTTATAGCATAGGTCTATGGTAAAGATTTTTGCGCCCCAAAGGAACAGGAAATACGTCACAGTCGTGGTAAACGAGTGAGAGGATATTTTTAAACTACACTTGAATGCAGATTATACACTGTACTCATGGTCTGTATAATGTATAGATCATTTATTTAAATTTTCATGTTTTTAAAAAAATATTTTATGTGATTCCTATCTTCTTCTTCTTCATGTGAGACAGGTGAGGTGGCGCCCCACCGCCCTCTATTGACGAGCCGCCACTGGCAAAAACTGAAACTTGAATGCATAGCTAAATGAGCAAAAAAGCTCAAGAACATTTCAGACTTGTTTGCAGTTACATTTATGAATGCAAATGTTAATTGTGGTGCAATCTCAATAATTGCTCCATTAGTTAGTATAAATCAGTATAAGTATCGGTATAAGCGGTGAAAGAATTGTTACTCATTGAACATAATGGATGTGTCCACATTATGTCACAACTGAGAAGTGCTATCTTTCCTAATTTATGAAGTACAAACCTCCTTAATAACATACTGTAGAACTTCTATAGTGCTGTGAAGAAGTATTTGCCCCCTTTCTGAGTCACACTTTAATGACTCAGATCACCAAACAAATTTTATGATTTTACAAAAATAACATGAGTAATGAGTGGCCCTATGTGAAAAACCTAACTGGTTGTGCCACCCTTGGCGGCAACAACTGCAATCAAGCGTTTAAGATAATTGGTAATGAGTCTTTCACATTGCAGTGGAGGACTTTTGTCCCACTCTTCTTTGCAGAATTGTTTTAATTCACACACGCTGGAGGTTTTTCAAGCATGAACGGCCTGTTTAAAGTCACTTCACAGCATCTCAATCAGATTTTAGTCCGGACTTTGACTAGACCACTCACAAACGATGGTCAGACATTCTCTTTCAGGATTTTCTGGTAGAGTGCAGAATTCCTGGTTCCATCAATAATGACAAGTCATCCAGGTCCTGAAGCTGCAAAGCAACCCCAGATCATCACACTACCACCACCATGTTTGACTGTTGGTATGATGTTCAACTTTTGTATCATCAGATCACAGAATATTTGCCAAAAGTCTTTGGGATAATCAAGATGTTTTTTGGCAAATGTGAGACGAGCCTTCTGTTCTTTTTGCTCAGCAGTGGCTTTTGCCTTAGAACTCTCCCATAGACGCCATTTTTGCTCAATCTCTTGCCTGCAGTTCTTTAAATGGTGTGCTAGATTCTTTTATGACCTCCTGGATGAGTTGTTGTGCTTTTGGAGTAATTTTGGTATGTGGGTCACTCTTGGGCAGGGTCACCACTGTTCCAAGTTTTCTCCATTTGTGGACCATGGCTTAAAGCTTTTAGAAATTGCTTTGTAACCCTTTCCAGACTTATACATATCAGTTACTTTGTTTCTCATTTGTTCTTGAATTTCTTTAGATCACAGCATGATGTTGCTTTTGAGATCTTTTACTGTGCTTCACTTTGTCAGACAGCTTCTATTTAAGTGATTTCTTGATTCAACAGACCTGGCAGTAATCAGGCCTGCGTGTGGCAAGTGAAATTTAACTTAGCTTTCCAAAAAATGTGCTTAATCACAGTTATTTTGTGATTTTGTTTAGCAAGAGGAGCAATTACTTTTTCACATAGGGCCAGACAGGTTTGGACAGCTTTTTTCCCTTAATAAATGAAATCATTATTTAAAAACTGCATTTTGTATGTAATTGGGTTATCTTTGTGTAAAAATGAGATTTTCCTAATGCGAATCATTTAAGTTTGACAAATGTAGCACTGTAATCGCTTGCTGATCATCATGTTCAGTTTTAGTCATAGAATTAAAACAGAGAACCAGGCCATAAACATCCCGGTTGTCCTGAACTTGAAGAGCATCTCGTCACTCTCTTGTTCCACTTTAGAACACACCTGCTTCTTCGCATCTTTCCGAGAAAAAAAGAAGCTTCTCTTTTAATCTTTAAACGCTAAACAAGCATGAACGCCTGCCGTCGCCTTCATTTTCCGTCTAAAAGCATATACTAGTGCTCTTAAATATTTTATTAAAGGCGCACGATAACACTGGATAACGCAGTGGATAATGAAAAGCTATACGCCGAGGAGGGAGCTTATGCGGGCAATATAGTTTAGTGAATGTGTCCATCAGATTTTCCACTGTCTGCAGCCTAATTCCACACATACACAAGAGTAGAGATCCATGCAAAGGGTGACAAACAAAGTTGGCTGAGTCAGCCTGACCATAAAGCATGTCTCTGGAGAAGAGCACGCGCCACCTGTGTGTGCGCGCGCGTCAGGTGCGCTCCCACTATATACTATATCCCTTAATCAACGTGTAAGCATTTTCATCCATTGGGTGTGATGAGTAAGATAAGTTGGGTGCGGGTGCCCCACCCACCCTTAATACACCGTGTGTCGCATTAAGCCCAGCAAGTTTTAAGAAGAAAAAGTCTAAATTAATAAGACAAGATGAAGCTCTCTCTCTTTCTGTATGTGTGTGCGTGTGTGTGTGTGCGAGTGAGTGAGGTGAGAGAAAGAGAGATTTGAGTGAGCGTATGGTTGAGTGGCTCAGACGGGTTGTTAATGTTAAGGTGGCATTAGAGTTAATGCAAATTAAAAAGCGCTGGCTGATCCAGTTTGACCCCCCACCACTCCCACCCGTCCCCCCGTTCACACCGTTAATGCGGCCATTTGCTTGGAGGTACTAACCCCCTATAATTCAATTTGTCAAAATGAATGAGAGAACTGACATATTATAGAGCCCGCCCTCCCACTCCAACCCAGCTTCCTCCCAAAAATAACGCAGAAAATGTAAGATAAAAGTTACTTAACCGAAGCACAATCCTCTCCGTCTATATAGCTCTTTATTACTTCTTTCATCCGTAAATGAAAGCGAGCAATTATTGCAAGGTGCCGGTATCATATTATTATGTTGGCCCCGGTCCCCTAGATAGTCATCAATCACTCTCAATCGACCTGTCACCGGCAGGCAGAGATCCAGCTGGAGAGGAGAGGAGACTGAGGAGGAGGGGTGAGGAGGAGGAGGAGTACATCATCATTAATTTGAGGAGTGACCCCCGGGGCTATCCACATGTCTCAACCCGGGATTCTCCAAGCAAGTTTGCGCGCACCGGTGCTGGCACTGTGGCGAGCCAGTTTTAGGGCATTCGGCTGGTTTGCTTCTGCAGTTCCACGACTTCACCCAAAGCACAAGTGACATAAATAGATAGATAGATAGATAGATAGATAGATAGATAGATAGATAGATAGATAGATAGATAGATAGATCCCACTTCGTCGCTGGGGTAATTACAACACGCTATGGACTCATTGATCCAGGTGGAATCTGAGTGACATTTAACGAAAAGATTATCTGTTTTAAGTGGGTTATTACATGTTTAAAAACACAAAGAGCCTGCTAGTCATTTAAATGCATTTATAATAATGTTTTTTGTTCTGTCAAAACCCCTGCTCAGAAAATGTTCTTTATTAATTAATTTAAAATCAGTCAATTCCTTGTGTGATTGACATCAGTGTGGAGGCATGATAGTAGTTTAATTAGGTCTAATGCATTTACACGGATACATACGTCTGCATATTCAGTGCACTGATTGGCTTAATTGATTAGTTGACTGCAAATTAAACTGGAAGACACTTAAATAAAAAAAGTAGTCATTCTCTTGTTTCCTCTGTGATATTTAATTTTTGGATAGATTTTTTTTTTCCTTCTGTTTTTGTCGTCATCCGCAGAAAGAAAATGCATATTAAAGTTACAGTCTGGTCATTTTTAGAGTGGGAAACATCTGACGTCAGAGTCACCGCCGTTTAAAACAACCTGCCTGCGCTGCTGACGTCTTTTATACTACTTTTTTATAAGGCAAAATATGTATCTGACAACAAAGTGATTATTCTAGCAAAAATAGTTAATATCACTTTAATTTATTTATTTTCAATAGACTTTAGTGAGAAAAGGGAGAATTACAAGATTTTCATTCATTTATTATTTTTTTTATTATTTTTTTCGTTGAAAGGGTTTGAGTGGGGGCATTTTACACAAATTAAACATGCTACTCTGCTTCGCCCTATAAGCATCCAAGGAGCCTGTGCTTACCAATCAATTGGTACAGTCAAACAGAGCTACAGCCTGCGTTAGAGTGGAGACCTTCAGTCTCGCTTCATTTCTGGATATTGGGGGACCTCTCTACCATGTCATATCCACAATTTGGATATCCCTATTCGTCTGCTCCACAAGTAAGTTCGTGTAACTCCATTTGCTGAGTTCATGTGTTGTTTTGGTTTTGATATTGTTTTGTTTTTGATTGATTATCTCATCGATTTATGCTCGATTCTTATACGCACTTTGGCCAAGAATCAGGAAGGCTTTCACAGCGCTTTTGGGTATCGGAAAGGTATTGCGTTACAGCCACTGATACCGTTGCTCCTGCAGCGGTATGTATAAAAAATACAAATAGGGTCATCTGAAACTTACGAGACTTCCGACCTACCCTTTAATGGTTTTGATAAGATAGTGGCCATTCTGTAATGTCAGCCATGTGTTTATCTGTGCTGGAACACACATGCCAACTTGCTGCACACGCTGTGTGTGTTTTGCGCCTTAGCCCAGCTGCTGTTTTGTTTTGGCTTTAAGCCATAAAAAAACATTCGGGCATTACTTTGGGCATTACTGAGCGATGCAGGGGAAACATTTGTATCTGATGCGTAATGCGTGTGTTTTATTTGGATCAAAGCTAATGGGCGGCTCGTTTTGGACACGTTTTACGCTCACATTAGCACAAGAATATGAGGTGACATTCATCAGCAAATATCAGTTCCACTGTAGTTTAGTTTTTAATATAATAACAATCGGGATAAAGAGCTGTAAATAAACACGAATAAGAAAAATACGAAAGATAAATCGTGCCATTTTGCGGTGGGAGAAGTTCTTTATTATCATTTCACTGAAGTCATTTTAAAATAAAAAGTTGCAAATTAACTTTGAGGGCAAAGTACTCAAGTTTAATATTAGGTTTTGTTTTAACATTGAATAAAGCATACCAATCACCCCCATAAAAAGATGAATTCTCTCCCGGTCTCCACCCAGTTCCTGATGACAACCAACTCTCTGACCACTTGCTGCGAGTCAACCGGCAGATCCATAGCCGATTCCGGAGTAGCGGCGTCCGGACAGACACCAGTGTACTGCCCCGTGTACGAGAGCCGGCTGCTGGCCACGGCTAGACATGAACTCAGCTCAGCCGCCGCGCTGGGCGTGTACGGGAGCCCCTACACCGGCGGTCAAGGCTATGGGAATTACGTTACTTACGGCACAGATGCCTCGGCTTTCTACTCGCTGGTAAGATCTCCATCTGATCCATCTTGGCATTGATTAATGAAGCCGCATGATGTTGAGACTTGAGACAGGCACACCTCTCCTGTAATACCAGCCCTTTACTGTTCGTGATTTATCCTCATATCAGGCTTCAAGCCAACTTTTCTTTAGTAAAATACTTCTCAGCATAGCAAGAAAGGCTTACTCTTTTCATTGTGTATATTTGTCTAGTGGCACCGTTTTTAAATAAAAAAGATGCAAAAAGGTTATACCGTCCTGCTTTTATTTAAACAAGACGATTTTCATTTAACTGAAGTTGACTTTTACAAATACACAGACCTGTCTGGAGTGTCTGGTATTTGATCAAATGTTCAACATTTTGTTTCAAATGAATGGTCAAATGTTTTTATCACAAATTCCAACATGAATACATAGACCTATAAAGTCCAAAAAAGTGTTGTTTGTTCCAGTTGATTTTGTGTCAAAACTCATAAAGTGCTGACAATGTTAAAGAATTTGTAATGATATAGGTAAATTAAAATAACTATTTGTATTCTCTAATGCATAGTTTGTCCTATAATAATTAAACCATCTTTCCTGATCCCTTACCAGTCTCACAAATGTGCTTGCTCAGAATCAGTCACTGAAAAAACTTTTGTTGCTTTGGTTTCATTTGAAAAGCTTCTGCTTTGAAGGTTTATTAAAGCTTCGTGTTGTTTCCATTGCATGTGTATTTGAATATAACACTTTATTGTAATGTAGTTTGTGTGGTTTACTTGTTAGTTTATGTGTAGAAACATGTTTTCCATGTTTCGTTTGGCACACAATTATTTCTTAGTCTTATTTCCTATACAGCACTAACCTCCATCAGCAGACCTAATGTATCACATAGACATGTATCTTTAAAATAATACAATCATTACACATCTGTTTTGTGTATATACGTTTTCAACACCAGGTGAGATGTTGAATGAGCCAAAATGGACGTTCTATTTATGTTGGTGTTTTGTTTCCATATATGATTGCAGGGTACATTTGATACGAAAGATGCCACAGCTTCTGCACATGCAGGAATAACCCAGGCAACAGCTTACTACCCTTATGATCCTACCTTGGGACAGTATCAGTATGACAGGTATGTTGTTTCTATGCCAGTTATCTGTGGATGATATGTGGAACATAATGACACTTGACTATAGGTGCAATCATCTGACCTCTTCCAGTGAACTATAACTTATGTCTGCTTTAATGTATCATGGCACAGATTAGAAAAGTGATGCATCCCATAAGAAACATCAGAAATTATTTTCAGCCATGTTAACAAAGGTTTGAAATCTTAATTTAACTTTAAGTGAAAGAAACAGGATGTGAATAAAATTTAGACAAAAAGGTAACGTCAAAGTGTCGTATATGATGTAGGGTGAGTTATCCAGCATTAAATCAATCCTGAGAGGTCAAAGCCATTCTCATCATGTCAACAACGCTGTGTGAGCACCTTCATCTCATGACATATTTCTTTCCTGATGGGGTGAATTGCTTCAGAAGACCCATGCCCCTGTCAGCAAGACATGAGGCCTCTCCACTGTTGTGAAGAGCAGGTCTGCCATATTGAAAGGTCCTCTCAATAATCAGATGACCTCCATATTAAGTGTGTGATATGTTGAAAACATAAGGTGGGAGTGATAAGTATACTTGATTATGTAAATTGTGATCAGCATTCTCTTTGAATACAACCAGAAACTTTAAAGAAGCCAGCAGTAACAGAACTTATAATAGGACAGAAAGCATTCTCACTTTTAAGCTGCTGTGTGGGCTAATCGATGAACCAAGTGTCATACTGATGAGCTAAATAGCAAAATTAGAGTTCACATAACCCAAAACCAAAGTGTTAGCTTCAGTTATTATTCAGTTTGACATGTTTTGAGCATTCATTATAACGCACAAAACATGTAATCAGGAATCCAAATAAGTGAACATAAAGCAAAAGTCTAAAGAAGAATATAATCCGTAGCATTTAGATGCATGCAGGCCTGCAGCAGCAACACTATCTGTACCCTTCTATTACCTGGGGGCTCATCATTACACTCAATAAAGCAATTTTACAGTCTATTTTCTCTATGAGGAAACAGCACGGGGTGCAGCGCTCCTCTCCCTTTGATTCCCTTAGCAGTGCTTGACCTGCACTAAGCTACAGAATATGGAGCAATAGAGGCCTCATAAAAGGCTCCTCTGAGAGAATTTATACAGCTCACTGCTTACTGATAATCAACACTGTATATTTTAAATGTAGGTCTATGGTTGATCTTTCTAAGAAAAGAGAGTGTTCTGAAAGAGTTGTATGGTGGTTTAAACAAGTAATACACGTTAGCATATAAGAGATGTTTACAGTTCAAATACAAACAGTTTAATTTATAGAGTAATTTTTACATTCTCAAAGAATACGGCAGACGTACTTTAGATATAGGCTTAGGTGCTGCATAGAGGGTTTTGGATTGTTGAAGGGGTTTCAAGGAAGTTGTGTGCAATAAAGTCACACCTATCTTCCATTATGTCAGTATTCCAAAATTCTGTATAGTTCACATGGTCCTAAACAATCCATTACTTATGTACAATTAGAAAAACAATGTACTGATAATATTAATTTGATAGTTTTCCTACAGATAGACAATCCATTGTGTATGGCACATTTAGCAAGAGGTAGTTTACTTGTTATCTTCCCCTCTCCTACACTTTATGATTCATGTATTTTAACTGATGTGTTTTTACAATATCTGCTTTAAATTCCAAAGCATAAAGCATATTGTCCATCATTCCGGGAGGATTTTAGCAAGTAGATGATTATTATAATTTGCTATAGTAAATCATTACACATTGAGATGCAAGAAGCACCACATGTTATATTTACCAACTCATTATCATTGTGGTTTTGTTGTTCTAATTAAAAGATATGGTTCCATGGATGGGGGAACAAGGCGGAAGAATGCAACACGTGAGACAACAAGCACGCTGAAGGCCTGGCTACAGGAACACAGGAAGAACCCATACCCAACTAAAGGCGAGAAGATCATGCTGGCCATTATTACCAAGATGACGCTGACGCAGGTCTCCACATGGTTTGCAAACGCCAGGAGGAGGCTCAAGAAGGAGAACAAGATGACATGGCCGCCCAGAAACAAGGGCTCAGAGGAGAAGAGATATGATGAAGACGAGGATGGGTCTCAGGAAGAGCAGATAAAAAGCGAGAACAATGAGGATGGTTAGTTTCAAAATGTCTTGTTGCTGTGTAAAAATAAAGTAAAACTGTGGTGTTTTATTCTTAAATGTTTGGTTGTATATCAGAAGTGTATTTAGTCTGAAAAGTTTGTTTAAAAACTGTTGATTCTTCCTTTTAACAATAGATGAAATCCACTCTGAGGTATGATGGTGATGATGACTGATAATGCCAAGTTAATAATGAGGAGGAAAGTAAAAGTCTACAGTACTTCAACTATTAAATACTACAGACTGGGTAGAAAATTAGAATAAGGCACTTGTTTGTCAACGTTTCACACATTATTTGACTTTTAGGGCTATGAGTAGTTTTCTAAAGTTATATTATATTAGTGTGCAGTACTGTGATAATTGGTGCAAAAACGATGCATTGTGGTAATAGAAAAATGCTAGTGGAGCCTTACAATTTGTCAAATGAAATATTTTATTAAATTTTTTGTTTGTTTATATTTATATCTGCTGTGTTAAAAGAAACTTTTAAGACTTGAAGTAATTACGTGACAGTGTGAAATTGAATGTGTCAGCAGTATCAATTGTTCAAAGTCTCTGTACAGGTCTCCTACAACAAACTTGTAACCACAGAACAGCAGTGTCCACAGTGGCCTCGGTTTAGTTTAACACAGGGAGAGTCAATCCACATAAACTTTCTTCAGGACCCTTTTCAGTAAAAACACAGGCTTCTTCAAACTGATTAAAATAATATTGATTTATGAAACTTAAGAACCTGCTCTTGGTCATAGCTGTGATTTTAGTTTAAGTGTGATTGCAGATTCAGAGTGACTGGCTTAACAAATCTTATGGCACATCTCATGACAATATATATTTCACTGACATGTCTACTGTCTCCTTTATGTTCCTTGTTTTTCCCCAGAGACCAGAAGTCGAGCTGATAAGGACCTCCAGTTAAGCGACTTGGACGACTTCGACACCCTGGAGTCGGAGAGTTCGGAGTGTGAGCTGAAGCACCGATACCACATGAACACACACATGTCGACAACAGCCGACTGCCCCACCGATCACATCATTAAGGACGCATCTCTGAAACTCTCCATCCCCGTTCCTCTCGGAGGGGAACAGGACTTGAGCAAAGGTTGTCTCAAAACGAATCCGGAGGACTTCCAAGCGGACAGCAGACAGCAGGCAAAGGCCTGTTATAATCAGCAACAGCAGCAGCAGCAAGGGCACCAGATATTAGACGGTAAACCTCGGATCTGGTCTTTGGCCCAGACCGCTACGTCCCTGAACCAGACTGAGTACCCGTCCTGTATGCTGAGGTGCCAACCGCCGCCCTCCTCCCTCACCCCATCCCCCGCCGCTACCTCACCGGTGACCGGCCTGGACAACAGGCAGGACTCCCCGGTCACGACCCTGAGAAACTGGGTGGACGGGGTTTTCCACGACCCCTTGTTCAGGCACAGCACTTTGAGCCAGGCCCTGACCAACACCACCGTCTCTTGGACCACGAACACCAAAGGCGCCATCCTGGAGACTGACAGGAGCGCGGCGGCCTTGCAGCAGCATCAAGACTCCTCCAAAGACAGTGCCATGAGTTTCCCAAAAAATATCAACAAACTGTTCTGCTCCTAACAAAACCAAATGACCCTTTTATTTCAAAAAGAGATACTTTTTTGTGACTGAAAGTCATTATGTTAATTCGTTTTTTAAAGCAATGGTAAATATATACTGTCACATTGGCGTTACACAAGTGAAATATCCGGATCTGTTTGGCTTATTTGATTCAACGCACGCACACAATTTATCGAAATGTATAACTAAAAGTTTACATATTGGCAAAAAAGGCCTAACGTTTACAATAATTTTATTCTTTATTTTTAATTTATTTACTAAGCGCATGCAAATGTAATTGAATATTATTTAGGTCTCAGCAGTTGAGTATCACTGTTAAAAGAAGAAAAAAAAAATCTCACAAATGCACAGCTCTCCTAGGAAGTGGATGGGAGTGTTTCAACTTTGTTCACTGAAAATAAAAAACAGTCGGTTTCTGAAGAGCGCTTCTGATGTTGGGTTCATGGTGAAAGTAGCTGTCCATGGTGCTGAAGTAGTGCCTTCGTTGGTCTTTCTTTCTCTCCCTGTCTTCTGCTTGCTTTCTTGCATTTTTTTGTTGTTTTTTTTAAACGCAATCTACTGTTAAATCAAGCAGTTTTATCATTCCAATTCTTAACGAGTTTAAACAGGCGCAGTCTGACATCTTCAACTCCTCTTATTCTTCAGGGGAAAAAAAGACATAGAACATTCACTCACATTTAGTGACATCTGGAAAATGAGGCAGCTCAACTCTCAAGACAGAACAATATCAGCATCCAAGATCTGCCTCATTAATTCCCTCTAAACAGGCTGTAATTGGGATGCTCGCAGTCATATTTCATGTCAGGCTATTGATTTCCCCTCTCTGCTCTCTGATAATATTGTCGAAACATCTCAACAACGTCCATGATGCAGCTGTCAAAAGGGTAAGTTATTCGCCATACGCCCATTAATGGGTTGAATACGGAGGCCTTGCGAAATAATTTGAAGTGAGGAGTTTTCGTTCTGACACTAACCCCTCAATTTCCTAGAGATGAGGGCCCTATACAGAAAACAGCCTGGTTGCTGGCTCTTCTTCCGAGAAGTGAAAGGACTTTACGGGAGAGGCGCTCACGTCGTCTAAAAGTGAAAAGGGCAAAGGAACTCGAATTAGTTGTTGTAGATAAAAGGGCAAAAAGAAAGGAGTCAAGGGTACTTGACAGTAATGGCGAAAGTGGCGATCTCGGGGGACTCTGTCTGTCCTGTGAGAGGAGGGAGGGAGGGCTTCAGTGATGAATTTTAATGGGAAAAGCACAAGCGATTGAGACCCCCCACCCCACCCCGCGCCCCCTTAGAAGAAAGTGCTGTGGTGGACAAAGGGGATTTTCTTTATATCGGAGTGAGGGTGTATTTTTTGTGCTTTCTTACATCAGGAAACCTTGCCTGCAGCATTCTTAAAGCAAAGCTGACATGACCGCAAAGTAAAATCGAGCAAAGACACAAATTCTATCAGAGGACAGACATCTGACAGGTATATGTAGGCTCAATAAACGATTTTAAATGTTTTACTTGACGTGAGTCTCTTTATCAGCCAACATGCAAAAAGGCTGTATTTATTTTTTCATTGCTACTGATAGAAACATTAGTACGAGAGTTAAAGTCTCCACTAATAAGACAATATAGGCTCAACATTTAATTAATTTAGCATGAAGCCAGAATTTATTAGACCTCCGAGCCAAGTGGCTTTTTTATTTGAGAGAAAAGAGGCATGGGGGAGACACGCAGGGTGTACAAGCAGGGAGCGAGAGAGAGAGAGAGAGAAGTCAGCTATAACTAAATCATTCAGCCGTGTCAAATACGAACACACAGAGGGAGCGAGATGGTAAATTAACAGGAGCCTTTTACATAGAGACCAAATAAAACTGTAATCAGCGACGCGTTACTTTTCATTAAGCGGGTTTGACAGCAGCATATTCAGCCACTCCGACACAGGAGCAGGGTCCGGGCTGAAATAAACTGCTCTCAAACTGAGAGTCATAAGATAATTCCTTAAGCTCCATTAACAACTCTTAGCCGCAGGAAATGGGCTCCCCCTGAAAACATCTCCAAATCTAAAAGCTTTATCGACCTGGCAAACCTCTGCTGATGGCTTCTCTCTTTTTTTTCACCCGCCTTCTGCCCCTCTCTCTTTCCCTCTCTCTCTCTCTCTCTCTTTCCCTCTCTCTCACCCCCCCCCCCCCCCCCCCCCCCTTTTTTTTTTTTACTTTTTTTCTTTTTTCAAGTTAAGGGACAGAAACGTCCAACTGAGGTAATAGACTTTGACACAACACATTAAATGGGAAATGAGAAAAGGGAGAAGAAAGGGCACTCTTAAACGGCTTTTAAACGTTACCAATTAGAGGTTTAAAACTTGAATAAGATGTAGGCCTTTGGCATGTGCCTGACTGATGGGACATTTCACCAAATACTTTCCCCATTTGGTAAAAGCAGCACATAACTGAGCACAGTATGTAGTTCTGTGAGGCAGGAGTTAAGGGAGCTTTAGCTCACTTTCTGGAAAAATGTCCACCTGTCCTGTGCAACATGATTGTCTCCAGTTTCCCTTTTTTCTGCAGTACTTCAAAATATATCCTAAAAGTAATAGAACTTCTTACCTTTTCTTGAAACAAACATCTTGTCACACATATGCTGTGTTTATAGTGGTAGGCCCACAAAAGCTGACTGAAACCAGAACAATCAGCAGCACAGAGACTCCCTAGAGAGAAAGCGAAAGCCTGGGTCAGGTTAATACCACTGTGACCCTGAGCCATAAATATATTTACACATCATTACACATCAACATACAAACACTCAAACCGAACAGCAGAAGCACACTGAAACACATTACCACACACATGAGCATGCATCAGGCTTAATTGAATATTTAATCTATTCACTGACTAACATTAATATCAGGAGAATAGCAGTAATGTGATCACAGCTTAAATGAAAATATGAAGCATGACCACACACAAAGAGTCGGGGTGAGACACCACACACAAATACACAAACACACACACACACACACACACACAGAAGCAAAAGGCCCAGTTGTTGTGGCCCCTTTTGAAGAATCAATGGAATGGCCTTTTATTCCAATTAAAATGAAACACATTATTATTAGAAAAATATACATCCAGGGCCACAATAAACAAAACAGCCTGTAGATGTGTAATCATATCCTTCCATTTTTTTCTGAGGATTAAATTGCATCTAAATGTCAGATGATGTGAGTGCGTGACATGGTTGATCTTAGCAAATGAATATATTGATATACTACAGACTAATACAACAACTACATCTGCACAGAAGTTTTTAGAGTCACGTAAAGTAAAGCCGAGCAGACACACAACAGTTGAAATTTGGATATTTTGGCTTAACTAAGTTCCAGTTATGTGATAAGTGTGAAATTAATGAAGTTATTGTCATTTGAATGAGGTGTGAAATATAACCCCACTACTTTAAGATCTGAAGTGTCTCCTCTTATTCCTCCTTCTCTGCTTGGAGATATGTTTTTTGTATGTGTGTGTAGCGTGCATGTTTATGTGTGTGTCTGTGTTTGTGTGAGAGAGATTGTGTGTGTATTTTTGGCTGTATTCAGAGCCCAGCTGCCAAAAGAACATGTCCAGGATGTGCCTTTAGGCCCCAGTGACTGGCCCCTATCAGCCCCTTGCTGCCATCACCTCCCTGCAGTTGTTCTGCAGGTCAAGAGGTTTTAGCCTGAGGGGTGTCGCTTTTCACCATCTCAATCCTCTCAGTCTGACTCATTGAACTTTGAGTGTGTTTCCTAAAGCACTGATGTTATAGCTAACATATTAGCCCACTATTATTGATATGCATTACTTTCACAATTTCTCAGATAAAATGGCAGCAAAATGCTCTCAACAGCTTCTTAAACCAGTCATAAAATGAGCAAAAGTATGTTGCTTTTTTGTTTGAAGGGTTCCAAAATTAGAGATTGGTTTATTTGGTTACCTTACCATTCGTACCAATTGTTGTAGAGATCAGGGTATTATTTCCTGACCCTCTTGAAGTCCAAGGAAAGGTCAAGCGGGTCTAATCATGGGTCATCTAAACACACTTACACAACAACCAGCTCTGTCAGACAACTTGGACTGAGTTAAGCCCACCACCTAAACAGATTCAACAGAAAGATTCAATAAGCAGTCGGTGTGTTTAGTATATGAGATTGAATTGTGATTTTTAATTTACAGCTTGGTATAATCCCAGTATTTCCCAAGTTCATGAGATATCTAACAGTAAAAGTAGTAGCATTTCAAAAAATCATGATATTCAGACAGCTTTTGCTTGCTGAGAATTAATAACACCCTAGACCTCCTGCACACTTATCAGACATATCTTTTGGTCAACACATTTCCATACACTAGAAGCAGTAAATCTGATTGAAATCCTGTTGCACTAAGAGGTACAGAGGTGTGGATCAGATATACTGTAAGTGTACTATGATATCACCACAACGTCTTGTAATCTTAATACATTAACTATGATCGCGTAGTACGGAGCATCTGCAGCATCTGTCAAATGTAACTAAAATTCATTATTATGCACACAAGCTTCTTTTGAGTAAAATATTGATACACACAAGAAGGAAAAACACAAAAAAATGACACATTGTTTTCTCACCTAGTACTGCTAAACCCATGTAGAAGTAATTGCTAAAGGTCAAAAGAGACTGTGTTTTACCAACACATTTGTGTTTATCATTCAGGACAGATCAATACAGTACTGTTGTTTTAAAGAACAAAAGCCAGGGGAGACTTAACACTGACCTTTGCTTCCATTTTCCATTGTGTTCGGGAGGTCCAAGAAAACAAACAAATGAGGCCCTCCGGTTTCTCTAGAAACTAAAAAAGTAATGGATACCTATTTGTACAAAGAATCTTCTTCAGAATATCATTTTTCTCATCATGCTGGTCTGTTGATGTTCTATACTTTACTAAAAAGTCCAGACCATTTACATTCATCTTGTCACTGTGCATCTGCGCAGCAAGAGCCAATCTAATAGCAATGTGCAACTTGTAGCAGCAGCATTATCAAGCAGTTATTACACAATTTGTTTTCTATACAGTTTAGACATTAGAACACAGTTCTTTGTGCAACCCTGTCTCCTAGAAAGAAGTTAGAAAGAAAGTATGTACAATACACTATGTAAATCAACTACATATGTCTGTGAAGATTCTCAGTCATCCAGGTAAAGTTATCTGGAAGTTGAATCATGGCAACTGGACTTCTTTCTTGTTAGGCTGAAATGTTTCGCTATTCATCCAGGTAGCTATTCCAGACAACAATCAACATAGTGCAGGTACAATATGAAAACAGTTGAATGATGGATGATGCACAAACTGTTGCTATGTCTCATCAGTCATAACAAGCTTGTTGAGCTCCATGGTTGCTGATGATTATTGTTGGTGCTTGTCTGATCATTTGCTTTGTTGCAAATTGTGATTTGGATGATTGATTTGGACTTCCATGGGAATCTAGAGTTCACGCCCATGCAAACTTGCAGTTTACATTCTCCTTTTTATCAACCCAAAGATGGTCTTTAAGGCTTTAAGGTTAATGTTTTTATTCTAAGCTCTAACAAAATTATTTTGATGAGTTTACAGTTGAAAAAAAAGTTTTCTTATACTCAGTCATTCTGGAATACTTTTTTGACCCTCTGAACGAAACTGTTTCTTTTAGCTCCTACCTCCCCTGCCGGTGAGATGAGCTATGGCTGAAACACACAGGCACTGAGCACCAGATGTACTGTAAATGTACTATAACTGTTCTTTACCCGACTCTAGTGGCCAAATAAACAAACCGTGGCCTTACAATTTCATGTAGTTTTACTTGTTTATCATTTGAAAAATCTACTTTTGAAATCCATCCAAATGTGTTAGATGGCAACAAATGTGCAGACTTATCTGCACTATAGTTGCCATCTATAAATAATACTGAAAGTTGGAATTGCATTATTTGTACATTAAAAACAATGGACATAAATAACAGTTTTGCCAGACCGTCCCATATTGATATTCTTGTCTACTGATTGGTAGTGATGTTTTCATTAGAATTGCTTTTCACATTCCTATTCTTTTTTGTGAAACAGTGATGTGTCTTGTTAGACTGTTTGCCAATTAACTGCATTGTTTTATCTGTCTTGTTTGAATGTGAGGGGTTTCCCTTTAAGTGCTGCAGTGAACTTTTGAGTCTCATTATAAATAAAGGTTTCTGTATTGGCACTTCAATTATCTGAAAATAGTGTACTGGTGTCTTCTGACTCAGTGTAATGAAGAAACAATTGTATAAATGAAGAATGTTAACAGTCTTACGGAAGCTAAGAAACTCCTGCTGCCATAAGGCTTAGGTACAGCAAAGTATGTACAATTTACTAGCCCAATTGTAAGGTGACAGTGTGGTAAAATTAAAAAAAATAATTAAATAAATAATTAAAATTAACTTTGCAGAAAACAGTTCCCATCCAATCTTTAGGCGCTTCTGTATTTACTTGATGTCTTTGTAGGCATGAGGTATCAACATCATCAGCAGGTGAGCATAAACTAGTTCTGCTGTAATGTTGCAAATACACATCACATGCAAAATAGCAATGTGCAGCTTAGAGAAAGCTGTTGTTTGGTTCAAAGCCTCATGTATGCATGAGAGGGCAAAGACTGTTCTGTACCATGATCGTGAACAAGTGCAGCTTTAGAGTCATGCATGAAAATTAGCTGTTGCTATTGCACTAGCAGCAAAAAAAACATCAAATTTCAACAAATTCCCTTGGATGGCTTTCCACCAAGAATGAGAATTTCATAAAATATATGGTACATTTCAAAATGCTGTACAGCAGTGAGAATGAAGGCAAAGAGGTTCGAAAATAGCACCTCTAACAAGTCCCGCAGAGACAGGAGAGGAGACACCTTGGTGGGCCCATTGCTCCTGGGCTACAACATGTAGTGTGACGACTCAGTAACTCCAACAGGTCGACTTTAGACTATTTGGAGAGTTTTGAGAGACAGCCCGGCCAACTGTGAGGATGTGCTCTGATGCACTAGGTGATTCTCCGCCTGCCATGTGTCTCAATCAAGTCTAATGTCTAATTCCAGGCTACTCTATCTTTTCTTTCTATTTGACCTTGCCTCTGCTCAGGTGGAAGAAGGGGGATTCATTTTCCCTCCAAATTGTGATGAGTCAGCCAAGCGATGTGCTTTCCACCTTCTTCAGAAATAACTGTTTGACTACCTACAAGCTGTTCTATCTCTTGACAATCCAGAGGGAGAAGAGAGAGACAGTGTCTTTGTTTACAGGCTTGTAACTGCACTGCACTGGTTGTGACTGAGTTTACAGTGTCCACAGACTGTCAGGCTAACTGGGACTTTACAAAGGACAAGTCTCTTTGTTTGTCTTTTTAGAGTAATATTTTGTCAGTCGCCAGGTGGTCATTATGCTTATAGAAAACATAATTGGGTTGCAGTTACATTCCCATAAAAATGTAATAACAATGACAGTTTAGTTGTATAGAAACATAATTTTTAGGAGAGTAAAGAGTCCCAAAACATGTCAGTTTTTTTCTACCAGGTTGGCCTGGGACATAAACATTACTTTTGTCAGAAAATTTTTTATTATAATTATTTTTTTGTAGATTTTCCAGCATTGGTGGCCATACTCATAGAGAAAAAAGTGTTTTGGGACTCTGCACTCTCCTATTTTCAAACCATTTGCATTTTCTATAAGCATAATGACCATATTTTCACAGTTAACATAAACGACAAGTCACAAATAGGTTGCTACTTCCAACATCAGTAAAATGTACACAAGCAACATACTTTTGTCCACCAAGATATCCAATCTACAACATCTCGTTTTGACTTGACAACAAAAATATCCGATCTTGCAGTACAACACCCAGATGGGTGACTCAAAATACTGCTGGTTGGCTTATTGGAGAACAATCAAACAATCCTTTCACACAAAAAATCTGTAATTTAAACAAAAGCAAAATTTTTCCCTAACCCTAACTAAAGTCCAACCTATTATACACCCTTTATCCACCTCAATTAGTAAATTCATTGCTTCATTCACTGAAAAACAACATTGCATCGCAACATACTTATTATATAATTTCATTCATTGAAGTTTAGTTGCATATGAATATAATTTTAAGGAGACATGGTTGTTGTTGTATAGTGTCACCACATAGCAGCAGCTAATAAAAGAATTTGCTCCATTGAGACAATCGAAGTGGAACAGAGAAACCTGAAAGTAGAATACCTAGGAGCATTAGTTTAAATATACTTGGAGACGTCATAAAAGTGGTTTGATTTGTTTCATCCTTGAATTGCTAAATTTATAAAATTTAAAATAGAGAAATGCATGCTTTAGGCAGCATAGTGGTGTAGTGGTTAGCACTATTGCCTCACAGCTAAAAGGACCTGAGTTCAAATACACTGGTCAGCCAGGTGCCTTTTTGTGTGTAGTTTGAATGTACTCTCCGTGCCTGTGTGGGATTTCTCCGGGTACTCCAGCTAGGTCAACTCCTCCCCCATTCCAAAGACGTGCAGTTTGCTTAGGGTTAATTGGTGACTCCAATTTGCCCATAGGTGTGAATGGTTGTGTATGTCAGCCCTGTCATAGGCTTGGCAACCTGTCCAGGGTGTACACGCCCAATAACAGCTTGGATCGACTCCAGCACACCCACAACCCTTAACAGGGTCCCTTAACACAACCTTAACACAAGTGGTCAAGATGATGGAGAGTTGGAAAATGTGATTTATGTTTCTCATTAAGATTTGCTTTATACTAACTGCAATACTTGGGACGTGTAAAATAAAGTCAGATAGTAGCAATAGAAGCATATCATCATCACCCACAATAACGCACAATACACAACAAGTAAGGATGGGTGTGTGGGCTGGTACTTTGTTTATAAATGAATCAGTGACTTGAGTTTTGAATAGGGTTCATTTGACGTTACATTAGGAAACTTTCCTGCTTTTAAGTAAGCCCACAGTTTTAAGGAAAATACTGAAGTAAGGAGGTTTTCAGACCACAGCAGCAGAAGTCAGTTTTTCCCTGGCTCTGCTCTGGGGTGTTGAGATTCGTCCTTGCATAAGCATTATGTGGGACTGGTACAGTGGCTGCGGCTGACTGACCTGTCTGCTCATTAAGGCACTAGCGAGCCCATTTGGCCTGCTCCTGTAATGGGAGCCTGTACTGTGTCAGAAACACTTATTTGCTCTACAGCCATCACAGAACATTAACATTCACGACAGCCAGTCACATGAGGGAGGGCAAGGGGGGTCAGAAGGGTGTCTAAGAAGGTTTGCTCACTGCCCCAACCTAGTCACACACATACACCTATGCACTCACACACACAGGGCCTTCAGGCATGTCACACACACACACAGTGTAGATCTGCATATCATACATGCACACATACACAAACACGCACTGCACATTCTACTCACCTTACAAATACAGCTGAAGACACACAGCTGCAGCATATGAAAGCTCTTAGAGAAAGTGTATGAACACTGCTATGCATGTGCACACACACATACACTTAGACGTTTTCATTCTCTTAACACACCCCATCGGAGATCACATGCTCTCTCATACACGCACACACACACACAAACATACCCTTCAAAACCTTGCGTTCTCTCACACACTTAAGGAAACATGCAATCAGCCCTATAAGTAAAGGTCACATTTGCAATGCAGGTGACTCAAGCAGAAGGCAGCAGGTAATTGGCTGACGGGACGGGTGTGCTAATACATCGTGTCTGAAAGACAATGTGATGGATGGGAAATGCTTGGCATTGGGGTAATTAGATGTGTTTGGAGGAGACTAGACCAGGCCAGGGCCTTCACTTATGGAGAGTGGAAGTGTGCAGAGGGAGGAAGGGGAGGGCAGCTAAAGAGACAGTGGTAAGGGTCGCAAGGGTCACTCAAGACTTCCACTAAATTCATGAAACAAAAATAGAGAGAGGAAGATAAAGTAATTTTATTATTATTACCTGATGTAAATTAGATGTAAGATAACACGGTGGATTTTATTGTTATTGAGACACTACCGCACAATGGAACAGAGGATTAGCTGTGATCTGCTGTAGAAGTGTAATTGAAATTATGCATCACAGAAGAGACACTGTGGCACACCAAAATAACATATAATACAGTAGCTCATACAAATGCTTTTGTGGCTTCTCTGAGCACTGTGAGAAATGAAGCAGGAAATGTTAAGAAAATATGAAAATGTTTTACGTTAATACAATATTTGATTTGTTTTGTTGATAAGTGAGAAAAAGAAGAGGGAGCACACACAATAAAGGAGAGAAAAGATAAGTGCAAAACGTTCTAATTGAAGTGGGCCAGCTGTGGTGGGGTGAAACCCTTTAAGACACATGCATTATTTACATAGTGTGTGTACATGTGTAGGCTCGTGTGTGTGTGTGTGTGCGCGTGTGTGTGTGCATGTGTGTCTCTATTCCATCACAGGGTATCCAAGTGGAAACAAAGACTCAGCCATTCTCCATATAGTCTATCTAGACAGCTAGAGAGAGGAGGATTGAAATGGAAATATTGTCATTGACACTGTACATAACTGGAGCAGGGCAGGAAAGAAGTAGCCTGATATTTTAAAGTGTAGGTGAGGCTGAGTTTAATATTCAAGGGTTTCACAATATTAAATGACTGTGAGTTGTAATACAATTGATTGTATACATATTTTACATCCTGAGATTTTGGTCCATACAGTCTGTTAATGGTTTATGGTAATTCATAGTCTTTTAGAGAGTATTTACATTACCTTACTGGGTAGAATAGAAGTACAAAAGAAAAGAAAAGAAACATCTTCAGAGAAGAAAGATTATGAAATACCACTGGCATGTGTATCTGTAATTTTATTAAATTCTTTATGGGTCAGAGTGCAACTACAGCACAGCAGTTTAACACTGTTGTAAAATAGAGAGATTTACACACATATTTTCATTCATTCCAGCATCAGCATTAAAATGGTTATCCTATTCTCTTTTTTTCTCTTCTGTTATTTCTTCATCACCTCTCCTCTTCTCTCTTCTCCTCTCCTCTCCTAACCCAGCAGGTTATTGCTGCTGTGTGCAAATAAGATTAGCAGGTTGTATTTTCTCAGGTCTCTGCATTGAAACAGTAAGCCTAGCTGTGTATATAATTAGTGAGAGATTATGGCAAGGCCACTGCCAGCAACCACGGCCAACTAACATTTTGCGTGTGCATGTGTGTGTGTCAGTGTGAACTGGCTGTGGTTGTTTTGTCATGGCCTCTCCATAATCTCTGTGTAATTCTGAGCGCATCTATGTGTGTGCACAGGACCACAGGTGATGTGTGACGTGTAACAGAGCCAGGAGCATGGAGACCAAAGTGCTGACAATATGCACAAAATACTTTTTGTGGGCTGTAAGTTGCCACTTTATAAGAATTTTAGAATGACTGATATAAACAGTCTACATGACACAAATTAAAGGCAGGGTCACCTTTCCTTAATAGGGATGTGTTAATTTGCTTGTCAGTGCTTGCCCTTTGTTACTCCAGGCTTCAAACTCAATCACAGTGTAAACGTGAACCCCTGTGAACTTGGCAGATGTCTATAGTTGGTATCTATCCTCCTGATGGCCCGAGTGTTTGACTTTGACACATCAATATCCTGTTTATTCAGTCTGCATAGGAATAATCACTTCAGTAAATGTGTGATATTGTGCCGGATTTATAGGTTGGTGGGTCAGAAACACTCTTGTGTGGTATTTCAATGGTTTCAGAAATATTTCTAAAGTATAAATATAATATAATATATAAATGTTATTCATGCATTAAAAGAATAAATAAAAGAACACCAATTGAACTAACAAAACCATTATACACAAATTAAAATACCACTTGAATATTTTTTGTGGCTTTCAGTGTTTCTCTTAATATTTAATTTTTTTTTAACTACTATGTAGAATGAGTTAAATACAGTAGTTAATCATAGACTTCAAACATTGCACTGTAGAGGCTTTGCAACTGTCACTTGCCTCATTTTGCATTTAAGTAAAATGTGTGAAAGCCAAAGTACTTTTCTCTTCACTTCTTCAACAAGCAACCACTCTGCAAAACCAGCAACTGAGACACAGAGACAATGCCTTTCTCTTCCTCTTATTTTCCATCTGCTTCCCATCACTCCATGTTGCCTGAAAGTTACTAAATAATAGAAGAATTATGGGCATTTTGTTCTGCCATTTTTCACGCACAGTTTCACACAAATTTGCGCTTAAAGCGCTTTTCTAACTGACTGAAGAATCTTCATAGAGGTTTGCTGTTGCCTCTCTTAATAGACGCCTCACAGCTCCCCACTCTCACCTCTCACAATTAGTTTTCATTGAATGCTATTGATTTTTACCCTCTTTCAATTACACACAAAAGTCAACCACATAGATGTTTGTAGTCATTAGGAGCTACTCTCTGTGTCTTCTCTAATACTAATTATGTCTGGCTACTGGTGTTTGTTATTTTCATATTTATACGGGAAAAATAAAACCTCAAAGAGAAAAACAAATAGAATCACTACATGCGCCAGTGGAGATCTGGGGTCCTGTTGCGTGTGCGCATGTGAGTGAGTGTCTGAGCACATGGCCATCCTGCCACCATGAAGCCTATGGAGAATACACCTAATAAATTAAATATGACTTGGATAAAGAAAGGAGTAGAAAGTGTTTGTCCCCTGGCATGTCTCTTTCAGTGTGTGTAATGTATTGTGTTTTCTATGTGGCCTGGTATTTCTCCTGCATTGTTAAAGGAATGTTTCCAGAAATGTCTTTGCTGTATTTAATTCTAAGTAAATCCTAACATTACATGTCTATTTCAATTGAACAGAATTTGAGGATTTACACTGAAATCAGTTTGAAGACAAAGCAGGAAAGGAAAGGGAGGAAAGGAAAGGAAAAGTAAAGAAAGCAAAGGAAAGGAAATTGTTTTGACACAATCTTTAGCATTTATTTTGGTGACATAATTTGTACAAATTTATAATTCAAAGATGACTGCCTTCAGCTTTTAACTGTGCCCCTTAGATGAACAACATATTATTATTATTGTTCTAGTAACTGCCCCCCCTCCCTTCCCCATGTACTGAAAAATGTTGCAGATTAGTGTAAAAGGTTGCTCAGGTCTGTGTTTGAACTAACCTCTGTTCTATATTTACTCATCCTCTAAACAGGAATGCCATGCATATGTACAGAGCAGATTTGGCTAGCATCTCTGAGTTGAAGCTTTATGCCCTCTCTGCTGCATGGCAGCAGTTCAATGATAGCTCAGACCATCAGAGGGAATATATATGTTATGGAATAAATGTGTAGAATCTGATTCTTTAGTATAGTTCACTTGCTCCGAAAACCCACATTTTCACTTTTTTTTCTTATAAATAATATCAAATCTTGAGGCTGTTCCAGGTTTCACAAGAAATTTTGTGCAGGACCAGTTACAGTAGTGTAATACTAGTTTTAATGCTTGTGTGACTTACCTGTTAAATTTCCAGCTCTCTCTCCTAAAAATTACATTCCTATACAATTAAACTGCAATCGCAAATACATTGTTGTAGGGAATGTAATTGTACCCGAATTTTGTTTTACCTTAGCACACTGACAATATGTAAGACAATGAATGTAAGTAGCAAGCTGATACTGAACACATTATTAAAATGTATCCAGACAGTGTAATATCACTAAACTAAATATCCGATGGGGTTTTGTCACTGCAGCATTGTTAAACTTCTTTATGACTTTATGACAAAAGACTTAATGTTAAGGTTGGGGAAAAACTGTGGAGAATGAAAAATTCACTCCATACACATGTTTATTAATCTTTAAACAAAACCACAATCTTTCTCTAACCTTAACCAGAATGCTTTTGTTCCCTAAACCTAACTACATACAGACTCAAAAGTCAAAATTAGATCTGCTGTTTGATAGTGATGTGCACCTGCCATTCCCTGAGCCACCTCCTTGCGACTCGCTTTCCATTAATATATGTACTTCATTCATTCAAAAATTATTTTGCATTAATATTATTAAGTTAATCAAAAACACAGGTTTTCAGTTTAGATTGCATAGCAATGTAAGGAGACTATGATTGTAATTTTTGTTTTAAAATCAGCTCATTACAATGTAATCACTATAATAAGTATATTCACCTGTGAGATAATATGTGCTAATGTTTTGCATTAAAGCTACAATCGTCGGGAGATTTTCACCCACCACATTTTGTTCACATGATTTTCATTGTGTTGCTGTTGTCTGATTGGCCTGGGTCCTCAGGTAGCTTCAAGCTTCTCACTGACGTC
>JAUMHL010000009.1:16202029-16215164 GCA_032362345.1 Sandelia bainsii | reverse complement strand
TCTTCTTCACAAATCTACTCAAGTAAAAGTAAAAAGTATGGTGCAGTAAAACTTCTCTTAGAAGTACATTTTTTTCAAAATTTTACTTTTTACATTTTACTACGGAGTAAATGTAACTCTTTACTACCCACCTCTGGTCCAGACAGAATCTGCATGCATGACAGGTGTCTGCCGGCAGCCCAAAAATGTCCACAGTGCCAGTGCACCAACTGCGCATGTGTAGGACCTAGTTTCACACATCAAAGGTACACTATAAAATGTTTATTTCAACATCCTTAACACAATTCTTGTGATGTGGTTACATATAATTGTTTTTGTATTGTTTGGTCAAATACACTGAAGAAATTCTCACTTTTACTGTTCAGAGTGTTTTGTGTGTGTGGAACATGTCCATGTGCACATCACCAATTATTCTGTAGAATGAACTGATGCACATGTGCATTTGTAATGCCAGTATGGTTACATCAGAAGGCAAAGTATGAACTGGCCTTCACTCTGTTTTGAGTAATAAAGTTTGTCTCATATGTTTTTTCTACAAAATTGCAGACACTTGCTCGCACAGTTCTTGACAAAATCAGTGAAGGTTGCGATGTTGGAGCAAGTGAGCATGAGAAAAGGAACAAGCAAGTGCAAGCAAGAGACTGGGCAAGAGTAAATATCAGATTGCAATTAGCTAAAAGAGATAAAAAACAGGACTTTTTCCACTATTAGTGATTATTACGGATATGAAACACTGGAGCACCAGCACAAAATGTATGCACCCGACGTAAATCAACATGCAATAAAACACATTCATATTTTTTTCCATACTTTTCTGTTTTACTGATAAATACTGTAAGCTCAAAGCCCACTCTGCCTGACTGCTGCTGTATAGCAGTGTTCACATATTTTTATGCATAAATTGGTCATGAAATGTGATCTGATCTTCACCAAGTCACAAATCTCAACAAACACAATATGTCTAACTTGATAAAACACAAACACTATGATCTCTGACGTCTTTATTGATACACCTATTCAATATGCAGAATGATGGTTGAAAAGTAACATCAACAGTCTCTTTATAACCGGTTGAACCATCTTTGGCAGCAACAGCCTCAAGCAAGTGCTTCCTGTAGCAGTGGATTACACCTGCACAATGTCCAGGAGGAATTTTGGTTTGGAATTTGGTTCTTACAGAACTCCAGCTCAGCCATATTCTAAGAATATCTGGTGTGAAAAACTCCTGAGGTCATTCCACAACATCTCTATTGGGTTGAGATCTGAATTCTGACTGGCCATTTCAAAAGGCAGATTCTGTGTCTCTGAAGCCATTCTGTAGTAGATTTACTTCAATGTTAAGGGTTATTGTACTTCCGCATCTCCCAGGTTCTTCTGAGGATCAGCTATCTGACATGAAAATACAAACATGGGAATTCATTTTTCTCTCAGCAATGGCTAGTGGACCAGATGCAGAAGCAGCAAATCAGCTCCAAACCATGATTCTACCTCCACCATACTTCGCTGTTGGGATGTTTTGTTTTGATATTGGTATGCAGTTCTCTTTTTACCATAAGTGCCAAGGTCACCATCTCTCTGTGACTCAGTTGGCTAATTTATTTCATTAGGTTAGCATTTGCTGTCCTGAGTTGTATGGAATCCTTGTGCAAACTTTGAATGGAGCATGGGAAGAAAATTGTCTAAGTATGCATATTTACATCAAGACATAACTTTGAGTTTGTGGTTAGCATGCATATTACATTGGACAGAACTGTGGACAGAACACTTTCTTAGCTGGTGTTGTGTTCAAATCTGCTCCCTCTGCCATGATGAGCAGAGCTAGGTGCATCTGGTGTGTTGCTATAAAGCATTACACAGTTTTCACCAAAGATCTCTGGGATGGGACAGCAAGTTACATAGTATAGTAGCAGACAATCTAGACATGCAGTAGCAATGACGGGGATACCATTAGCCTTTTTACAAGTTATTGTACCATAAAAATGTAAAATTAGCATTTTATTAATGTAAAAATGTTACATATCGGGGCTTTAAGGGTACCATCATTTTATTTTATTTAGTTTTTCATTGTAATTTGTTGTATTGTTCAAAAATATTCTGCTGCAATCAAAAGTCTGCGTAAAAGAAAATAACAAGAACTTATCGTTAAAATCCAAAAAAACCAAACCAACAACATATACACCAAACTCCCCTTGCCTTTCCTTGTAGCTCTGTCTAAAACTTGTGTCTGCCTGATGAAAAAACCCATTTTATAAATAAAGATCATATGTGCGCTCAGTTTATCTTAGATGGCCCTCTAGATAAAGTCAGCCTCACAGCTGGTGCACTGAGTTTGATTCAATCACACAGCTTTTGTCTAATACCCTGCCACACACACATACAGTACACACAAGTGTAACCCACCCCCTATGATTCAGGGTCATCCATGCCCATCTCCTCTGCTCTGCATTTAGGACTCATGAATAAGTAATGACATCTCTCATCACCTCACAGCACTGACAGTCAGGCCAAGAGCTTTCATCTGCTCCAGCCCATGTTCAATGTTAATGTTTTCCTTCCTTCCTGATCATGTGACAGACAAGCAGCTGACCCGAAACCAGCATAAACAGTAGCAACCTGTAAGTGCATGACGGTGAGGAAATGGAAATATGCAGTTAGATTACTTGATTTTCATTTGAAGTCATTACTCAAGCTGGGTCAGAGCAAAAGTTTTTTAAACCCTAGCATTAAAATGTAACGGTACTATTTTTTGTAAATATAAATCCCAATGTATTTAAAAAATATACTGTTCATGTACACAGCTAAAAAAAATTAAGGGAACACTTAGTCATCACCATATGACACCAAGTCAGTTAAATCTATAAATATAAATAAAAAGAATATACATAAATCTGTTCATTTAGGAAGCACAAATGACTGTGAATCAGTTTCACTTGATTAGGTGCAAATAAAAGTGACAACAGGTGCAACGGAGAGGCAAAAGCAAGACAACCCTCAAAAAGGTATTGTTTTTGCATGTGGAGGCCACAGACAACTGTGTTGTTTCCCAACACAGTCTCAAGATGTCTCAGTCTCAAGCATGAAGGATGTGTCAGACCAGCCATTACACCAGGAGAGCATGACATGGCTGTAGAAGGCCAACACCCGAGCTGCAAGACTGGTATCTCCTTTGTACAATGAGGAACAGGCGAAGCACTGTGAGAGTCCTAATGACCTCCAGCAGGCTGCTGATGTGCATGTTTGTGACCAAATCGTCAGAAACAGACTCCATGAGGATGGCATGAGGACCCTCGATGTCTTCTAATATCACCTGTGGTCACAGCCCCATGAGCCTACGCTGCTTGAACACCAGAATTGGCAGGTTGTTTCATGACTTTTCAAAACTTTTGAAATTGTAACACTGTTTACTGAACTTGAGAAACTTTAGCTAACTTCAGCTGACTCAACTGTTTATAGTCTTTGATACTGTTCAATTCTGTTACGTTATACTAAGAGGAGTTTCTGTTATTTTAATTAATGGCATTTGTAGCAATGAATCTAGGCTAAGTACAAACACCTCTCTATACAATGCAGTTCAGTTTAACAGCATTAAAAGAACAACTGCCCAATATATCCTTTATGAAGTAGTATTTACTGTAAGACTCTTAGATTACTGTAGACTGACTTAGTTTTAGCCTAATAAATTGACAACTGACTGAAAATGTATTTATTTCTACAACAGAAAAATCACAACACAGACACAATATTTCCCTTAAATTAACTGTATGGTCTATATAAAATAAATAATAGGCTCTGTTTTAGGTTTAAAAGGAATGAAGAATATCAGTTGTAATCATTTTCTTTCACTGCTGGGCAGGTCTACTTTTGGCAGAGGGAGGGGGCAGGTTTGGGAATGTGTTGGCTTCTATCTCCGACAGTGCCCACGAGAACTTGCTCAGTTGTAAGACCTGGCAAATTAAGCTCAACAATTAGCATACATACAGTCAGCTTTTGCTATGTGTTCATCAAGTTCACTTAGGTTTACATATGCCAACAGTGGATGGCTGTAGGCAGTGCTGACACTGGAGCTATTTATTGTGCACACAGAGACATTGGCCACAGTAGAGAGCATGTCATGTTTGGCCCAGACTTCTGAAGACTGGAGAATTATTTGCAACTGGGGCATTAGCGTTCTTGCTGACATCAGCAGTTTTGGTCAGCATGGATGTTTACACTTAAACACAAGTGTACAGTAGCTATTGTACTGTGACAAAGTAATTTCACAAGTTACACAAACAGAAAAAACAACATAAATTGAGAGAATGTAGTAAAACATAAAGTTGTTACCCTCTAGGTTGTAAAGGAAGCCTATATTTAAAAAATACAAATTGAATGAAATTGAATGTACACTTAAACTGTTGTTTTTGTAGGCATGTATATGCATCTATGTGGGAATTTATTACTTTGTGGTGAATCCACAGAATTTTGTAATATTCAATAAAAACGTTTAACTTCAGACAAACTGGCAGAAACACATTATATTTCAAAACTGACACCAGCTTTTATCTTCCAAAATTGACATATATATATAAATACTGCAGCCAGCAGAGCCAGTTGCCAGTTTGAAATTAGCATCTATGCTTAATTGTTATCAGTCTTCTTCCTCCCTGCCTTTCGTTAGTGCATTGTTGCATTTCTTGGCACATTACCAAGAACTGTAGACTAGTATGAAACATTAGCAAGAATGTGTGGGCTGCATGTACAGATGATCTTACAGGTTTATGGATTCATCTTAAATGATGTTACAGTGGTAATGTATTTTCATTACATTTACTGATGTGTGCAAAAATGAATTATAATTGTGATATGGCTCCAGTAGAATTTATTTGTCATTTTTGAAGTATGCAAAAAAGAAAACATCTGGTGATGATTTGGGGGGAAATACTTTTTCACAGCACTGTATGGTTTTTAAAGGTAGTTACTAATAATACCAAACTCGTTCTCATCTGTTATTCCTCTCTGTTTCCCTATCCCTTTCTTTCTCTTCCTGTATATTTACTTGTCCTCCAGTTTTGTCATGTTGAAGACGGTGCCCCCCCCTCTCACTTTTGCATATTAATTTCATGTTAAATTGGTGGATTAAGTTGTCCCTGGCTCAAAATCAAGCATGGTTTGCTATTCCTTATTCCTTTACACTGGACAACAATCCCACAGAGAGAGGCGGAGAGAGAAAGAGAGACTGGGAGAGAGAGAATGCATTGAGCCACAGATAAGGCTCAGTCCCATTATATGTCATTTTAAACAAAGAAGCAAAGCAGCCTGTGGAGACTCCCTATCAGCTATTAAACAGAGACGTAGCATGCAGCCTGAGATTGATGATTAGCATTTTCTCCTGCTAGAATAAAGATGCCGGCCTGCACCAGTGATAACCGGAGAGACTAAAAGGAAATGCTTCCTTTTTTCTTTCCCCTTTCCTCCCTTTTTTATAGTATTTTTTTCCTCCCTGTTCTTGAGCCCATAAAGATCCATATTTATAAATAACAATCTTTCTCTTTTTTCTCCCTCTCTGATTACCCTATTGTTTCCCTTCATTCTCTCCCTCAATCTTTACTGAGGCAAATAAATGCACAGGCCATGTTGCTGTCCTTTTGTCTTGCGTCCTTGTGTAATCTGTTAGGAGTGGACAACATGGAACCCCTTATGTCACAGCCTGAGACTTGTAAGTCCTGGCCAGATACAAGACAGAATGACATAGAATGAAAGCGGGGTAAAAGGGGGGATTTAAGTAAGAGTTTGATAGGAGCGTGTAGGGCCATTGTTTTCTTTGCTGCAAGACCAATGTCAACCATTGTGCTGGGACAGTTTTAACAGCTTGTAAGGGCTGCAAGACAGCTGGGTTTTAGATGTAAAGAAAGGATGTTTCTGCTTGATAATCTGTCTGCTGTTGAATGTCATTGTAAGCGGCCACAGTGAAAATTGACATTTACTTTCATTCTGTTTTTGGTTTTGCTTTACAAATACAGTATGCGTGAGATGTTCTGCAATAATAATCGTTTTCCTCATATCTACAACTTAATGGGATGTATCATCATAGTCAAATTCATACTGACCTTCATGACTTTACCTGGTTTTGTTTAATGTGTGTTTATTTCACATGATTCTATTATGATCAGCAAATATTTTTCTTGTACATTATTGCTCAAATACCATTACTTTGAGCGTATAAAGCACATGACTGTCACACCACAGACCTGAATTTGACCCAAAGTCCCTTGTGTGGTTAGGTTAATGCAAGAAAAGCACTATGGTCAGGGTTAGGTTAGAGTAGTGGTTCTCAAACTCGGTCCTCAAGCCCCACTGCCCTGCTTGTTTTCCAGATATCCCTGCCCTACACACTGCTGATTACCTGGACCAGGTGTGTTCAGTCAATCAGAAGCTGGAAGATACCAGTTCACCAGGGATGGCTAGAAAACAAGCAGGGCAGTGGGGCCTGAGGACCGAGTTTGAGAACCACTGGGTTAGAGAAAGATCACAAATTTAATCTCTAAATTTAAATAAGTGCTCTAGTGCTTAAATATATCCATAAAATACTTAATAAGACTATAGTCAAACGAGTTGGACATCATACTGCATGACTGGATATTTTGACGGAAAAAAAAAATGTTGTATGGGAACATTTTATTGATATGTTCAGTATCAGCCTATTTCAGACTTACAATTTAAATTAACTGTCAACATACCCATGTTAACAGCAAACATGATCAGGTTGCAATTACTTTCCATATATATTTGTGTTTGCAATTTGGTTGTGTAGAAATGCGGCATTTAGGGAGAAATGGCTGTCAGGAACCATTCAGATTCACAGTACGGTAGCTTACTAATGAGTACAAAATCTTGCTGACTTCTCAAGATGTGCAAGTTTCCTAACTCTAAATGGTGACAAGCACTTACGTACTAACTAGTATTGGAATTTCTTTTCTTCTTAAACTCCCAACTACAAACTTGGCGGATACGTGGAGCTACACTTCTGACACAATCCAGAGATCCTATGGTTCTTTGACCCTACCAATTCCTGCTTGTTGCATGTTGTATGTATGTTATTGTTACTTTCAGGTTATCTTTTCTTGTTCTAAAGTCAAGAGGCGTGCTTGAGATAAAATTCTTGCCATTGTACAATCCAATCAGTCAGAGTCAGAATTGTTAATCAATCTGCAAAACTGACTTAACCAACCAAATCGTGTGTCGTAAAGCAGACAGTTTTCATTCTCACTAAGAAAGCAACATTTTCTCTTTTGACCAAATCAGCATCCATACACTACAAAAAATGTCTTATTCCCATTGTTTTTATTTGATGTACTGTTCTGTACTATAACTTTCCCATTATTACACAAACAGAAACAAAACACACATGCACATATTAAACATGAACATACACAGATGTGTTATGTGCACTTCCTTACACATACAATAAGGAGGTTAATGCACACATTCATGCAGATGTTGATGTTTACAAATATGTAATAACTTAATGTTTGTCTCGTGGTCCTGCAAGTGGTCTTCCCAAGTGGTCAAAAGAACATCACTAGAGCTCCTCCATTTGCTCACTGCTAGTACTGCAATATATAAAAAAAAGCCTCATTCTATCTTTGTAGCAGCAGACAACACATACATAGGTATTTATTTACATATGTTCATTTAGATATATTAATTCATATATTTCACATAACATTTTTACAAGTTAGTTTTCCTTTTCTTTTTTTATCATAAGTAGTGACATACAGAAGTTCAACAGGAAAAGGAAACGTAAAATCATAATCCTCTTGCTTTGATGCCTTTGTCATCACCGTAGATGGTTAATTAGACTAAACGGTATCTTCCGTAGAACAGAACCAGAACAAGACATAATTACAGCATAAGAGATGGAAAGAGAGGGGGGAAGGACACATTTGTTGCCGTGCTGACAGACGTGAAGACAAAGAAGGACATTTACCTTCCAAAAAAAAAAAAAAAAACTTGCCAAGAACATTTGACACAAGAAATGTGACATCAGTCTTTCAACAAACTGACAGCAAATTCGTCCTCCCATGCCCAACACGATTCTTTAATTTCCACATATCCTGACAACTTGTTCCCATCAAAGGGGAGTAATTTAGCTTTTGTCTACATTTTTTCAATCTGGTTGTCAGGAAAAGAATTAACCCTCGGTCTCTCTGTCTGACTCTAGCCCTCCTTTTCTCTCTTGTCTTGTCTATTATGTTTGTGTTGGTCCTCTAACATTCAATCTAATTGAGCCAGAGGTTTCTTTTGATGCATTGCTGCTTTACAATGCACATTACTCTGAGAGAGTCCAAAGGAACTGACAGGAACGAAAGTAAGAATAGAAGAAACTCACTCCTCACTCACCAGCTGAAAATTATTAGGATACATTTTTAAAGCTAAATTTGTTTGTTTCCCCTTATGTCTTATAGTGTATAGTAAAGATGTTTTCTTGGGACTTTGAATCTTGGACCACATTCAATCTAGGGAAGTTGCAGTTATATGATACTTGTGTAAGATTCCAGTGGCAAAGTAATGGCACATTGTTTAGATTGTTCAAAACAAACTAAAACTGGTGACACAGCTTAACCGTCAATGGTTTGTATAGTTGCTTATTTAAACCATTGGGAAAAATTGTTTGACACAATGAAGAAGTTTTTACAGTATGGTATTTTAGCTTATCTCAATAACTTCCTGGTGGAAGAGCCAAGTTAAATTGTTTGCCTGTTTCCAGTGTTTGAATATGGAAATGAATATGCAGATTTGAAAATTTAATACAGATTTGATGTCACTCCTTCATTGACTAGAAGTCAAAAACTTAAAAAAATAAAAAATAAAAACATTAAAATGTGTGTTTTAACCTTCAAAATCATCCACTCAGCACATCTGTCTGCTAGAAAACATGAAATCTACAAGAAAATGTAAACCCTTTCCATCTAAGACGTCAGCTAATTTTGGTTGTCACACTTGCAAATAGGAGAAGAAAAGAAATATCTAGAAAAGGTAAAGAAAATATGGAGCACTCTAGAATGACAAATTTCAAAGCCTATTTTATGGTCTTCATCTGACAACTCACACATAAAGAAAAGACATAGAGCCTTGTGAAGTTACCTTTTAATGACTTGTCATACACAAATTGTAATGATTATTTTTACTGAAATATAAAACATAACACCTATACTATTATGCTGCCAGTCACGTTTTATACTTCAGAAAACAGACATGAATAAATGAAATTTTTCAAAAGGTCTATAATACTTACTGAAATATTAATTTAATTAGAACTGGAGAAATTAATGGTCACAGCTTATAGTCTCAGTTTTGTCTTACAAACCAAAGCTGTGGCATTTCTTCACCAATGCCCTTGTGCCTTATCATAGTTTTAGCACTGAGGCAGATCGGTGGTTTCTGTCAGCTAACACTCGACCCCTGATGATAACACAATGTGGTACGTGTAGCTGTGTGTATGTATGTGTGGGCAGCATGCAGTAGTTTATCTGTTTCCTCTTCCTGCTCTCTATCATCTAGTCACATTCCAAAGCCATGACCTCTCCTTTCATTTCCAAGCAGGCTCATGTCTCTATTTATCGTCTCTCCTCAGTCAGTACTTCAGTCTTCCTATATATCTTTCTTTTACTTTTTTCCTAAGAAGCTTGAGAACAAAATTGAAAGTGAAGTTTACAAGAATATCAAAGCATGTTGAAAATCCAAAATTCTTAGATACTCAGTCCTCACATCAGGTGGGACCCAGTTTTCTCTCAAGGTCAAAAGCCATCTCTTCAATATCCCTGCAACATTTTTCATAAGTGTCAAAAGTTACATTCATTTGTTCAGTGTATCACTCTCACCTCCCGAGAGGCTGAGTGTTTTGAGGTGATGATTTTCTCCATCCATTATGACCCTTCAGAAGAGGGCACTCAGCACCACTTAGTGAATTCTTTACAAAGACACACACATACACAAACACACGTCTGCATAATCCCTCTTTACATGCTTAACATGTCTTTGTTTTTGCTTGTGTAAAATTACAGTTGTACAGGTGTCCAGCCAGCAAAGCTATGCTGACAGACAGGCATGCAAGAGGACAGCCAAGCACTTGTGTTCACCACAAAGATTTTTCTTGTCTTACAACTGGCTGTCCTGCCCAACATGTGGCTTTGGTTACAAAACCGACTCTTCTAGCAGGAACCCCCTTCATCTCCCTGAGGAACACAGAGGACGATGGAAGGTGCTTTCCGAGATGAGAGGCAAAGTGGCTTCCTCTTTCAAAGAGCCGTGGATGTACATGGCTCATGGATTCGTGTGTTAGCTGTGAGATAGTGCACACCTGGAGAGGCCAGACAGGAAGAAAGGACAAAAGACAGGAGGAAAGAGATGAGGAAAAAAAACAGCAGGAAGCTGCTTAGATGCGATGCCAGAGAAGGGACCAACAAGTCTCTCAGATTTCAAATGTCCATTTTGTGAAATTGTGGTTTCAAATGCTTACAATCTGGCTGCTTTCCCACCCTTACTTCCCTCTTTCCCTCATTGTCCATTTATCAGCATATCATGAAACGTGTAGATTTGCACTTTCACAAATGCTGACTACAGTGAATTCAACTCTTACCTGTAGGCTTTTGACAACATGCGCTCCTTGGGATAAATCTACAGTTTTTTCTTTCATTTCAGCTTTTTTTTTTTTATCTTAGGACACAAATGTCTCTTTCTCCTCAAGCCAAATGTAAAACAGAAAATTCAGGTGTTTATATCACATTCAAAGACAAATGACACGAAAAAGGAAATGTCTTTGTTCTAGAAGCTTTAGACAGGGGTAAAACAAAGGGCCTTTAGTGATTGACACATCCAGAGAGTCCCCTGCCAATCTTTCGCAAAATCCATTTCCTCAAGCCAAAGTGTTCTCTTTGTGTGTTGAATATGTTTTGGAACATGCCAGCCATTGATTGACATGGGCGCAGAGGCTGGTAAAACATTTTTGTGGTGTGAAGCAAACATCGGTCCGTCTGTCACTCTGCCTCAGATGTTTGGCCTGAGGGGGTATACTGGTATAATAGTGGTACAAAAGTCTGGACGTTCACTCTCTTGTTCTTATTCTCTCTCTTCTCTTCTTTTTACTCCTTCTAGCCACTATAAAATTATCATTCTTATTTGTATTTATGTCCTTTCAGCTCTCAGCCTGGTTTTCTGACTATCTTCTACTTTCACCCTCTACACTGATTGGCTTCATGTATTACTTTGCTCTGTTTCGTTTCAGCAGGACACTTGTCCAATAGACAATACATGAAACAGTTTGAGTTTTGGATCAGTGTTTCAAGGCACATTTACAGTGATGGTAGTTTCCCAAGATGCTAGCTATCATACACATGCCACATTAGAAGTAGGGAGTCCACCACCTTCACCTCTGATTGTTGCTATTTAGGAGCAAAAGCCATAGATTCTAGGTCACATTTAATGATGACCATCACAATAATGTTGAGAAAACCATGTGAATGCACTGATAATTATCCTTTTTTATGTTTTAAACTATACCAAACATTTGACTTTTGAGTAAATCTTAAGTACAACAATGATAGTAACCTATTTACACTTGTTTAGGATATTGAAACTTCCTTTTTTCACTTTAAACAGTTGGAAGGCATAGTAGTGACATCCAGTGTGAGTCACCACCTTGCACCTTTCTGATTCCAAATGAAAACAAGAGAAAAAAAATGATGTATATATAAAATGTCCTGATACTTGTGTATTTCCAAAATGTCATATGGATTGATTCAACACCGGCATTACAATTTTAATCAGCGGTGTAGAACCAGGTGTTAAAACGCATGCAGCATCCCTCCAGGCCATAAGAAATTGGACAAGGCACCAGGAAATTGTGTGTCCTCCAGAAACAAGTGTTTTGTGATTGTTTATCCCATGTCTTTAAATTGCATTTCTTCCTTTTTAATTTAAGCACCTCAGCTGTGGGATTGAAGGAGGGAAAAGGGAGGGAGTGGGTGTGGGAGGAAGGGAGGAAACCTATTCCACAATTTTTTCTTCATTTTTCTATCCCTCTATCCTCTCCAGTATTAACCCTGTCTGATGTGATTCCTGTCAAATGCAAATGTCACGACCTGATATGGTCAGCCCACAGGGCACTTTTGACTACATGCTCCACACCCAAATTAAAATAAGAAGTTGACTGGTGTGTGTTTGTGTGTCTGCACCTGCAAAGTGTGCACGGGGCATGTTTGTGCACATGTGTATGTCTGACTGGCTGATCTTGACATACTTGCAATTACAAAAATCGTAAGCCAAAACATGATTGCTTTGAGGACAGCAAGAAATCAAGTGTGATAAAGTACAGCATCCAAAATACAACACTTTTCACAGTATGCTTGAGTACCTACAGTATATGAACATGTAGTCCAATCAATGTCTTTGTGAATGGTGGATTTTAGAAACTGCTGTGCAAGCAACATTTATCTTATAAACAGTGAGAAACTGTGGTATAAGTCAATGATTATTTTAGCTCTTAAGACAATAAATTCAAAACTCATCAACTTTTGTTATGCTTACAATTGCAACATATTCAGTATGTGCACATAGTCCTGGTTGTCTTCATTTGGGAACAACTAGGATTTCTGCTCTGTCCAAAACTCATGTTTTCAGTCATTTTTATGACATATTATATGTCTACCAAACGTTTAATGTTGTTTCCACCATACTATCACACCCTACATAGTCACACACTAGTCCAATACGTACCTTACTATCACATGACCTCAGGCAGGGAGGTCAAAGGAAGTCAATAAAGCATTCTCTGCATTATGATGGAAACATATATTAAATAAAAAGCTCCGATGATATTAATGTTTCATTTTAGTCAAAATACAGTATGTTGTTGCTGGCACATAGACATGTAATTGATTGACACCTGACACATCAATTAATTATGTGACATTAACTCAGTAAATGTATTTGCAAGACACATTATAGGACAGTTTCTCAGTATGTTATGAGTCTTTTATCTTTCTGCAATTCTTCAAACTGAATTCAAAAACAACCATTTATAATATATACAGCTCTGGAAAAAATTAAGAGACCACTGCAAAATTATCAGTTTCTCTGATTTTGCTATTTAAAGGTA
>JAUMHL010000009.1:16188085-16201879 GCA_032362345.1 Sandelia bainsii | reverse complement strand
TAACTTAGGAAGTGTTCAGAAATCAATATTTGGTGGAATAACCCTGATTGACAATCACAGCTTTCATGCAGTGGTCTTAATTTTTTCCAGAGCTGTATGTGTGGTTAATATTCCAGTTTTCTGAAGTTCAATAGTTGTACTGTGATATTTTCACCACTAGAGGGAAGCATATAATCAGTTATAAAGAGCCATTACGTTTACTCTAGGCATAATGTAATTTTTTTTCTCCAAAGCTTTGGCTTTGGTTTCCAAAACAATATTGGCAATATCCACTACATTTAGTTTGTCCTGCACATCATAACATAATATTATAATATTATATATTTCTTTTCCAATGAAATAGAACATTTATTTTGAAAATGCATTTTTATCACCCATCCAAGGATGAAAGAGTTCACTGATGTTTTTCTTTTTCATTGTTTTCAGAATGGAGATAGAAATGTTCTGATGATTGACCATGACACTGAGTATGCAGCAGAGGGAAATGGCACACCAGGCAGTTCTTCCCTTGTGGTATTACCATGGTATTTACCACTCCTAGCAGTACATTAATAGTCTAGTCCAAAGAATTATGCACATAGAACATAGGCCTACAATGCCATTTAATTAATATGAATTTGTATGCAGTCAGATAAAAATAAGCTGTATTACTCTGTGTGACTAATTCGTAGGTTATTAACTTGTAGCATCAGTACAGTAGTTTTTTTTTTGTTCTGGAAAATAAAGTATAATTATAGCATTTATGGATAATATTTATGATTCCATGTCATTTGGATGTTATGAGTCATTTCACAGAACCAATGGGGTCAGAGCATTACACCCACTCAGTTACTTAAGTGTACACACACAGACTGAGGACAGATACGGCACATGTGGACCATGCAGGACATTTTCACTGAACTATCCAATAAAAAACACCAACTGTTATGACTCCCACTCTTTTGCTACATGAAGAGCTGGACACTAGTTCTTGTCTGCCAAGTCTGCTAATAATAGATTTAACATTTCCTTTTGTTCTATGCAAATCACTGAATACTGCTTCCTCATTAGCAGTCGTAGCTTTATAGATACAGTAGATAGGTAGATGGATGGATGAATGGAAAGACAAATAGATAGATAGATGTTCAATCCAACAATGTTTAGTTCCAGTACTCTGTTGAACAAATTGTTTTCACTGAATCCATAAAACTGTCCTCAATTTAAACATAGATAAACTCACATGCAGAGTACAGGTACAAAGTCAGTGAAATACAATTAGAATTCAACCAGAAGTGCAGAGAGGTTTTCAGACAAGTGTGAAAACTAACATACTAAGTCTTAAGTGTACAGTATATGTGGAATGAAATATGCAGATATATTTGATAGCTGTAACTTACGTCAGCATTTAATCATACATAAGTATGATTAATTGAATTCAATTCTGTGTCTGTTGTAGTGTTCTGTCAGGCATCAGTTGGATATCTGATCTAAGACAGACCAGCAAAACAAGAAATGTAAACTTTTTGAGCTTATACTCTGTTTATTTTTATTAATATTGTTGTTATTATTATCAAGAGTTGTACATTACTACATATATTATTACAGTAGGAGAGATCATTGTAGTATAATAGTAGAAAGGTATTTAAAATCTGTCCTGCAAGGTTTGAGGGTTTTGAAGGCAGCTTTACATCGTGCTATGGACACAATGACTAGGACATGAAGGATGTCCCTGCGCATGCGCTCTGTTAAAGGAAATGAAATGAAATCGTGGCTCCGATAGCATCCAGAGCTATCGGGCTGGTTGGGGAAGACGGTGTGGAGGAAGGTGTCCTGCGCACTGTAGACAGAAAGATACTGGCGTCTGTAAATACCCCCAGCTAATCCTTGAGCTAACAATTATCCCTCCATGCTGTCCGGGAAAGGTAGATAACCGTAACGTTAATAACCCTGCACTGCCACTTAAATTAGCCATCGTGCAAGACAGATAAGGAAAAACTGCGTTTCGCGTTGAAGAGGCTTCATATCAGGTAGAATCCGTTTTCTCTTTTTGGAAATTGAGATTAAAGCAGCAGTCTGGAGTAACGTTACATCCTGTAAGAATGAGGCTGCCGAGTAACAGACAATGTGCGGTGGAAGGAGATGGAATAAAGATGGACCAAGCTCCTCCATTCAGAAATCCTTTTGTGCACGTCTTGAAATTCACCCCTCTGGAAAAGGCAAAGGTAAGATTACTTTGTGTGTCGCTGGAAAATGATTTACATTCGGTGCAGATGCGTTGACGAGCGGTTTTTAGCAGTTTGTAGAGGATTTAGACTTCAGTGCGACACCGTGGGAACACTGCCACCATCATTTAACTTGGCAGTTTCTCCTGATTGCATGCAGTCAGCTGAGCTTGTGATAGCTAGCCGGCTAACATTAGCGACATACATGTTGCTTTCTGCCTTCTTGGCTTGTTGCCCTGCTTTAATGTAGCTGTACAGGGCTGAACGTCTTTAAAAAATACGTGTAGCTGCAGGCTTGGTGTGTGTGTGTTTTTTTTCCACAAATAAGTATATTAAACGTGAAAATCAAGCGGTGTCACCCACGAATCCGCTAACAACCTACTGAAATGAAAGAGTTATCTGAGCATGGCCGCCTGTCCAGGATGGGCCTAGCTCTTCAAGTGTTTTAATAGCTACTGTAAACGAGCATATATTTAATAGCTTTTACCAAGGTGTCATGTTTTTCGGGAACAAGTAAGTGGGGCTTTTATCTTAAACACAAGGTTATTTTCTTGCTTTCCTTGTTTTGTTTTGTTTTGTTTTGTTTTTTCTTGCTTTGTTGGTGCTTTCACCTCAACCAGTAGGCAGCACGTGTGGAAGTGGAACCTGACAGTCATGTCAATTTTTTCCCCTCTACAACCTACATATATATTTTCCCAGCTGCCGAAGTTAATACTTTGCCAGTGTTATTTAAAATGCCAAATTAAAACTTTAAATAAAATAAAACGATTAGCTAATTCCAATGTACATTTTTGTAGCACAGACATAAAGCCCAGCTTTTCGTCAGTGCCACTGATAATCAGATTTAGAGATTTCAGGGTTCTCTTGAAAAAGCTGTTAACTTGCAGACCTTGAGCTTCATTGCTCATATACAGCATAAACGTTTTTGAACAACGAAGGATTATTAGGACTCAGCCTGCACAGAAAGGGACTTAAAAGTCTTCCAAATCTGATTTATTTTGCAATTACGACAGATTTGTGTCTTACCTGCAAATATTGCAACATATTGCATTATGCACAGGTATATAGAAACCTCCACTTGTCTTGTATAGGGCTGAGCAGTGGAATGTTTAATTTCTATAACGGGACTGCTTATAAAATTTGAAGTTTATGTGCAACCTCACCTCATATGATCTCTTTTTAATAGCTGGAGAACTATATTTTGTGTGCTCATCCTGAGACACGACTTACCATTAGGCAGGACATTGACAGTGAACATAACCTGGTTCATTTGTACAGCAACCTAGGATTCAGATGATGTTTGAGAGACATTTTTATTTAGTGTAAATGGTGTGTCCCTGCTGAACACTGTATATGTGGAAATTTTGTGTTCAAGTACAGTTGCAAGAAAAAAGTAAAGGCACAGTTTGCAATTTCTGGGTTTTCTGCATAAATTGGTCATGAAATGTGATCTGATCTTCACCATAGTCACAAATGAACAAACACATTATTTATAAGCTGTTAAAAGGCAAAAGTTCATGACCTGTCATATCTTTACTGAATATACTTGGGAAACACACAGTGTGATGGTGGGGGGGAAAAAAAGCAATGGCAAAACTAGGCTTCCGATGTCACTAAATGTCAAGAAAGGTGTTAGCAAACCCGGAGTCTAATCAATGAAACAAGAATGGAGGTGTGGTTTAAAGCTACCTTGACTTTATTGGAGCTAGTCAACATCTCTGTTCATGAGTTAACTGAACGCAAAACATTGACCAGGCATGGTATCCATGGCAGGACACAATAGAGTAAGCCACTCATCTCAAACAAAACATTGCAGCACACCTGACGACCCTTACACTCCCCAACACTACTGGAAAAATGTTTTGTGGGCAGATGAAACAAAGGTAGCAATATTTGGAAACTGCATACCAACATTAAAAAGTCATCCCAACAGTGAAGTGTGGTACAGGGAACATCATGAATCTGGGCTGCTTTGCTTCCTCTGGGCCTGGACAGCTAGCTATTGTGGACAGGAAAATTAAAGTTTATCAAGGTATCTTACAAGATAATGTCATGGTTTCTTGCTGAAAGCTGAAGCTCAGAAGAAGCTGGTTGATGCAGCAGGACAATGAACCTAAACATCAAAGTAGATATGCTGCAGAATATAAGTCTTTTGGAGTGGCCAAGACCTCAACCCAATAGAGATGCTGAGAAATGAGAGCCATTCACACCAGACATCCTAAGAAAATGGTTGAGTTGAAGCAGTTCTGTAAGGAGGAATGGTCTAAAATTCCTCCTGAACATTGTGCAGGTCTATTTCACAGCTACAGGAAGCTCTAGCTTGAGGTTATTGCTGCTAAAGGTGGGTCAACCTGTTATTAAAACACTGTTGCCATTACTTTTTCCACCATCATTTTTTATATTTAATGGGTGCACTCAAATTCATGAATGACCATAACTGTTTATCATCAATTGCAGACAGTGCCATTACTTTTTCTTGCGACTGTATGTAGTACATTCATAATGACAATAAGACCAAGGAAGTAGGTCTATTATTCAGAATGCCAGAATTCATTACAAAATTGATAGGATTGTATTGATGGTGGACTCTTATCACCCACAAAAGTCAATAAATGTAATAAATCTTGTGAAAAGCAGTTTGTCTTTTCTTTCAAAAGCCACCAAAACAGAAATTTGCAACCTCTTCCCAAAGTTGCAATTTGATTTCTGTCCAGCAGTTCATGTAATATTTATTTTAAGCACAAAACAGTAAAGCTTTAGTTTCATATAAATAGCTAAAATGTCTACCACATAGATGAGTACATGTGGTATTTTTGGTTGTAGGATTGGAAAACTGTGAGGTACTTTAAGTAACAGAGTTCAGTCTTATAGGAACAGTTTTGTGATTGGTGTACCAGGTATGAGAGCATATCTTGTCACATGAAAAAGGGAAAGTTTATGCACATTTCTGTTCTCTTGGCTCTTTTCACCAAGACTAAAAGTAAAAGAATGTCAAAACCCAGGTGACAAGTCTGTTTTCTGGTATTCCTAATATAAATAACTTTCTTGATTAAGTTACGGGGAAATACATTTATCTTATGTCCGCACTTTATAATTTGGACAATGTTGGGTTTTGACAAAAAGTAACATAAAAATGGACAAACATTACATAAACAACTTCATTTTAACCTAGGACAAAAGGGCAAATTAACTGTTTTTCTTTTCTTTCTTTTTTTTATTCATTGCATTTTTGTATACCTGCATATTTTTAACTAAAAGTCAGAGCAGAGAGGCATTTATGCCTGTAAATGTGTTAACAAAAACTGGGTCATGAACTAGTGGACATTGTGGTTCTAATGTAACTTTCCAGCACGTTGCATTGGTCTTGCTTTCATGTTCACAGCAACACGAGGAAGTCACAATGTAAACCGAAACCCTGGAGACTAGAGTAAGAAGCTGTGTAAAAATTCTGAGCTGAGAGGCTGAGAAGCTGAATTTAAAACTGTCCTTTTTATTTTTTTAAAGAGCCAAATTTGGCATTATTGCTTACAGTGAAAGTATGTGTGCCATCGACCGTACAATCAAGGGTAACTGATGACATTTCACTGTGACTTACTGTGCAGAGGGGACAGCTGTCCAGAGAAAAACAGTTGTAGGTTATTCAGTGTTGTGAAGAAGTATTAACCCCTTCCAAAATGCAGATTTTAATTTATTTCATTTATTAAGGGGAAAAAAGCTGTCCATACCTGCCTGGCCCTACGTGAAAAAGTAATACCCCCCTAAACCTAACAACTGTTTGTTCCACACATGACAGCAACAACTTCAGTCAAGCATTTGGGATAACTTGCAGTGAGTGTTTCACATGGCTGTGGAGGACTCTTCTTTGCAAAATTGTTTTAATTCAGCCACTTTGGAGGGTTTTCAAGCATGAAAACAATCAAAAGTCATGAAGGGGGCAAATACCTTTCCACAACACTGTATTCTGCTTTCACACATGCATTGGAATCCTGAACTTCTTTACTTTGCCCAGGTGAGCTGCTTGTGAGTGTGAGTCAGTCTGCTTGGAGATCATCTAGACTTATCCCATGAGACCCCTAGTACAAAGTTTGTGTAATGTCCATGTCAGCTCATGTGTGTGTTTCCATTCAGTTGATCTGCTCAACACAACACCAGAAAGTATGGGAAAGATTTACCATGCTTTCTGTTGTTGTGTTGTGCTTCTCTCCTTCACAAATTTGGGTTATAGACATAACACATTGTTTCTAATCATGTGACTGGCTCCACTGATGCTCTGTTTAAAAAAAATAAAATAAAATAAAACACAAATAACCTGCAATGTACTTTTTGTGTCACGTCGTGCCTCCTGCACTCTCTACCCAGCAACCACCCCTCATCAAAACCAAATGACCGATTTCCCAGAGTGATTATGCATTTTGTCTGGACTATCTCCTGATGTGTGAACACACAAGTCTGCACAACGCCAGGACCTGATTATCCAGACATTGTCCGGTGTGCATATGTTAAAATAGCTGTAGTACAAAAATCATCAGTGAGTCAATAGCTTATTCCCACAGTATAGATCAGTATTTCTTTGGACTGGTGTCCACACTGGGTAACTGATGTGTTCTCCACAAGAGTAGTTGCAATAATTGTATTGTTCATGTACCTCACTACCACACAAACCAAACTTTCCAATGAGTTTCAACAAGACAATGGCATATAGTCATGTTGTTGCGTTGCTGTGGTGCAAACTGCAGATGGAGGACAGGAAGTGATTTTATACATAGGAAGCACTATTACAAGCTCTCAAAATGTTCCTCAAATTGATCAGGTCAACAAAGTATGAGGAGCTTATACTGAGTACAAAAAGTAGTTATTCAGAAGGAAGAGGATAAAAGAAATTGACCGAAAAAGAGGTGGTGAAAGGTGAAATGTTTTCATGTATGTCAAGTAAGTCCAGTTGCCACTGAACATCATCGTTGGGATAACCATGACCTGGATCACTGACATCCAGGTCGGATAAAATACCTACACCTTGCTGCCTCGCTGAGCCCTCTTATTTTAAGTTAGCCTGAGATTTGGATACCAAGAAGTCTCTGTTTATTCTAAATATTATGAACAGTATATTTAGGCCCTGAATTGGCAGCTACAATACAATTCCCAAGTTGCATTAGTCAACATAAATATTACTTTTAAAACTGTGACAAGCTGTATTGCATACATTTAAACACATTATACAGTATAATGCCAAATTCACTTTAACTCCTAAAAAACCTTTAGCATTGCCTTTATTTTAATTAAAAGTGACAATCATGCTTTTTCATGCTTGTGTTTGAATAAATCTTTTAACAAATGTGTTATACAGGGACTCTCAAACTTTCCTGCAAGGTCTGTTTTTTACTGTTGGGCAAAGAAACTACCAGAAATTGCTGTTTGCAACTACATCCTCATCAATGCAGATAATGTCATCATAATGTAAATATTGTTTCTCAGACTAAGGGTCTGTTTTGAGGGAGGAAAACATGTTTAAAAAGTGTTATTGTATTGTCAGAAGTTGTTGTGTGCATTGTCACTTTAATTTGATGCCCAAACTTTCATTTGATTGATTGAAATTGATTACTTCCCGAGATGAGATAAGAGGCACAGATAGACTTAATGCTTTCCAGTAGTTGTTGTTATCAGGACAAATATTGACAGAAGATAAGCTCTGCTGTAACTGAGTGACAAAAATTAGCTAAGTAAACAGTCACAATTGGCTCCAAAAGATGAAGTGCCTTAGCTGTCCTGAATATATCATATGCCATTTGTAACATTTGCTTGATAGTGTTATTTTATGACCTTTTTTGCACTTTAGCTCTTAACAGAGATTCAAATGTTGTAATTTATGTCGAGTATTTAGTGATTTTTGGCTTCACATGCATTTTATTTGTTTAGAAGGCCTTAATAAAAAGATTTGCAAGATCTGAAAGTTTGCAAAAATAGTTTTTGTGAAGCACATGAGAACATTGTCAGTTGCAGCTTAATGCATAATTAGCTTACTCCAACTAATTAATGAATAAAGTGGAAAACAAAGCTTCTCCAATAGCAAAGATAAATGAGACAAATGAGCAAACTATTACAACTGGGTTTCACATGTCACTAAAAATTAAGATTTGCAGGCAATCAGAACTTTTTCATTGTAGAGGAAAGTGAGGCTGTAACTGTACCAAGATGGGTGACAACACTTCTGAGTAATTTGGTTTCTGTAACCAATTTCCGTTTCTCTTTTCCTCAATCTCTTACAGATTGCATTAATGACAGTCACATTGTTCCCCATCCGTCTACTCATAGCTGCATTCATGATGCTGCTGGCTTGGCCTTTTGCCTTCCTGGCCTCAGTAGGACGCTCCGAGGCTGCAGTGGAACCCCAGTGCCTCTGGAGGAGGTGGGTGCCTTATATGCTTAACAGTGCACAGTGCTTGTTTCAGCATGAATAGAAAACACATGATTCAAAATGCTACTTCACTTAGAAGTTTTCAGTGTTCAAACAGCACCATAACATACTGTATTATATTTTCTCATTCAATCGGCCACCTGACAGTAAGTGTAATGACGAACACTCTAGTAGTCCTTTACATACACATGACTGTAAGCCTGCAGCTAGAACAAGCAATGGGAGAAAAAAATCAGAAATTACTTATCTGATGTTATTCAGTATCATCCTTGAGCCCCATACTCTCTGATGGTGCATTACACTTTTATAAGAAAGTCTTACATCAGCCACAGGTCTCTTCCTCTTGAACACTTGTCTCAAACAAGAAGCTAAAAATAACACCTTAAAGGTTAATGAATAAGCAGGTGAATAATGTCATATTTTATAGATGGTGCTTGCAGTTGACATGTCTGGCAATCAAGTGGGGAAATAAAAATGACAAGCAAGTGAGATGCAGAAAAAAACAACCAAGATGATGATTACATTTTTAAAAGTTTTTTGTAGTACTGATGGAATGCATTGGTCCTTTTAAAACTCTCAAATAGAAGTGGTGATTACCAAGTTATTTGTTTCCAAGACTTGTAACTAGATGCCATCCTTAGCAAATCCACGTCAGACAAGATCACATTTAAGCTTTTGACTCAATGAAGAAATGGCCGACAGGCTAAAGAAGGCAGAATAGAGGCAGAATGTAGTCTCACTAGGAAAAACTGCACTAATGGCAGATTCTACAAAGTGCCTCATGGGGTGTTCTTCTTACACTCAAATGACCTGATTGATTTTATGTTTCAATTCATAACCTTCGTCATATTCAGCCAGAATTTTCATATTATCCTATGTCTGATGCTTTATCTCAATAATTAAACTATCATAGCAAAATAAACTATGTATGGTGTGTTTTATTCAAATTTATAGTTTGGCAAAAAAGTACCCTCACACATGTATCATCTCGTTTCCAGACTGGTGGACATAATTCTGAAGATCATCATGCGGGTCATGTGGTTTGCAGGAGGTTTTCATTGGATAACTGTGAAAGGGCAAAGGGCGCTGCCTGCAGAAGCACCCATCCTCACCCTGGCACCCCACTCTTCCTACTTTGATGCCATACCAGTTACAATGACAATGGCCTCAATTGTTATGAAGGCTGAGAGCAAGGATATACCTGTTTGGGGCAGTAAGTAATATTATCTTTGTGACTTTGACCTATACTATAAGAGAAAAAGTATTGTAATGTACCTCCTTCCAAGATTTTGCTGAGGTTTTGAAACTGCTGTGGCCTAAAATGCCTGATTTCAAAGCACCTTTTCTAACAAAAAAATGCAATACGTGTTGCAGTTGCTTAGGTGTTATTTTTTTGCAATGAAATTGTGGAAGTGAAAATTGCAAAAATAGTTTTTTTCTTTCTTTTTTTGTATCATTCATGACTAGAAGCCTCATTTTTGAGTGTTCTGGATTACACTTGCACACAAGCTCACAAACAGGAAAGCACGCTTCAATCACTTTGTGATTTATACTTAAGCTGTAGTGGCAAAGTATAAATCAGGCAAAGTAGAGAAGTTTAGGATTCCAGTGCATGTGTGAAAGCAGCATAGCATGTTGCCAGTGACCATGCTTATTTCATGTGACTTGTTTTAGCCCCTTTTACACTGCCCATTTAATACAAGTTTGTTGCACCAATACGCTGCCTTGCCGTTCTGTATAAAAGTATGCGTCATGGGGAGTTGGGTTAAAAGTTGTCTTTGAGACCAGCTACTGGGGTCGTTTTTCCTAGACTCTCCCATTGAAGGAGAAACAGCATGTGGAGCAATCAGACAAAATGTATAATGTGAAGATTCGGAGAGGGCCCCTTTGCATGTGGCTGGGTGAAGGCTGGTGAAGGCAACTGAAGAAGGTGGTCCATCTTTTGGTGACATGGCCTAACTAGTCGGGCATTATGAACTGACCAGTCTCATCCAGCCAGTTAAAACCACTGCTAACCCCAGGGTGCCAGTGAACACTGGAGCACCTTCAGTTTAGCTTTTTTTTAGTTCTGTGTAAAAAGGCAGAGGTATCTTAAAGAAGGACCAACTTAACACCAACATAGCAGGCTTTCTCTATAGAAAGGGCTCTGACTATTTCAGCACTACAAACCTCGGTGCAACTGCCTCTGTATCCCCACTTTTGTGCAGAACATCAGTGAAATGTCTTGCATTATCTTTAGTCGTAATTTCACATCCCACCTCTGGAAGTTCTGGATGTATTCTGTGCCTGCAAATTATATACACTGTCCTGGAAATCAGATATTTATTCTCTTCTTGTAGTAAGTTAACCTATTATTTGCCTAGTGTTTTGGTGTGCTCTGAGGGAGGCAAAGTCCCTTTGTAAATGGTAGGTTGTAACGGTGTCTTTGATTTTGCTGCTGTATCTGTAAACATAAGTGCTTGTCCAATCTGCTTTGCAGTCTTTTTTTACATAAGTTGCATGAGGACTGTTCACAGCAGTGGTAAACAAGAAAATGTGTTAACACTCACACATACACACACCACAAAAAAATAAAAACATTACAAGCCTTTCTGAAATAGAACCAGAAGCTTTAATTTGCCAGTCCTGATTCAGTAATGTTTGTACTATACTATGATTTTTTTTTTTAAATCAACCTTCAGTTCTGCAGTCTTCTTACATAGTCGTGATTGCACTGTTGAACACATTCAACACTTCATGATAAGAGTAAAGCAGAAATCAAATGTTCCTTTCACAACAATTGAGTGACAAATCACACCACACAGGACCTTTCAGAAAGCTATCTAGATTTATCGTAAATGCATCATACAAGGCCTCATGCAGAGGGGAACTAGACATTACTCATTTGCACTCAGTAAAAATAGTAGTTTAATAGCAGATCCTATTAACCAGCTTGCAATTTCACTCACCTTTTGAGTTGCTAATTTAACTATTTGTTCTAATGCACCTGGCAGCAGGTTGTGTAGTAAAAGGACTAGGTTTTTTTTTTTGCCTCCCTTTCACCTTCTGCTGTCCTGCTACGTCAGTATTTAGCCTCATTATTGCATCTAGACTGAGTGAAGCTTGCTCAGTTACTGTGGTCTTACTTCCTTGTATTGCAGTATGGAACCTACATTTGGACACATTTGCATATTGACATGCTATCGTAGTCTATAACATCTAAGATCATGGTTTAAAGCAACCTAAAAAGCACAACAATAAGGTGTCTGCTCTCTATAAATTGGACTATACTAAAAGTAAACATTAGTTACCAGACACTTTTAATATATCACACAAGTCCAGCTGGCCCTGCAGTAGGAACCAGGCACCAATGCCTGGCCAAGCAAGTGGAATCCAGAATAAACATTAAGACCTGATCAGCCACTGTGACGTGTGTAGAATGTCTCTAGGGGGACTAGCTAGAGCCATAATCCTTTCCTGTTGGCAGACAACTCTTTTGGAATCAGTTCCTCCTTCTCATGGCCTTTCTCTCTTTCTTCGTCTTATCTTCACTGTTCTCAATTTGTCTCTCATTCTTTTCTTTTTTTTTTGTATTGTTTTCCACAGGTCTACTAGAAACATTGCATTTGTTATTTTTTAAATATTGACAAAGATGGGATGTACAAGAAAATGTATCTGGCATCTACAAAACTCCTGCTGATCTCATCTAGAATATTTAATCCAATTCTATATCTGTTCACAGTTCGTTTTTCATTTCATTGTGCATCATTTCTTTGATGTCAGCAATGCAGAACAGTTCTCAGAGGGTAGTGGCAACCTAAGTTTAATGTCTTTTAGGTTGTACAGAATGCATGCATTGACCTAAGTTCTCATAGCATAATGCACCAACTCAATATTGCTAAATTATTTGCTAATGCAAAATCTAATTGTTACTTTTGTAAAGCAGTAATGTCATGATCATATAATTTTGTTCCACTGAAAATTTCTAAAAAACTTATATAGAACCCCACACTATAGCTGAGTGTACCTAATCACATCCAGATTTCTAGTAACAAGGTATCTTTAGTGCATGTAAACTCGTTCAGTGATTACTAAAAAAATCTGGTTCCTCTGAGTAACCTTGTTACTTAAGTGAATGTAAATGCAGTCCTTATGCTGCAGCATACCTTGATAAACTTAGGAATTAATTTTCCCTTCTACAATGTCAAGTTCTCTAGGTGTAGAGGTAGTATAGCAGTCCCAAATCATGATACTCCCTTCACCATACTTCACTGTTGGGATGATGTTTTTATCCCATGTTGGTACAGGGTTATCTTTTTACACCATATGTAGTGCTGCGTGTACTTCCCAGATATTTCTACCTTTTGTTTCATATGTCCACAAGGCATTTTCCTTGATACTGGGATACTGCAATGTTTTGTTTGGAGAGCAAGGGCTTCTTCCATGGTGTCCTGCCATGGTTACCATGTCTGTTCAATGTTTTGCATATGAACAGAGATTATAACCAGCTACAATGAATCTTTCAGGTCGTTAACTGTTACATTCGTGAAGATATTTCTAAACCACACCTCTGTTCTTGTTCTTCATTAGACTTTGATTTGTTCACACCTGACTACAGTTGATATTTAGTTATGAATCCTAGTGATGATAACTGTATGTTTAATGGATGTGTTCACAAAAAGGAATAAGAATATGCTGAAAGTGCTTGTTTGTATTGTTTGTGTTTTATCAGCTTAGAAATATTGTGTGTGTTGATATTTGTGACTTTGGTGTAAATCACGTCACAACCCTGGAAATTGCAGTGCCTTTACTTTTTCTTATTTCTGTATATGTTCTGCTGCGTCACTTCAATTTATTAATCACCCTATTGGCCTCTAAAACGCAGACTGGATTGTCTGTAGTGTCATTAGAGGGACCTCATTATCTGCCTATATTTAGAAAGGGAAGTCAGACCTTTCTTAAATTTGTGAACATCATGTGAGACTAATCTGACTCAGTCGCCAGCATCATAGAACACATGACCATATGTATACACAGACAATGGATCTACACTACCAGTCAAAAGTTTGGACACACATAGAAATTACCATGCTTGTGAAAGAAAAGCAGATTTCATAACATCAAATTCCAATAGCATGTTATGTTTGCTAATGCAAATGTATTAATTTAAAAGGATAACTGATCATTAGAAAACCATGTGCA
>JAUMHL010000009.1:16160638-16187016 GCA_032362345.1 Sandelia bainsii | reverse complement strand
CTGAAGACATGTATCTTTTCATGAAAAACATGGTAATTCCTATGTGTGTCCAAACTTTTGACTGGTAGTGTATATAAGACCTTTGTGAGGTTAGGTTGGCTGCTTACTCCTGCTTTGAGGCTTGTGTGTAAAGAATATAATAGCTGTTTTTTAAGGACCATAAACTCTGTAAAAGTGTAATACTGATAAGTACTGCTTTGCCCTTACAAATAATGTCTTGTACATAAGAAGGTGTTTATTCAACAGTGCTTTACAGTTATTTGAATGTCAAATTAACACAGAGGAATGTTTGAGTACAACCACATTATATCACACCGCTGCACAATTCTGTTGGAGCGAAAATAATTTCAGTGGACACTGTTAGAAGAGCTTTGCTCTCTAGATTTTTCTTAGCATTATAGTATGTTTCTGCTACTGGATATATCAGATTGTTTTATAGTTAGGTTACAGTTACAGAGGCATTCATTGGAGAGGTTAAAGGCAGTATGGAAATGGTATGAACTACTGACTTAAAAATCCAACTGAGTTCTTCAGATCTGAACTCCGTGTCAGAGTTTCCCTTTCTCACTCTAACAACCCTAATTAAACCTGTAAATAAGTATATACTGATAATGCAGTGAAGGCTTACTTGTTTAATGGTCAAAAGAAAAAAACAAACAAATACATTTTTCCTATATTTATTAGCTTTTTATTTATACATTCTTTGCATTTTGATTCTAGCTTTGATAAAGTACATCAGGCCAGTGTTTGTATCACGGTCAGACCAGGACTCCAGAAAGAAGACTGTGGAGGAAATCAAACGCAGAGCACACTCTGGAGGGGAATGGCCTCAGGTAAGTCAACGGAAGTTACACATACAATATAGTTCTCAATGTTTACAGCTACCAAATGCATGCAAAACAACACTGTTTCAACATTAACAGACATTATTTGCTGAACAGTGGATAGAATCTGAGCAGCAAACATCTTCATTGCTTTAGTGACTCTGTATGACATCTCTGACACATTTCCTGTTGACCAATTTTCCCTTTTCATGTCTTGACTAGTTATTGATGACTTCATAATAAGACTTACTAATGCCATTCTAACTTGCTGTTGAGGATAAACAGCAAGTTTGATTTGATTTTCTCCGTATCTTAATGTGCTTCTCTTACCTACAGATAATGATTTTTCCAGAGGGAACATGCACCAATAGATCCTGCCTAATCACATTTAAGCCAGGTACCTCTTCCTGTCATCTTTCTTCTCATTCAACTTTCTTCTCTTTTTCTGCTGTTTACATGGAATATCAGGGCAGGGGTAGTCTGTTTTGAATATAAATGAATGTCCAGTTTAGCTTTAATTGTGGTGTGTTATAATTATTGCGGAATAAGAACAAAAAATGTTAGTTGTTATTTTGTGAAAGTTAAAATCCAAGTTTAATTTGACATGTTCTGGTAACTGACGCAAAGATCTCTGCTATACAGTAAACACTAAAATAGACATCTTTTTTTTTTACTTATCCAGGAGCCTTTATCCCAGCTGTACCAGTGCAGCCTGTGGTGATTCGTTACCCCAATAAACTGGTAAGATTGTTTACGGAAATGTTTGTAACTTGACTTACTGGCACAATTATTCATTATTTTTTAATGCAGTCAAATAATATGTATATCACAATGGAATTCTGTAATATTAAACAAAAGGTGAATAGAATGGGACTGACTTCCTACCAAACTCCTAATTCTCAGGTTATCCAATGTGGTAAATTATGGAAATGGTTGGTCCAACATTAGTTTCCCTAGAGATTATTCAGTTAACACAGGTTAACAATTCTTCTTTTTTCTTTTCTGTACCTACTACATTCACATAACAGATAGAAACCTATGATCTGCTCTCCTTTGCCTTACTTTCTGCATTTGTGAGGTGCATTATAGGCAAAGTAAAAAGTAAAAACCTAGTTTTGGTAAAGCAAGGAGATTTGATTATATAAAGCATTGGCTGTGGGATAATTTGCAAGGGCCCTGTTGGGTGTGTCTCGGTGTATAATATGCATGCCCTGTAGCTTGCTTGGCCTTTTCCCAGAATCAAGCTCAGTGGGTAGGTAAATATGTTACTGCTCATATTGTGATGTTAATGATATGTGTATGTATAGTAACTATGTAGGAGAAAAAGTAAAGCATAAGTGTTTTGCAAATTCAGCAGGATCCCATACAGTAATGTGAGATCCTGCCAGATCCAGTCAACACTTGCTGTTGTGGTCATATTGTGGCTATGTGCTAGGATGAAAACAGTGGAATCAGAATTTGAAAACTAAGATTTATATTTTTTGTGTCAGGTGATGGCAGTTGTAATGGCAATAATTAGCTCTTAAATGCCCACAGTGCCATCAGAGTTCATTTAGCAGTGTTTACATGGGGCTTGTTCATAGCCTGTGTCTGCTCACCTGCAGCTTTCCGCCGCAGCACTACAAAGACATCATACAGATCTGTAGTCTATGTAAAGACTTTGTAATCTGGTAGAGAGCTGTAAATATGGAGATGCAGCATGCTGTGAGCATACTGTGTGTTTTTACTTATGAATGAAATCATTTAAATCTGTTTATTTAAATTACGATTTATTATTCATGTTTACTCCCCAACATTCTTCATAAATAGCCCATAGAAAAGATTATATAAAATTTATATAATTACAGCTTTTACTGAGAAGGCAAAGGTTTGCCTAGTTAAAGTTTCACCAACGTTTTGCAAAAGGCCTCACATTCTAGATGCTCAGGTGATGCAGAGTTTCTGCTTTAGTTGACAAAGCAGAAAGTGGTTGTCACTGGTTTCTGACATACGTAGGATGACAGACTTTCAGTTCAGTTGCTACCCACTCACAGATCAGCTCAAAGAGACCAAATTAGTTGAAGGAATTTGTCTGTGAGAAGTTATAAGAAATCAGTATATAAAGTATATAGTAGTATAGTATCAGTATAAAAGTGTGAAGATCAACTTTCTGGAAAACTGATATAACTCAGAAGGCAAATCCAAAGCAGTGCTCAGGCCAATGGACAACTCATTTAAAAAAAGGAGTTGTTTGAGGAACTTATAACTTAAGCAAACCTCTGTTGTCTTCTTCTGAGAATGGGGACGGTGCTTAGATGCTCTGCAGTATTTGAGGTCAGTTTTGAAAGTGACACAATGAAGTTGAAAAACCACATGGTAGTACATATCATGACAGTGTGCTTATGCTACTGAAATCAATGTTTAACATGTAGAGTATCTGAAGTTTTAAAAATATTTAGGTAAGTCACTATTTACATGCACTTCAGTAACTTCCCCATTCTTTTTTTTTTACAGTAACTTGATTTCAGAAATGTGAAATTAAATTTAGAAATATGATAAAAATGTATTAACAATTAGTTTAACATTTTTATTTGAGCTAGTTGATGATTGTGTTTATCCACACTTTATATGCTTTTTACAGGACACAATCACATGGACGTGGCAAGGACCTGGAGCGTAAGTACATAACTTCTTTTAATATTATTAATATATGTTGTGCTTCATATTCTATTAAGTTTAGATACAGTCCAAAATATAGCTGTATTTTGTGTTTTATGTAAAAGTCATATTGTTAAACACTGTCAAGAGAAAACTTATATATCAAAGTCCATTGTATGATTCTAAAATTACACTTTTGTGTACCATAAAGTTTTCTTTGCTTATTCTCTGGTGCGGGCTTCTATTATATTACATAGAAATTTTGATATTCAGATGTTCTTTTTTTTAACTAAATATAATATATTGGTAATGATTTCACTATCGTTGCGCTTTTAAAATGTAGAAGAGCCTGACATCCTTTTCACTCACTTCACTGAATGTTTTCAGTGAGGTGTGTTAGAGACCAGCAGGTGTGTTAAAGAGACGCAACAAAAGTCCACCATGGCCCACTTGCATGGTGGAAGCAAAACAGTGACCGCTAAACACTGCCGCTGTATACTTACATACATTACTAGTGTAGTTCAGTCACTTAAACCACGGCGTGGCTTGAAATAGGTGTTATTAATTGAATTTGTAGATGTGACAAGAAATTGGTCATTTATAAAACTGCGAGTCCACACAAACTCCCCCACCGGAACGAAGTTACAGATATCCACCAAATAATAAAACGGAAGCTCCAGAGCCTAAAAAGTGGTACTCGGAGAAAGCACTAGTAATAATAATAGAGTATCCATATGATTTGCTCTGAGCTAAAATGCCAGTTGTATCTGTATTTGTTTGTTTATTTATTTTTATTGATGATGTCCTGTTGTTATGCAGGTTTGAAATCTTGTGGCTGACACTCTGCCAGTTGCACAACGAGTTTATCATCGAGGTAAGCGTAAAAGTATTTCTCCATACATCATACATGAATGTGACTATTTGACCATGCCCTATTTACCCAAAATAAGCTCTTCATATTCATTCATTCTATTCAGTCCTTTTATTTGCCCTTTGGGCATTTTTTTATCTCAGCAGTGCAGTAATATGATCTTTGTCCTTACTGAATATGTATTGTCGTAAATGCTGAATTCTAATATGACAATACAAAAAATATCTGTTTGGCAGTTCCTTCCCATCTACACCCCCTCAGAGGAGGAGAAAAAGAACCCTGCTCTTTTTGCTATCAATGTGAGACGTGTCATGGCTAAGTAAGTTACAAGTTTTTATATTTCACATTATATAGTGCATTTCATTCTTTGAATGTACAAAACAGTTGTCTGTGGCAAATAATTATTTAAGACTTCATTTGTTTTGCTTATTTACTTGTAAACTAGCACAGTATACATTAGTTTTGTTTTGTCTCTTTTAACAATAAGAAGCGACAAACACTGTTCAGTACCTTTTCACACAGAGCAAACAACAAGTGAAGGCAGATTTTTCTGTACAGTTTTAGTCTGAAAGAGCAACCAGTGGTTATGAATGCATACAGATATAGTTTTCCTAGTAAATTCTTTTTGCAGTAATGTTGTACAGGTTGCACATACTACCTTTGTACTCGTACACTTCCACACACTGTCTACAGTGGTAAACACACTGATGTTCGATCATTGTCTCCTCTGTGTTATGGTCAGAGCCCTCTGGGTTCCCATCACAGACTATTCATTTGAAGACTGCCAGCTGGCCATGGCAGAAGGCCAGCTGAAACTGCCAGTCGACACCTGTCTGCTGGAGTTTGCCAAGCTCGTCAGGAGGCTGGGGTGAGTCACTCAAACCTTTCAATACAAACCACTAAGTGAAGGGCACTGGGTTGAATATAAAATATTTTTGCATTAATAAACTGTGGACTAATGATTTATTTTTCTTGGCAAATGCAAAACAATGTGCCACAATACATATATATTTTTGGGCCACTTGTGCAACAAAGAATTTAATGCTGCATATGAAGGTCACAACTCCAGACTGCACTCATCAATTTATTTCTTGCACTATAAAAGACAAAAAGCAGCTGAGAACGTCAGTCTGTTATAAATGTTTTTTTAACACCCAGGTTGACATTAAAAACCTGTCATATGTTTGTGCATAAAGTGGCCTGAAATTCTAGGACAAATATTAAATATTGTGCTCATACCATGGCTTCCGCTGTTGCGCATTTGAGTTGATGTTAAAATAAAGCTGTGACGAATATTAACGCAACAATGACCATTGTGTGAATAACAAAAAGCCATCAATTCAACAGATTTATGAAGCTAACGTTATATATCTCATGTATGAAAAGGGCTTAATTAAAGGTACAAAATCAAGGATTGATCTTAGGATTCCAAGAATACATATTAGATAATTAAAATAAAAATTGGAAAAACAGACTTCTCTCTGGCAGGTGAAATGAAGCAACTAGCAACACCATGTGTATTGGAGGAAGCACATGACTGTGTACTCCCTCCCCAGTTGAGTTGGCGGAGCAAAGGACCGCTGACAGCGCAGAGAAATAAAAGGGGGGGTAGATAGAAAACAGAGGTAAAAATGTAAATGGTTTATTTCAAATGCTACAAATGATTCAGTATAATGCCCAACAGTGTAAATAAAAGTCAGAAATTGATACAACCCCGTAGAACAATCTAAAAAAAATGCTTACAGTAAGTCTCTGATTGCAGTTTCATTGTTTGTCCTATGACAATGTTATTAATTAACATAAAGTTTTCTCCCCCATCTGTTCCAGGCTAAAACCCCGGAACACTGAGAAGGTTCTTCAGGAATTTGGGAACAGAGCCAGGAAGCTGGAGGGGCAGAAACTGAACTTGGACAAATTTGCTCACTACCTTGATGTGCCAGTTTCAGACATGCTGCGAGACATGTTTGCTCTTTTTGATGAGGTATACGCAGGAGATTTTTTTCACTGATGATTCTCCAGTCTTAACTCTAAACTGTGTGACTAAATTATATGTTTTATTGTGTCTCTTTTGTTTCATACTAAATATTTGTTTAATTTTAATTCCCTCCAACTGCAGTACAACAATGTAGAATACACCATTACAGATGTGAAATATATATAGTAATCAATATGTAATGAAACATAGGGGAGGCTAGAACTCCAAGCAATCAGTTGACAGTCAGTGCTTCTATAAAAGACTGAAAGCTGAATTGAATACCAGATGCATTTAGAAAATTGACCACAGCACCTTCATTTTGGGAAATATTTGCAGCATATTATCCAAACAAATAGCAATCACAGTTTTATTACAGTTATGTGTTTGTGAGTTAACAGTCGCACGTAGCTACTCTTGTGAAATGGAGTCTTTGGTACATGGCACCGCTTTCGTAACACCTTATTTTCTCCCTTTTTTCTCTCAGCATGAAGATGGCTGTATAGATATCAGAGAATATGTGATAGCCTTATCTGTTGTATGCAGACCTGCCAAAACTTTGGAAACGATGAAATTGGCCTTCAAGGTATGTTCCATTTCAAGCTTTATGCTTATCTAACCACCAGGCACAGAAGGGTTTTCTGTGCTTACTTAGGATCAGCATGCCATTTGCTGCGCTAAAATGTCATACTGTAGGTTGTCTTAGGTTTTGGAAATGGAGTAATGAAATAGTTTCTTCCCATCATTAGTGAGTCATTTACCAACACGCTTAAGCCTTTTCTCCCTGTTCATGTTCAGATCTGCGTCTCATAATATCAGAAGTGTGCATCTGTCTTTGCAGAGACTTATCATTGCATTCAAAGTGTCGTACATGTCTTTACTTGAATTGCTTTATTTAATTCTTAGTTTAACAAGTTCTGTGACAATAGGGCTCATGAACATCCAGTACAGGCTCATTATTTATTATAGTGTATTATTTCAGAAAAAGGGCATCCGCTGCCCCAAGGCAAAGTCAAAGAGGTGCATTTCTTACCATTTTATCTTCTACAGATGTTTGAAGCAGAGGAGGATGGGGCCATCACAGAGATGGAGTTGGCAGTTATACTGAAGACAGCTTTGGGAGTGACTCACCTCAGTGTGTCACATCTGTTTACCGCCATTGATGCTGAAGACACAGGGAAGATCACATTTGGTAGGAGAACAAAAATTTAAATCCACTCCATCTCTGGTCATTGTTCCATCTAAATATTTCTTAGTTCAAATTTTATTTTAAATTTGCTAGGTTATCAATTCATAATCGTTTCAAGCTCTCAGGAGGATCTTCCACAACCAGGCAAATCTCTGCTGGCTATTTTAAATCTTTGTGTAATGTTGTCTCTGGCACCCTCTTGTGGTCTTTCAACAGAAAAGTTCAGAAGCTTTGTAGAGCAGCACCCAGACTTCGCTGAGGAGTACCTGTACACAGAAAATGCAGGGCTCCACAGTGTCCCCTGCCACCATCAGCAACCAGCACCCAGCCTGTCTTCCCTGAACCTGCAAGCCACTGCCACCACTAAAACAGCTAACGGTATCTGCCCCGACTTCAGCCCCAATGACCACGATGGCACAATAGATGGACTCAAGAAACACAACTAATAGAGTTATAAATGTAGTGGTAGAAAGCAAACACCTCTCCTGGTGAGATGGTGTTGTGAAATGGGTGAAGTGTTATTTAGATACTGGTTAGTAACTTGTTTTAAAAGTAAGGGACTACATTTCAAAAATGAACATGTTTACCTAACTCCTTTTTTTTTATTAGTATTATGTCCATGAAATTTCCTGAAGTGATTTCAGCTGTTTAACAGTTTATTTTGTTAGAATTTTTTTTTCATAACAAACATCGTCCTAATGCCAAACATAGGCCGTTTCAGATACAGTGCTTGAATGAAGGGCAAGCACTTAATAAAATTCCCAAAGCAAATTTTACTTTTTTCTTTTCACTCTAACATCGGACTGACTGCATGTTTTTAACAAGAAAGAAAAATAAAAATAAGCCCTGGTCAGTGAAGTGAACTCATTTTAGTCTTTTTATTTTTATTTTTAACTTTAACTATTTTCTCTTAATGGTAGCTGCCTTTTGTACTGAAAGTGTAGAACACATGGGCTCATGTTATTTTGAGCAGTATTGGAGATTAGTCATCTAAAGATGGAAGGCCTGAGAGTACCAGTGACAATTGTTTGACCACTTGAAGTGTTTTCACTTCAGTAGCCACATTTGAGGTGAACTCAGGTCTTTATGAGATGATGTTCATAATTCTATGAGCTATATATAATTAAATATATACAATGATACATTTGATTTAGCTCAGGGTTCAGTGACAAAAATGAAAAAATGTACGTGTATGATGTCATCATTTTTGACACTCACTGGGTTGTGTGCATGTCTTTTTTTCTTACTTCATACCTGTCTGCCTAGTCATTCACCAATCACATTAACTTCAACATTTATTCAGACTTGGCAGAGTTCCTTTTTTTTATTGTTGAAATTACATAACGTGGACCAAAAATGCTTTAGGTAATTGAATTTCATCTCTTGTGTTCTGTCCTATTCAGTAAGTGGTGTAATGGCTTTAAGGGAAAAATCACAATGTGTGGCCATAGAGAGCACATACTTTTCTATCTGCATTACACCACTATACCATTTTAACCATTACTCCACTTTCCACAGCACATTATTCCTCGGACTGTCCCAGTTTGTTTTGAAAGATGTAAAAAGACAACATTGGTACCTTATTAAGCTGTACATGTAATCATCACACTATTATTCTAATGTGAATTTTTTAATTGACAAGCAGAAGCATGTTTTTTTTTAAAAGATCCAAGCACCTTTTGCATCTCATCACACTTGAGGGACCACTCTGGAATTAAATATCAATCTGTGGTAATATATATGCCTTGTTTTGTTTTTGATAATGACGGTATAATTGACAACTGAAAATATTTGTCTGATATGCAGCCTCTGGCAAGAATCACCTAATCATAGGCAGCATGGAAGTAGGCTTTAAATTGAATTAAAATGAAGGAATATGTAAGAGTACACATTTTGTGTCAAACAAGGCAAATAGTGGTCTTTAAATTATTGATTTGACATTTTGTCCAGTATTATGATCCGTTTTGTGTTGGGGTTTTTTTGTTTTTTTATCTGAAATTACAATCAAGTGATATGTTTTATGTCTATCTCTCTGTCTTGCTAACAATTGATCAGTTGGCTGTTCTTCATCTTTCTCCCGAGAAGCAGGCTCAGTGACCTAATAAATACACAAATGAATGTTAGGTTATGCTGCAGCTTCTCTCAAAATGTACGTACAATGCTCTACATCCTGTCACGTTATAGGAAAACACATTTTAAAGGGAAGACCTCTATGGAGCAGATGGGATGAAATCATTAGAATCTGTTTGTAGCCAGTTTTACTTGGGGATCTGTGCATTCATGGTTTAATTGTGTAGACTTTGTATATCACATCAGGATTTACCATGTGTTTTGTTTTTTTAATTCTATAAAATCATGTACACGAGCAGCAAGCTTCACATTCCCATCACATTGAGGACCATGCATACTGTACATGTATCCCTGTTACGGCTTTCAGTGAAGCAATATTTCGCATCTTTTAAGCCTTCTCAAGATTTATGCTTTTGAAGAGTTCTGATATGTATTTTGAATATTCCAAATGCAGGACATTTTGTGAATTTTTGATATACGTATATGAATGATTTTTATTTTCAATGCCATAACAGAGATCTGTGATCTTCTCTCCTCTGCAGATTGTACTGATAGTGAAAAATGAGCCACTTTTCCTTTGTATAATATCACAGTTGTTTTTTTCTGTATTTCTCCTACACAGTGTAAAGTTTATTATATTATTACTATTACCGCTGAGTTGAGTGCTTGGAAACAAAATGCAGATTTCATATGGAAACCGATAGCCTTGAATCTATAGAATTTTTATGCTGAAAAAGAGAATGTATCGACAATCTTGTCACAATCAGAAGCTACTCAAAGCTGATTTCCAGTGGACATTTTCCTAAGAAATCATGGTTTTCAGATTACTCGTTTTGTCCTGTTCGAACGGTCTCTCCATTTTTTAATTTTTTTATGTTTGATGCGTGCAGGTTGAACTAAGCAAAGTGTGAGTGTGTTAAATGTGTCAGGCCTTGAGGTGATCTCTGCCACCACATGACGGGCTGCGTTACACACAGCACTCTAGACTGTACGCACATATAAACCAACATGTGATATGTTAAATCAGTTTGTTTTTTTTAGGATTGCCCCGTTATTACTTTGTCTTGTTAAATTGTATTTGTGCTTGCACTTTAGATAATTTTCTTTGTTTTTTTTGTTTTTTTTAATATCACATTGCTGTAAAGCATGTTAGGTTAGGTAGGTTACACCTGTTTTTATTTTTATATGAATAGTTTTTGAATTCATATATTTGCGACAATATTGTGAGCACAGAGAAAATTAGGGATCACAAATTAAATTAAACTTGCCCTACATTAGTTTTTGTCCCGTAAGAAAGAATTTGTTAGGTTAAACACATACTTTTCTGCTTTGTCTCAGGATTGTTGAGATTTCGTAGCTTGAACGTGGCTTCGTAAGCTTGTAGGACTTGGAAACAACGTACACATTTGAATGACTAAAACCTATCTGCACCATGGAATGGATAAGTATTAAATGTACTCCAAAGTAATGTGATTTTACAACAGGTTAATTGTAAAATTCACCCTGTGTGTGTGTGTGAGGGAAACCATACTGTTTGTTTGTAAATAGGCGTGGAATCTGATTGTGAATTCTAAGTAATACAATGAATGGATATTTCCAGATCTGACCTGAGTAAAATTTATTAAGCCAGAGTAACCCCTCATGCTCTTGATTTTTAAATGGACAGTTCCGGTTTAAAGTCTAAAGGGTGATTTTATACTTCATCAACAAGTCAAATGTTTGCATTTGTACATATTCAGTAATCCCACCCATAAAATATTCTGCATTGTGGTTGAAAATACTGGGTGCAATTCTTTTCACGTGTTTCACTTTATTTTAATAATCTGCAAGAGATAAACTTGTATCTATGCTACTGCTGCCTGCTTATTAGAGTTCGTCCAGCAGTGAGCTCAAGATGAAAGATTTGTGTACTCTAACAGTGCGATATTGTCTTTCTGATGGCTTATTGTCCATGGACCAAGTAACTGAACTCTGTAGCTTTACTTCCTGTCTTTTTCTACAGGTTTTATTTTAATAATGCATTTTGATGAAAAAGAGTCATCACCACAAGCTACTTTGAATTTGTCTGTTCAGGACTGCTATGATTTAACTTGTTGATGTGACTCTTGGATTGAATTAAAAAAGGAATATTAACACTCAATTGTGTTACTGTCATAATGGTGATTGGTCTATGTGTGTGTGTGTATAGTTGCATTATGTAGAGGGTGTTGTACGATGAAATTTTTCCATTTAAATAGATTTTTTTTATAACATATTAATTGTGCTCAATATGAATAATTAATGTATTGACATCAATGTCTCAAAATGTCTTACCACTGAAAACCCCCATAAACAGTATACTGTCAGCATGTCTATAGAAACCAATTTCCCTTCCTCACCTGCTGCCTTAGTGCATAAATGTCTCCCTCTTGAGGTAAGATGGTGAACTTGCAGTCCTTTAAAGTTTTGATCAGTGTTAAGTCACATATTTCTGAGAGTTTGATTTACAACTGTATTCTAAATGCCAAATGTGTGAGAGCTTTAATATAAAGCTCTATGTCATCACCATTATTGGACGTGATCATCAAAACATTTTAAAAGTAATGCCTGTGATAATAGCCATGTTGGCTATATTGAAGCGGTCTTTACTAGATTTTTATTAACGTGTTGATGTGTTGAAGTCCATTGTGTGGCACTGGGTTGAATTATTTATGACAATTTATAATTTATTTTACTGAAGGGTTTCACTGGCAATGTAGTATGCTATCTTAGTTTAAGTTGCTCTTTCATTAATTTGTGTTTAATCACTTTTGTGGCACTGTATGGGCTTTCAATTAGAGATGGATGGTTTGTCATAAAATTCTGAATGAATCCTAATTATGTTGGCGATCCCCTGACTATTCCTCCACTGACACCAGCAAGTCAAAGTTTGTGTGTGACTAGGTCTTAGCTGCTCTAATACTTGGTATGTACAGTAACTTGAAACAAAGAGCTTGTGGTACTGCACTGCACACACAATACAGTAAATTTCTGAAGTGAGCACTTACTAATGAAATGTTTTCTTTATGAAAAATGATTTTTTTTTTTTCCAGGTTATTATTACATGTGACATCATTTATTACAGAATAAGGCTTCATTGAGAATCCCCACTGCTTTGCTCAGCAGGTAACATGTGACCTGTCTTTGGGGAGCAAAGCTGTTATTGTCTGGAATCACTGGTTATAGTCATGACTGAATACACAAAGAATTTGTCCTCATTCCTCGTTTTGTGTCTATTTTTCTTAAGAAATAAGCAGACAGTGCTCATACGAAGCAAGAAGGGTGGAAAGAGCTTGTGGGTTGTACACTGATTCTCAGTATCTTTTTTTTGCCCTGTGAGGTCACTTTCTATTTCATATTTTCTATTTCTGTTTATAAAGTGAAATTATTCAAACCTTGTTTTTTTATTTTGATGATTACAACTTATAGCTCATGAAAATCAAGAAATGTTCAACTATTATAGGCCTTACTGTGATTGAACACAATCTATAAGAAGGCAGGTTTTATTAGATATTAGATTCTCCGCCACACCATTCCTCACCCCTTTCCTGTCCTCCTTCTTCATCTGTCTCACCCATCTCCTGCTCCCCCATTCCCCACCTCACCTTCTTTGTCTCCCGGTCTCAGCTGTTGCATTTATGAAAACAAGACACTCGATTATGTTCACCTCATCATTGTCTGAGCTCCATCGGAAACCTCATACATCCAGCAGGCTAACGTAAACAAAACAATTTCTGATATGAGGCCTGAGGCTGCTGATGGATGGTTGTACTTTCAAAGTGTGTGCATTGTGGTGTCATTGGGGATTAGTGGACAATTGATCATTATGATTGGCCTAAGAACAACAAGTCATTCTGGACACGAGAGTAATAAGTTTGTCCGTGGGGACTGAGCTGATTATGTTATTTGATGCCTGAGTCCTGTTTTGGTTGACTTTGAAGTGGGAGAGTTCTGGGTGTCAGGGCTGATTGTGTTTAGTCTCATTGGACATTACAGGTAATGAGATTTCTGCCAATTGACAGGCCAATTGGTAGGTGGGTGGGTCACTGGGGTCTACTGAGAGGTAGAGCAAGAACAGGGCTTGGATTTTAATATGTGAATCAGAATCTGTTAACAGTTTGTTGTTGAGGACATTAACGTATTTGTCCCTTGTTCTTAGAAAAATAGTTAATATAACTATTAGATTTGAAATTAGAATGATAAATTCTGCATTAGAAATTTAGGAAGACAATGTATGTTTTATAACTATAAAAAAAATGCATTTCTCTCATCTGGTGCATTTGCACATGATCATATTGCTTTAACTGGTTTTAATGTCATGAATGTAAATTTGCAAATCTGGAGACAGTAACACACTAACTTTACATTAATGCTAGTGATATCCTTAGGCCAAGAAAAATGGGCTTAAATTGTACTGTGTATAACTTACCTCAGAATAAAGTATCTTGATCAGATACACAGAGAATGAGAGTTAGTCATCCAGCACAAAGTGAAATCAGGTGAGACAATATGCAATGATGGGAGAGAGAAGGGAAGGAACAGATAAAGCTTGGGTGAGGAGGGAGGGAGGGGACTGACGGTGATGGTGGGGGGGTGGAGGGGTGTTGTTGATTGTTTCTCATATTTCAGGAGTGGTCCTGCAGACAGATCTCCATACCAGACCACAGGGTGCTCTTGTCTTTGTGTGGCTGTTACTGGAACCAAGGAGGGTCACAGATCACCCATTCCCCACTCATCTTTTTTCTGTTTTTATCCTCATCTACTGTCTTACCGCGACTCTTGTCTCTTTCTGCAGTTTTCCTACTGTTTTTTACCAATATCTTTGCTTTAGTCCGAGTCCGAGTCTAACTTATCAGAGGACGGTTGTTGTAAATATGGTCAGCATCAATTTGAGGTCCACTGAAGAACATCAGCATAACTGGAATTAAGACCAAACAGACAACTGGAGGAGTTTTCATCATTTTTCATAGGTGAGTGTTTAATTTCTAATAAAATGTTTCTCATTTCATAGCATATTTGAAGAATAATTTAATTAAAGACTTGAACACATTATTAGTGTTTTATACAGGGAATTAAAAGAATAACTGTTTTAACTGTCTCTTATAATTTAGTGGAGTAACAAAGGTTTAAATAAATAATTTATTAATAAATAATTAATTTGCTTAAAAGATGAAACTTTAAAATGTCCATACAATGTTTAAAATACCAGTTTTATTTTACAACAGTTTGCGCACTATACCCCCTGGCCACTTTATTAGGAACTCCTGTACAATGTAATGCGATCCAACAAGGTGGCTCTGCCATAGATTATACTTTTAGAAGTTTATAATTTCTCAGTTTTTGTTGAAACTGTCAGAAAGGTGATAATTCTACTATAGGCTATGTTTATTATTGAGGTAATAGTGAGAGGTGCAGATATACTGGACTACATTATATTAAAAGGTGTTTCTAATGTTTTGGCCATTCTATTTACTTAAACGCAAGGGCCAAAACAGTAGAATTAGAATAGGATTACATTACATACAGGTGTACCTAATAAAGTGGTCAGTGAGTGTATGTGTGTTGTTTAAAAAACAGTTTTTTTCTATTGTAGAAATAAATAAAAAATACATATTTTATTGATGACTTTCTAATATTTTATGAATAAATGGGACCAAATACTGATGCATTTCTCATAAAGATAATTTTAGTGGAAAAACGGAATTAAATATAGAGAACAACATGTGGTTAGACAAGGGTTGTAGATGCTGTGTCAAATCTGTAAGCAAAATGGCGATCAACAAGTGTGAAATGAGCACACTGTGATGGCCTTGATGAGAGACTCTCCCACCGCTCTCTCTCGTTACTTTCAGCCCAGGTCCCATCACTCTGTGTTGCTTTTCTACATTCTCCTTGTGCTCTTTCTGGATTTCATGTAACAGCTCTTTATAAAAACAAAGCTTCGAATTAATGTACATATTTAAGTAGCTCATACTTGTTATGTATTTGCCATCAGGTTGCTTGCAATGCATGTTGAAGAAAACGAAAAAAATGTAAACGAAATTTTTCATCACAGCTTCAGTGTTTCAATGTATTTTTAATGGCTTTATTGCTGACTCCCTGTTGAGGTTTTATTTATTTCCAACAGTAACCTCATTTCCTATAAAGTGAAAAATAAAGTTCCTTCCCCATGTTCTCTCTCAGTGTGCACTCAAGACGCGACAGCTTCACCTACCTTCTTTCCTCTTCCAGACTTACTGGCTTTTCACTCCCGAAGTCTGTGCACCACTCTGTGCTGACAGAGAGAGTCCCTATCAGCCTGATGTCCTCGGTTGTAGCTCCAGAAAAATCCACCTCCAACACTATGGGCCCCAAAGAGGTCAGTGTAACAATGAGCAATTCAGACTGCTTAAGAAAAATTATGCAAATAAAAAAAAAATGTTAGGAAGAAAAAAACAGATACATTAAGGAAAATCATATAAATAAAAAAAATATCTGAACTTGTAGATCACAGTTTTTACTGTTACAATGAATTTAACATACTCAATAGTACAGACAAACTAATAAATAATGACTCATGAATAAATGTGATACTCAGTGTCTGCCATGTGTGGAAAGTGAGAGAATAATAACATAAGGGTGACACTCCATATAAATGTGATCTGTGTATGAAGACTGCATATGGATGATGCATGGTAAATATTAGAACAAAAGTTAGATTGACAGAAAAAAAATGCCCGATTCCATACTGCATCAGATTAATTATCAACTTCTTGACCCTGAAGGTGGAGCTGATCCTTGTAAAGGAGCAGAATGGGGTTCAGTTCACCTCGACCACCTTAGTGGCTCCAACTCAGACCAACTCCAGCGGAGAGGAGAGGGAGACCTGGGGGAAGAAAATCGACTTTCTCCTGTCTGTGATAGGATTTGCTGTGGATCTTGCCAATGTCTGGCGATTCCCCTACCTCTGTTACAAGAATGGAGGAGGTGAGATGGATGAAAGGAGTTGCAGAGATGAAGCTCAAGTACAAAGGGTCCCTTAAGTCTTCTACACTAAGAGATTATGAATGGAGAAGGGAGTAAGGAAACAAATGAAGGATATAAGATGTGTTAGTGTATGTAACATCATCTCTTCCTCCTACAAGGACTACTGGGATATGAAATAAAGAAAATGATTGTGTTTCAGTGTATGTGTATGATTATAATACACATTTAAATTTGGCTCAAAAAGAAATAAAATGAAGGAAAAGGGACAAAAGAAAGGAAAATGATAGTTATATTCCCACGTTTGCCCTACTGCCCATTGCATATACATGCACACAGTATTTACACACATATGCCAATGTGTGTATCTCAGATCTTTATGTATGCTGGTTGCTGTTTGTGATTTTTTTCCAACCTTTTACAGAGATCAAAATAGAGGGAAAACCACCACAGCTGCTCCGAATAGATTAGCTCTAACAATCACTGCCACTAATTATGGCTGTTTAACATAGAGCTCTCATTATGTTTAAGAGCTGTAAATGATACTGTGGCCATGGTCAAAGCTGATGCTCTGCTTTGCGGACACTATATGTCTCCAAATCCAACATGTTGTCATAAAAAGGGAAATATTACCAAGTGTCATTTTAGGATGTTAACCCAAACTATAGTTTGATATTAGAACAGACACAGATTTTGCTATAGTTGATTATAGTTTCCCCCTCAACCTTGAAAAGGCTGTTATACTTCAACTAAAGAAAAGAAACTGGTCAGTTTAACGTGGACTAGTAAGGAAATTGAAGGAATAGTCACGGGTTGACGCCCAGTCTCAGCATGGTGATTGGATTTTGGTCCTGAGTGAGAAATCAATACAAATACTTACAATTTGTTGTTATTATTTTAACTTTTAGTTCACACATTTTTGCCAAAATATATGCATGATATTCATACTCTTATATGTGTGTATGTGTGTAGGTGCATTCCTGGTGCCGTACCTGTTTTTCATGGTGATAGCAGGCATGCCTCTCTTCTACATGGAGCTGGCTGTGGGACAGTACAACAGAGAGGGGGCAGCGGGGGTCTGGAAGATCTGTCCCATCTTTAAAGGTAGGAAATAACAGGTCATGAGCCCCTATTGAGTTATATACAGAGTGACACATGCCCACACACATGTGAACACTGGAGCATGTACACATGCAAATGCAATTTCTTAACACCTGCATAGATTGACAGGAATGCTTGCACATGTCCATGGGCTGAGTTGCATTCTTTGTGTATGTCCGTCTGCCTGATGATATACTTCCTTTAATATCTACAGGCCTTTCTGCCTGCTTTTCTTCCCACATGCCTGCCTGTCCACATGCCAGTCTCTTTTGTTTGCTTGTCTCTGCGTTGAACAGCGACAGGCATTATTTATCCTCCCAGAACATCAGGTTCTGTTGCCACTCAGATGGAAAACAAATGAAAATTGGGCTTTTAGACTCTTGTCCTGATTGTTCAAATCCTTCTGTCAAACAGTGGCAGGGAACACTCTCTCCGGGTACGTTTTAACACATCAATAAACAAAGCAGAGTTTAAGAGAACGCCATCCAGATGCACTAATGGAGAAACAAACATTAAGACCAAGTCACATTTCTGAGCAAAGTCACTGGCTGAAAATATACTGACACACTTTGCTTGGTTCAACCTTTTATTCTGTTTATATAGTTTGTAAGCTGTGACTTGTGTTTATCTGTTTTTGCAATGTATGTCATGATCCGATATTAATTTGTGATATATACTGTTTTTAGCTTTAATTAAATCCATATTATAAACATCACAGTATCAAATACCAATATTACCATTCAGCTAAACCACCTGTTGCTTCACATTATGAAGCGATATCACTTCCTTTTGTTGGTCGTGTTGTTGTTGGTCTGAAGGCAGCCCACAGCATATACATGTTATGTATTTATTTTTGTGTGTGTGTTTGTGAATCTGAACGTGTGCCTCCTGTGTGTGTGAACATGTGGCGTCTGTCAGGGACCACACTGAGCATGTTGACATTCTAATCACACGCTTCACTCTCTCTCTCTCTGTCTCTCAGCAGGGGGATAACAGTAATTATTCAAATACACACATACACATGCCCATATTGACAGTAATTATTCTGATCAACATGCTGGTTTCCTCTCAGGATCAATGCATTTGAAGAAGAGACGGACAAACGGCGAGATAGCATGGCCGCATGCGGTGCTAATAAGAAGCACCGCTCCCTGGACAAATATCACATCCACATTACAAAGGAATCAATAAGGCACAGTTGTGGTCATGTCTCTTAGCAAAGGTTAACAATTTATTCCAGTCTTAGAGGAGTGGACATCATTTCACATTTATAGAAAAGGGTAGATGTGTTGATAATTAAAGCATGAAGAGGCAATCTTTAGAAGTTGTGATGCCTCCTGTGAGACTGCAGGCATGAATCACAGGCTACTGTACTCATACTGAGCAAGAGATTGTGCTTTCTAGTGTGCACTGCTGTGCAGAAATCTGTCAGAATGTTGTCACTGTTCAACTGAGCAGTACCTAAATGTGAACTACATGCAGAAAAGGAAAACTTTGCTTATATGTATTATCAAAGCACAGAGTATGCTAAAGGGTGTATGTTATGAGCAAGATCATAAATAACTTCCTGATGAGCTGGGTTTTACTAAAACCAGGTATAAAGCTGCTTTGCTTATGATTTGTATCTATATTAAGCATAAAAGGATGTGGTAGGACATGGTATACATAAGTATTATGTACTGTAGATGGTCCCTCTATTGTATGTCTGTCTTTCCTGACATCCTGCTGATTATTTATGTTCTCCAAACAGGTGTTGGCTTTACAGTGATCCTCATTTCCCTGTATGTTGGTTTCTACTATAATGTCATCATCTCCTGGGCGCTGTTCTATCTCTTCTCCTCCTTCACCGGCGAGCTACCGTGGGTCCACTGTAACAACACCTGGAACAGTCCTAACTGTTCCGACTGGGCTGACAACAATTCAGTCAGTGACATTTACAAGGCCACGCCTGCTCAGGAATACTTTGAGTGAGTTGGTCTGAACTTTAGATCTTCCAAACTTGAATGTTTTGTTTAATCTCAATATAAAAATGGAAACTTAAAAATCACTGCAATTAAAGGCAAATATACTTTACTTATTTGTTTAACTACAAAAGAATGCATGTCCACTTCACATTTCCACTTCTGTTAGTCCACAAGAAAAGTTTGCTGCAGTGTAATAATGCAATATTATCATGCAAAAGTGATAATGGTTACTAATGTCATATTATATCTGTTAATAAAAGAGATAAAAACTTAAAGAAATCATTTAAAAAATGTCTGGTATGAATAACAGGTACATTTTCCTCAAAATAGATATAAATTAAATTAAATGGTGCAGCTTTTCTCCACATGCAGAGAGCCAGGTGTCTCCTGTTCCAACATACGAGAGGTTGTTCTGTTGTGACAGTTGAGGTATTTCATCCGTGCTAGTTGAGATGGCAGTGTGCTATTTACACAGAACCACCTGCAGACAATTTGACCACATCAGTCGAACACTGGCCGATCTTATTCCATCTCATCTATTAGGCTGCCTGTTAAATGATCTGAATCAAATTGTCAGTGTTCAGTGATTTCCTGGTGTTTCAGGTGACATATTTCACATGATATAGAAACAAAATTTCTAATCTGTTACCTGCTATTGCCAGTGCAGCTTCCCTGACAGCAAACTATCCTCATCTTTGAGACCATTTTATGGTTATATTTAGGTAGTTAGGGAAAGACTGTCATCTGGTGAACAGGAGTTCATAGTAAATTCACACTATGTGATTATTTACTTTTATCCAAAACTACAAATTTCACTAACCTTTACCAAAGTGCTTTTGTTGCCTAAACCACAGACAGAATTGTGGATGTGAATCCGGATCTCTGGTGTAACACTCATGCATTTTGTACATTCACCGTCCACCATAACCACTTCCTGTTGTCTCTGCTGCCATTAACAACTACATTTCTTTCTTCCTTTCTAGTTACAGTGTAAACGGTGACTCCAGAATCTCAGCTGTTCTTACCAGAATATTGTCTTTCTTTAGACGAGCGGTGCTCCACATCCAGGACAGTAATGGCATTGATGACCTGGGTCGTCCGCGTTGGCAGTTGACTTCCTGTTTAGCTGTGGTGATAGTTCTGCTGTATTTCAGTCTCTGGAAGGGAGTCAAGACCTCTGGCAAGGTAGGGATTGATACAGTAGCCATGTTACTTTAATGTGAAAACCATAGAAGTGCTATATAATTCCTCTTTAAGTGACTCATAAGATATTTTAACCCAAATATGCCCTCCTCTGTGTAAATGTGTGTGTGTGTGCGCATGTGTGTGCGTGTGTGTAACATGTGACCCTTTCAGGTTGTGTGGATCACAGCCACCATGCCCTATGTGGTCTTGACTGTGCTGCTGCTCCGCGGAGTCACTTTGCCTGGAGCCATCGATGGCATTAAAGCTTACCTCTCTGTAGACTTCCTGAGACTCTGCGATGCCAAGGTGATTGTCCATGCGAGAGTGGTGCAGGTGCCTAAGATGAGGGAGAATCACCCTGGGTTGAAAATGGTGGCTCAAAGGCACTGTAAAGCAACGCTTTAACATTTTAAAGTTTCAGTTTTATGTTCAAACAAGACAACTTAACAGCAGTTAGGTTGCTCTGAAAATGTCACTTGTAACAAATTTGGTTGATTATATCATGCTAATGTACAAACCTAAAGATGGCATATATACATTATAACAATGGAGAGCAATGGGTTAACATCATCTAATTTAAAATCTGCTAGTGGTGATATATGTACTGTATCAATGCTAGCACAGCAAGATAGAAGGGACATTTGCAAGACATGCAGGATTTTGGATAAATTATAAAACTCTTGAGAGCTGTGATAACATGAGTTATTACTACTGTTGAAACAAGGATTTTAAGATTTTGGTGTTGAAAGTCGTTACAAATCCATAAAAAGTATTCAGATAACCAATAGAGACACTGCTAAGAAAGAACAAGGCTTATACTAACATGTTATTTTCAATACACATTAAATACCCCCCAATTACCTGCTGAAGAAAAATATTATCCCATATCATACAATACTAACATGTATGAAAGGACACAATTTTTGGGTCCATGCATAGAGAGATCTTAACTGTCTGCAGTGTACCCTTAAGACCAATTTGGGAGAAGTATCATACACAAGATTGACTTACAATGTTAAGTACTTCTAGAGAGGAATTTCTAGTGGAAAAATTGTTGCCCCATTTTATCCCATTTCTAATATTTCCCATATCTGTGATGCCCACTATTACATCTTTAAACAGTATCTTTTTTTAACAGGCACTAAGGAGCTCAATAAGTAACCCTGCAGGACTAAATGACCCAGTTACGGAAAATGAGAGGGAAACCAAGAAGGAGAGAGACAGAGAGAGATGCATGGGAGCGATTGGAGAATTAGATTAGATAGATGCATGGAGCAGTAATTTGCAAAATTACCCCCCGTATTCACAAGCGTCTTTCATCTACTGCAGTTGAATGAGTTTCCTGCAATTATCCCTAATAATGCCTTTTTCCTCTCCTGTGCTTTTTGTTTGCCGCTTCACACAAGTGTGCTTGTTCTGTTGCTCCCCAGGTCTGGATTGAGGCAGCCACACAGATCTGTTTCTCACTGGGAGTGGGGTTTGGTGTGCTAATTGCCTTTTCCAGCTACAACAAATTCAGCAACAACTGTTACAGGTAAAGCCACACAGGGAGAGGCAGGAGGGGATTTACAGACACAGGCTGGGAGCTGCTTCTGCACATGCACACACACGCAAGCAACATAAGCAGGTGAATTACAATAACCTTTGAAGATCCTTGAAACCCACTGTGTCTTTGACCCCATGCTGTGCAACAGACAGCCATAACACCAATCAAAACTGTCTCACTCTTTGAAGCTTTTATCTCCTTTTATTGCCTTTTTTAATGTTTAACTGATACATGACATAGTGAGGGTTCCTCCTGCAGCTTTTTTGTAAGGCACTGACATTTAGTCGGCTCACTGAAGTGCTTTAGAAATATTCTGTCCTTATTTAACACAAGAAAAGAAATTTTCTGTTTTACTTAATAACTTATAGTTGAGGGAGGGTTGGCACAGGTAGTTGTCACATGACATAGTGACTGAGAGAATAATCATAAATCATAGAAAATAAACATAAATCCCACACGTTTCTGTGATCTAGACACATTTCAGTAAGCCAGCAACAGTCATATTACTTAGTTGACTGGTTGGTCAATATTATTTCGTCGTCTTATGTTTTTTTTTCTTTCTGTTGTGGTTCAGAGATGCTATCATCACCAGCTCCATCAACTCTTTAACAAGTTTCTTCTCTGGCTTCGTCGTCTTCTCCTTCCTTGGGTACATGTCACACAAGCACAATGTAGCGCTCGACAAAGTTGCCAGAGATGGTACGGTATTATTTTTCTGGTTTTAATGTGGTGTGGTGCTGTGGTGTGCATATCTAGATATAAACTTAGATATAGAACTCTTGCAGACACATAGATACAGTACGAACGTGATTCTAAAAAAAGTTAAATGGAAAATGTAAATCCAAACAGAATGCAATACTTTGCAAATCATTTGAAATCATTTGTCAGTAACTTGTCGTTCTACTATTTTCAATCAAATATAACCTTTAAGTGATTTGCAAATAATTGCATTTTTTTTAAATTCACATTTTACACAGCTTTCCTTTGTTTTTGTTTTTGGTTGCAGACATTAGTTAAGGCTTTCCCTTCAGCTTTTAAAGAAATAATGGTGAAAAACAACATATGGTTTAAAAAAAAATGTGCTTGCTTATTTGTCTACATGCATATAGAGAAATATGGAGGTCACTTAATTATTAAAACAGAACATTCTATTCGTTTCCACAAAATATCACATGTCTTTGAGCCCATTTATGTCATATCCAGTGGTGTTTGTTGTTGCTCCTTGTATATTTATTACACAATATATATTGTACGTATATTCTGTATATTTGAACATGAACCCTAACCATCAGTGGTAGCTTCTCCTCACATATCAGTAATGTGGTATTTCCATGTGTTATTCTGTGAAGGGGTTTTGGTAAATGACACCAAAAACAGTTAATAGTGGAATTCATAATTCCATAAGAATGGAATATAATAATTAAAAAAAAAAATGCATTCTTTGATTACTCTAAGAGTCAGCAATGTTTAAGATGGACTGTGTTTAGTTAACAGCACAATGGTGAAATAAAACTCACATTAATGGATTCAGCAGAGCTGTTAGTGGAACTGAGTTTCTGTGTTGCTTTAAAGTCGATTATATTTAAACATGACATACAACCCTTCTCCAATATGCTTTATTACCTTTATTCTTTATTCCCCTAATACTTTTGCAAATTTGCTGTATGTTGCTTTGTTGCTGCATTCATTTATGCTTCCATGCTTCCATGCTCCAGATGCCTAACGTGTGTGTGTGTGTTTTGTGATATTTTCCATTTTACCTCTTGTTCTTTAGGTGCTGGGTTGGTGTTTGTAATTTACCCAGAAGCCATTGCAACATTACCTGGGTCATCAGTGTGGGCGGTTATCTTTTTTATCATGCTGCTGACGCTGGGCATTGACAGTGCTGTGAGTATGCGCCCACTCACCTATACACACGTGTCTCTTCATCTTTGTGACACAAATTATGTCAGACAGGTTGTGATGTTAACTGGGATATCTAATGTGTTTTTGGTTAACTTAGTTTATGTATTGTAATGTTTTGTGATGTTTGTAATTGTATTGAATGAAATGGCAGCATTCCTCCAGTCAAAAATGTGAAAAAGGTTTAATGTTTTGGAGATTTGATGCAACAATCATGCAGTTAAAATTGTTTTACTACCTTGTTGACTTTGTGTTTTCCTTTAATTATTGTGTGCTGCTTTAGATGGGTGGGATGGAGTCTGTGATCACAGGACTGATTGATGAATTCAAGTTCTTACACAAGCATAGAGAGCTGTTCACTCTGTTCATTGTTGTTGCCACATTCCTCATATCCCTCTTCTGCGTTACAAATGTAAGTATTATACTGTTGTTGCATATTGATTTATCTGATTGCTCATATTCATATACATTGTATCATTCCCACAAACTGAAGTTGGAATAATGTTACTAATACAACGAGGATCTGCAAATGCAAAAAACTGAACAATCAGAATTTATTTTCTGTCTGTCTGCTCTCACTGTTACCTGTATGATAAAACAATTTAATCATTTCTTTGTCTCTTTCTGTATCTCTAGGGTGGGATGTATGTGTTTACTTTGCTGGACCACTTTGCAGCAGGAACATCAATTCTCTTTGGAGTGCTTATTGAAGCCATCGGCATCGCATGGTTCTATGGTGAGAAAGATGGACTTGAGTAAAGAGGAAGGAAAAATAGATAATTCATTTTTTCATGGCCAGCAAACTTGATGTCATATTAGGAGTATGATGAGAAATCTATTGTTAAAGGTGTTCTGTGCCTCAATGCAACATACTTTTATTAGATATAACAACGCTACTGCTAGAAGGTCTATACCCAATAATAGTTTTGGCCTATTCAGTCTCTGGCCAGGTCTCTTAGCATGTATTGTTAAGGTATAAGGGTACAGTATACCAGTGGTGTTCATAGTGGAGCTCAGTGAGGTTAAATGGTTTGACTGCTACTAGTGTTATCTCTGTGTTCACTCAGTAGTTGGATAGGCACCCTATAAAGTATTACAGCTGGGAAACATGGAATTCCTATTTGTCATGGACAGGAGTCACAATATGGAAGAAATTCTTAATAAACCTAATAGACAACCCATGTCTATGATGTGCAGGTTAGTGACCTGCCTTTTATGGCCACTACTAAGACAGCAGTAATACAACACATTACAGTCGTCATAGTGTTAGATTTGTAGATTTCTCTAAGTGTGATTGATTTTGTAACTTGATGGCTAAAGCCTGCCTTACAGGTGGATATTTACATCTGTATGTATTTTTTCCTAATTTCATCAGCTGTAAACAAGAAAAACTACCATTTTATAGACTGTGAAAACCTGAACTCCAGGCACAAAAGCACAAAAAACAATCTAAAGGTCAAGGAAAACAGTGGATCTCAATTTCCGTATTCAGTTCCTTGTCTCATGTCGACTGAACTTGACTGTGGAAAGATTTATGAAGGACTAAATACTAACCAGGCCCCAGGCAGTGGGGTCAGCATGTTGCCTCACTTTGGTGGGTTTTGACCTTGGCAAGCCAGATAAATCAAGCCTAAGGCTTCACTGGGCGTTTTCCCCTTTCTCTTAACTGCAGACAGGAACCCTTGACCCCAGGCAACTGTGGTCTTTTGTTCTGCTGTCCACTACATTTAGCTGTAGTAGACAGCAGAGCACAGTCACATTTAGCTGTGTTGAATATCTAGTTGTCAGTCTGGATATATTCCTCTTTAGTGAGAGATGCCTTCCAGGGAGAAAGGCATAAGAAAGAAATTCTAGAGCCAATTTAATGACAGAGGGAAAATATGGTGCATTAGCTCATCACAATTGGCTTTGCAGAGTCACTTTAGTTTCAGTTCAATTGTATGCAGTATTTTTAAAGCCAACTTTGTCATGAACAAGATTTAATTTAAACGTATGCATATGGGATGCATTCAAAAACACGTGCCCCATTGGTACAATTTTCAATACTTAATATTATCTTTTCAAGATTCAAGATTCAAGATTCTTTATTTGTCACATACATAGTTATACAGTGTACAACACGCAGTGAAATGTATC
>JAUMHL010000009.1:16120340-16157293 GCA_032362345.1 Sandelia bainsii | reverse complement strand
AGTAGCGCTGACACAGGTCTAGCAGCTGTCCAAACAACAATTTCCCCAAGGGGATCAATAAAGTATTCATTATTATACCACTGCACCTTTTGGCAGCTGTAGAAATATTGTAGATTAGGCTGCTGTCATCAGAAGCATAGATGTGGGGCTCCTCTTTAACACTTTGAGTGAACAAAATCAAAATGTTTTGTTCAATATACCAAATTGGTTATCTAGCCTTCGAATAGATCAATATGCATGTCTTCTATCTAAACAGAGTACCAATAATTGTTGTTAGCCTCTCCAAGGTTGGTCAGCATGACCTTGAATTGACAGTGTTCATTAGAGTAACCAGAATGTCAAAACACACTGTATCAGACAGAGGACCCGTGGAAGACAATATGTGGGGATGATTACCATCGACAAAGTTTGGGTATATATTGACATCTGTTTTAATCAGCAGGTAGTCCAATTATTACTCTTGAGTTTGATAGCTTTTGAGATATTAATGCACTATTGATCTCTGATCTATTTATTTAGAGCATGCCAGTCTAGCCTCCTTCTGTGCATGTTGGTGAAGTATCCTATATTTCTAGATCTGCTCAGACCTTATTAATTATATTTTATTTATTGGAAACATAACAGAAGAAAAGACAGAAATGCATTTGTGTGTCATCTTTGTAATTTACAATCCATCCCTGAACAAGCTTAAAATCCTTTCTTCATGTGTCCCTGTGAGACAAAGTTTGATTTGACATGCCTGCTTGTTCTCATATTCCATAACAATTACGCACTAAGCAAGTCTCTCATGATGGCACACTGCAGTTTTCATAGAAGAGATCAGATTAGCTGAAAATGGCAGCAACATTTGTGGAGAACAAACATTGTTGTGACAGCTTAGACCTACAGTATACTGTATGTAGAACTTATTCTAGCTACATTGATGATCTGTGGCCATAAATATGTTGATTTCATTTATACCATCATCTATCTATGAATATCTATTTGTTGACAGCAGTAAAGAGCTATGTTGTCAAGCTTGGACAATTGCAAAAGCAATTTTGATCTTGCAAGGACGGGGTATAAAAGGTGCGATTATCACATCCAATAAACAACAGCAATTATGTGTAATTTCATGTCTTGCCACTGATGTTGCGAATGAAAGAATATACACAAGGAGAAGTGGAAGGAAATGGGAGTTTCTCATTTAGAGGCACACCGTACTGGCTTTGACTTGACGTGTCTCTGGCAAGTGTATCTGGACAATCAGCAAACAAGCATTGGCTTTAAGTGAGATATCTCTTGCTCTTCAATACTGAAAATGAAAGATTTATATATCCATATGATTAATATAACTGGGTTGATTCATAAAATAATATTTGACTACTGTTTGCCTAAATAGGCAAGACATTTGGAAAAAGAGACATGAGGGCAAGAGAGCTCTGAAATGTACTTTTCACATGAAACTATTAGAGTAATGCTTAATTCGAAATTTTCTTCTCACATTGTACAAGTAATGGTCAAGTAAGCATGTTTACAAGCAGTAGTTTTGTCCAAACATGCTGACCGAACAGATCAAGTATCACTTTTCAAATTTCTAACAGAGGCAAACACATAATGCAGTGGATTTACACTAAACTTATTTCTCAAGATGATGATCAAGTGTGTTATTTGTTGAACACAGCCCCCTGCCGGTAAAACAAAGACTCTACATATCACAGCATCTTTGCATCAGTCATCAACACAACATTAACATGTTCATACAGCTACCTATGCCTTAGTCCAAAAAGAATACACCAGTGGTATGTGTCATATAAGAACTTGATCACAGAGATTTCATGTCACAGCACTGTGAATGACATACTTCCTATATTCTATAACTTTATTTAATATCACACATATAAAGAAGTTACTGTGCCCATATCCACTGGGTTTAGGAGAAAAAATCTAATTCCATGCACTCAGGTAGATAGTTAAAAATAAAAGGCCTTTATTAAATATGTGCTTAATGCATATCAGCACATGTTTCAACCACTTTAGTGCCTGGAATTTGATTTTTTATGTGCCACACCCCACCCACATATGTGGGCACGTTTATATCTTGATATGTTCAATATGTTTCCTCTCCAACAGCACCAGTGGTTGAGGGGGAAACCAGAAGTGCTCCTGTATTAAATGTGTTTCTTATAATATTTTAAAACCTATCAGTAACTCTGTATAGTGGCATACAATGAACTGGCAAACATTCTGAAATATTAAAATCTTTAAAATGTGTCTTTAAAGTGGCCCCTAATGTTAGCAACTTAAAGGCCTACATATTAATAGCACTCTGCAGTTGTACATTTCATAATATTTGAAAAGACAACCAACATTTCGGTAGACACTATATTCTTCATCAAAAATTAATAGTCCGTGTTTACTCCTGCTGGAAAAAGATATTCTAATCTACAAATAGCACCGTCAAGTGGCTTCATGAGAGAAATGCATCTGAAGGTGGTCTATACAGAATGCCCGGCAGGAAGCTTTGCAGATGCACAGCAAGCCAGAGTGAGACATTTAATGTATATTATGTACATTATATATAACTATCTTCATTATATTAAAATTCATTTGTATTTTTTTGTCCTGAACAACGTTATTGTTACCCTACTGGAGTAGTAATTCTACCGCTGATTGTTGCTGATGATGAAAGAGGTCACGACGACAATGCGAGTGACGGTAGAAGGGAAAGGAGGAGAAAAGGTTTTGGTGATACTCGGCTTTCTAGCTCCACACAGCGGGTAAGAAAACTTATGTTGTGGCAGCTACGATGTAGCCTACAGTATACCAACGCTTTATTGAATGGTTTCATAAAGTAGGAAAATATTTAGACTCAGGAATTTGAATAAAAAATAAGTAGTTATACTACTATTTAATGAAAATATTATGAATTCCACTGGCTTTTAATTGTTTCAACAGGAACGAGCCACCTGACAATAATGTGCAAAAGGACATAGAGGGCAGATGTCCCTGCTGTGCAACACAATTGGTACACAAAACAAGGATGCAACCCGGGTTTCCAATTGGTCTCTTGATGCCCAATTAACTTTCTCACCTGGTTGCTGAAAAGTTTTACACCTTGTAGAATTTGTCTACTTTTTTTCTCTGCTCACAAGAGCTCGTCGTGCATATATTGTTCTGCTTTGTGCATACTGGGAGCATATCTTTAAATAAGCATGTTTTTTCTCAACAGTTAATGACTGACTAGCTGTTGATCACGGCTCTGCGAGGTTCCCTGTAATCGGTGAGAGAACAGCGGCGTGTTCCCATAGATACATCCCAACAGATGAGCTCCCATGATACTCAGCCTGTGTAATGAGGTAACTGCAGAGACGCGTTTGCGTTTAACCACCACCTGTAGCGTAGCGGCACATACGAAGCGGATACCGCTGCATGTTTTTTCCTCCGTCGCAGGTTGAGATTCTGCAAAGCTTAGGGATTGTTTACCTTTCTAACCCTGGATCACATCAACATTTGCATGCATGTGATCATATTTTTATTATTAACCTTTTTCAGTCAATCCGCGAATAGCCTTTTGCACTGCACGCTTTTCTGTCCAAACTTCTGACCTTTTCGAGATCTGCGAGTGCTACGTTCTCAGCTCCACTGAACCCTAAACACTTGGCCAGGAGAGACCAGCTCTAATGTCATTATAATGGCATATAAGCTCTTGGCTCGCAATTGGGATCAACCTGTTGTAAGTTAATTTTAAGAAGGACCTCTCTTCTTCGCGCGCCAGCCTGTTTTTACGCACAAAGATGGGCTCGGAGAAGCCAAACTTTCTGGCACAGCCCGTCGTGAAAAATATTTTTATGTTTAGAAACGGTGATCCATACTACGAGGCTCGCCGGATAGTGATAAATCAAAAGAGGGTGTCCAACTTTGAGACTTTGCTGAGAGAGGTGACCGGTGGAGTACAAGCTCCGTTTGGAGCTGTGAGAAACATCTATACACCGAGAGAGGGTCACAAAGTGGACTGTTTGGAGAGCCTGCAGAGCGGGAAGGAGTACGTCGCTGCTGGGAGGGAGAGGTTCAAAAAGCTGGAGTAAGATTAAATTAAGATTTAACCTAAATATCCCACTGACATTATTGTGCGAAGTCTGTTTTGTCCTTTCACGCGTTTCCCACAAGTTATACCTGTGTTTGCTGTAGCGTGTTGGTTTCAGTGTAAGGTAAGGGGAAACACGTGTCAACAGGGACAGCAGCATATTAAGTTTTACGATGCAACTGTGTATGTACAGTATCGAACCATCTGGTAGTAGGGTTTTGCATGCAGCAAATCATGTTGGTCATCTGCAGTTATTATTCAGTGATAGTGAAATACGCTGCACACAGAGAGGCACATTCAACAAATCTGTTGTCTTAGTCATGATCTTAAAGTTTATGTGACTCAACGGTTTTGCACCTGTGCTGAGTCACAGCATTAGGCACATGGGCGCTAGAGAAGTGTGCTATGCCTTGCTTAAAATAAGTCGACTTATACTGCAGATAATGAGATTTACAGCGGGTTAATCATAGGAGGCAGCAGTGAAGTAAATGAGTGGGAAGGTGTTCTCCAGCCAGAAAGTTTGCATAGTGGCACTGTGCTCTTTGACATAGGTGTTTTTAAATACCCAGGGCTACACATGGGTACTGTGAATATTGACTGCTGCAAAAATGACAAAATATGCAGTGCAAGAAATGATAAATACACATATATACATAGGTATTTTGATTAGGGTTTAAATTTACTTTTTTGTATTTAAACACTAGTTAGTTGGGAGCAAAGACAACACTAAATGATTATACATTGTTGTATTTCAGCATATTCACTGTCCTAATTGACAAAATATTTCTTTGTCTGTTACTTAGAGAACACCTCAGTTAAAATCAGAGTGCTGTGTATGATTAACTTAGACTTATTCTATTTTTATCTGTAGATACCAACAGATTGGTTCCAGAAAGAAGAGTTTGCTTCGGCGTCTTCCGATGCAGGTAAGGAGAAAGAATTGCAGAAGTAAATCAAACTTCTTTCAGATTGTCATAAAGTGGAAAGGTAATTTCCTGTATGCACTAAATTGTCCGATGTCAGTGTATTGATTTGCTACATGTATGCAGTTCAGTAGCTTTGGCTGTGGCACAGCATGATGGGCATCAATATGATCTGTATTTGTTGACCTCAGCTTTATACAGTGAATTCATTCAGCTCAAATATAGATCATTATTCACTAACTGCATCATATGTCCTAAACTATGATTACTATGATTATGAACTAAACTGTCCTAAACACGGTGCCATGCCGTTACTCTAGCATGTCATTACGGCATGGCTGCTAGCTGTGACTGGAATTGCGGATCATGATATTTGGCATCATATGAACACAATCTGCAGATATGGAATGTGCTTGCATAATTTATATAGGCTTGTAAATCATCCGCACAGTCATAAGGTGTGGTGCATACTCATCTGCCCATGCCACTGAAGATCCACAGGTTCTACTCCACCTATCATTGGCAGTGCCCCCACACTGGTGACTGGATAACATCTTAACAGTGGACTAGTATGTTCATGACCAAACTGCAATCTATGCAGCATCATATTCATCATAGTCAAGATGCAATTTGTTTGTTTGTTCTGTAAACTCATTAAGCTTTCATAGCCATATAACAATGTGTGTATTGTAATTACAGGCACATTTTTTTTACATTGTTTTTATTTTCTTGTGTTACTTTAAGTCTAGTTTTTGGAGATTAATGAAACCCTTCAGCAGCTACGTTTTCGAGGCAGGGTTTCAGTTACCATATCCTTACTCAATCCAACTCTTCAACATTTGAAACTGCCACTAAATGCAAGATACATGAGGATTTGGGAACATCAACTATGCACTCTTGTCCCCACACATAGTGTAAAGGTTATAGAAAGATCATTTAAGCAAGGTGTAATGTTTACCATTCCACTCTATTGTTCTCTGTGAAAAATAAGTTTGGTGTTGTCTCAGTGGCTATGAATTATTAATTTATGGATCATAATCATCCCTCCTTTTAATGCATCTTTAAACACCAGCTGTGGAGTCAGAGCAAAACAAGAGCAGCTTAAAGTCAAGCTCGTCTATTCTCAAAGTCAGCTGTAGGTCCTCTTTCCAGTTGAGAGTTCACTTTTGTTATGATAATAATATTTATTTGGGGGTTGGCACAGTTGCTGCAGTCTATGTGTACTGCCACTTAATATAATTATAACCTCCATTGACAATGTTATGAGGACAGTGTGGCAAAAAATCGGACAGGTGCAAAATATTGAAATACTATATATATAATAAATTTTAGTCACAGAAAGCCATGGGTCACACAAGAGCCATACTGAAAGTGTGCAGCCCTTTGAATTTTCTCTCTGGCCTGGTACCCAAAGTCTCAGAAGCATTGTGTGTGTGTTGCACCTCTCTACACACTACGACATAGTAGTCATACAAAGATAATCAGGAACCAGTCTATGCACTCTTGATTTTGTCTTACCACTTGCAAGCAAGCAGCTTTTCCATCACAGATAACCTTGTTGGTGCTCCTGTGATTGCCTAGTGAGTATAATAAGAGCCCATTTAATTTAAAAGAACCCTGCTTCCCCCTCACTTTCCCACTTACCCTGCATGATTGTGTTAATTAACAACGAACTCTTGCGGAGGGCAGGTCAGGCATACTAGTGGAGGGAGGCCAGAGTGAGACTGAATCATAGAAAAAAATATTATGATTACTATGATATCCCTCATCATATATATGTATGAATTAGAACCTTTAAGTAGTGAGTTTGCTTTGTTGTAATTTCACTTTGTGATGTACCTAACATCTCATATTGTATTGTATCATATGCTGTGTCATTTTATACATTCTTTTCTTGACTCTCAAAAGTGAGGGTTTTTTTTGTGTGTGTGTTTGAATAATATGTGGTGACTGTCAGTCGGTGCATTTTGTCCAGGTAACTAACCTGCAGATAATCTGTCTACCAGTCATAGTTGCTGCCGCAGAAGCCACAGCAGAACAGCGCAGACCTACTCATAAAACACACCACACCCTGAGCAGCTTTAACAGCCTTTCCTACTACTAGTTTACCACCAAGGGGCGTTTAGTGGTATCAAACAGACAACACTGTAGGGGTGCTACAGTGCCAGCAAGATACATAGCCAACTGCATGATATTATATATTAAATACAAATATGATTACAAATTATAAATATAAAACATTTAGTTTAAAACACTTTTTTAAACAAAAAGTAAGTGTGGGTCCTTGGCTGCCCATCTAGCCATAAGAATATATGAAGGACTAATAGTGTATGTGACTTATTTTGATCTTCTGTTGTTGTTACATTTGCACCTCGACAATTGAAATCTGTGTAAACTTAGCACTAACAGTACAAAGTGAAGTATAACATTTCCCAAATGGAAAGTGTACAAGGACACTAAAATGTACTGATGGGACTCAGACAAAAAGGATCAAGTGCTGATAAAAATAAATAAATAAAAAGAAATCTAACCATTGTAATTATTCCATAGAGACCAATACATGCTTTGTCTTGCCTATTTCTGTTTGTTCCTAAGTCTAGCTGGTTACTAGCTATGTGGTTTATATATATTTCTCTGTGGTTTGTAGTACTTATAAAAAAAGCTAAAATAGAACTACCTTGTCAAGCAGCATTTAGGGGAATTTTGACTAATTTGTATAAAATGCAGTTCAATATCTGTGTTATTTGTACTGTTTTTAGTTTTTAGATATGGATGAAAGTCAATAATAAGAAAGCCTGTGTGGCATTGTATGCATTCGGTGTGTTATGCCTTATACCTATGAATATGTCCAAAACCTTGTAGCATGATGCACATTTTTGACTTCTGCTCCTGGCCTTTATGCCTCTGTTACCAGGTTGCATTCACAAACCCCAAAAGACTTTTAATGCGCCTCCTCCCATATTGCTTTCTTTCACAGGAACCTAATCCCATTCTTAGAGTCACAGTGGGTTACCAGGTGCTATGGGACGGAACCTGCAGAGTTCACTCTTTGCTACCTCACAACCTCAAAGAATTACAGAGCTCATTCTTTTGCCTTAACAGAGATGAGAAACAGATTATTTTAGTGTGTACAATAGTTTTTTTGTCTTTGGCTTTAGGGTAAATGCATTTGCCATTACACAATCTTTTTTTGTACTCTATCAGCAAAAGTAGAAAAAAGATAACCAAAACAATCTAAAAACATAGAGAGATTATTCCAAATTGCATAACAACAAAGAGATCTTATTTACAATCTATGTATAGGTCTAATGCCATATGAAACTAATGTCACTAGTGGCTTTGACTCTCCAAACAGTTTTGGCTCTAGAGGATTACTGTACTTGCCCTGTTGACTGCCCTGACATGTCCAGCTATATTTAGGAGCTGGTGTTCGCATAAATGTTGTCTTCACCAACTGAAATATCAACACCGACTCCACTTAGCATTGGTCCCTAAAGCAAAAATCCCTAAAGTCTGGTCTGTTGTTCTGAGATTCCACTGGGATACAAGGACTGTCCGTAGCTCCCTGTTGGCCTCACTGACGTGCAAACAAGCTTTTCAAGTATTCATAATTTTAAATCTGTTCAGGACACAGAAATATATATTGTACAATAGTGGTCGACTGATTAGTGAGACTTAGCTAGTGTACGACTGTACAACGTTACATTTGACTTGTTACTGTACACGCGATAAAAGTAAGAAGTCAATAAAAATAGTTTATCAGTTCCGGGAGTGTCCTACATTTTAATAGTGGCTCCCTGACTCCTGCTAATTTATGTAAAATCTCCCAGATATCAGATATTTCCTCTCTTCTTGTTGTAAGCCTGTTTGTCGTGCACAGGAATGCACAGTATAGCATGAGTGACCATTCCTCACAGCAGCAGTGATGGTGAGGCGTTCATGGACAGTACGGGGTGTAGGTCATCTGTGTTTCTGAAACTCTTTTATTTTGAAAATTTAAATAATTCAGATATTTTAACAAATCATTAAATGCTCATTTAAGTTCAGCATATTTGTGTCTCATTTGTAATTATTCATTTTTGGTATTTTATCTGACGCAAAAAGAGAAAAAAAAATAAAACATTGGCATCACATTGGCCATTAGCCTCTCTTGGACATTGAAAAACCTATTGATCGACCACTACTGTATGAGTGAACGGCCCAAGCGTTTTCAAATGTATTGTAATTCCAGCTCAAGAGTTTACTAAATAGAGTTTTACATATGACTAGATTAACAGTATACACTAAACATACTATTTACATAGAGAAGAGTAATATTTACAGTTGTAATTGCTGTGTAGCTAAATGAACAAACAGACAAAGCTACTTTTAGCTTGCTAATATGACACAATTTGACATACCACAAATTACATAACATATGTCAATAAAATTAAAGCAACTAAAACAATCTACCCATTCAAGCTGTATAAATGCTACTGTGAAAAACAGATTTAAGTGTAGATGTAAAGTCATAATTAATAGTAGCAAAGTAGTAATTTGTTAGGATAGATTGACTGAGAGGCTACCTCTCTTTTGACCATATTCACACTCAATATGTAAATTTAGCAGTTTAAATAGTTCACTTGTTCGACAGTGCTATAGAAGTTTTTTAGCAAAATTTACATAAAGTCTTTACTAGCCAAGACATATCTTAAGCCTTTTGGGCAGAACTCAATTTAATAATCATTAGTTTGAAGTTAGTTAGTTTAGGAAGAACTTTGTTTAAAAATGGATTTAATAAGATATAGTGAAACCCAATCCTGGGGCAATTTCTGTTTGACCCAAGTATGGTGCAGACAGCACGGTAAAAAGATTTAATAATTTTACTGGCTTCCTGCCAACTGCACTGCACAACCAAGCTGGAAAAAATATAACAGTATCAGGAATTGAAAGGTAGGTCTTTTTGTTGATTCAGACTTTAACAAAGTTTTGTTACAAGAATTAACAGTTTTCCATGTTTTGGGTAAGGGGCAGGTACAGAAATATTTTTCTTCTTCCTGCTTCTTTTCTGTCATGGAATTTATAGAGTACAAGCATTTAGAAATGTGTTTTGTTTATGAATCAAATTGTTCTGAAATTGAGCACTGACATGAGCAGAATAGGTAAATAAATTAAATCCATGTATTTCACTCTTTATCTTCCCACTTTTTCAGGCTAAACCACTACCACAGAATCGAATCATTGTGTCAGCTCGTTTCCTGAAACCCATCAAGGAGCCATGTACAATATTGTAAGTAAATTCCCCCATGTGTAACACAACATATTTTATACTACTATGCCACAATCAGAACCTATAGATTTTTCTGTCAAAGTGTTTCAGACAATATAATAATTTGACTGTCAATATCAACTTTAATTGCATACACGAGACTGTAGAATATTACACTTATAATCACACAATTGAGTAAATGGAGACACTTTCGAATTGCTAACATCAACATTCTTTCAAAGTATTTAATAACATGTATTTTCTTTACATAGCGTGGTAGCAAATGGTGATGTCTTGAACCCTGCAATGAGGATATTGATCCACCAGAGGTTACTGGGACAATTTGACAGGATTCTAGAGATGATCACGGAGAAGATGGGTCTGAGAGTCCTGGGAGGTGTTCGAAGGTATCACTTGCATAGTGAACATATGGACTGCATTTGTCTCATTACACTATGACAGAATTTCGGTATATACTTATAACAAAATAAATCAAGAACAATACATGACGGCTTCAGAATTATACCACATTATACATAGCAGATAATCTCATTACATGATGATAGTAGCCACATGATGATAGTGTGAGGGTAATCAGCAACTTAAGAACATTTTGTTTTGACAAACTGGTACAAGCACATGACAGAAACCATAAGGCTTTTTATAGTGCTGTGAAAAAATATTGGCCCCCATTCCTGACTTTTTTTTGCACATTTTTCACACTTAAATGATTCAGATATTCAAAATTTTTATTTTAATATTACACAAGATAACCCAAGTAAATACAAAAGGTTGATTTCATTTATTAATGGAAAACGGCTTACCAAACCTGCCTGGTCCTATGTAAAAAAGTAATTGGCTGAACTGGTGGCCAGGCATTCTCCGTCAGGAGAGCAAAATTCAGGGTTCCATCAACTATGGCAAGTCGTCCAGGTCCCGAAGCTACAAAGCAGCCCCAGACCATCACACTACCACCACCATGCTTGACTGTTGATATGATGTTCTTTTTATGAAATGCTATGTTAATTTTATGCCAGATGCAACAGGACTCACATCTTCCAAAAAGTTCAGCTTTTGTCTCGTCAGTCCACGGAGTTGTGGACTGATAAAAAAGTTTTGGGGATAACCAAGCACTGAAACTCTCCCAAGGATGCCATTTTTGTCCAGTCTCTTTCTTATTGTTGAATCATGAACACTGATCTTAACTGAGACAAGTGAGGCCTGCAGTTCTTTAGACGTTGGAGGGGGAGGGCAATTACTTTTTCACTTAGGGCACTTTTTGTGTGACAAATTTGCAAAAAATACTATACTTTATGTCTGTTTTTTAGTCTCTACACTTATGGGGGCCAACCGGTGACTGATGGAAATCAGCTGGAGAGTGGTCAACTTTATGTGGCTGTGGGAAGAGAAAAGTTTAAGAAGCTGGCTTATAGTGACTTACTCTTCACCAAACCCAGAGGGAGAAGGAGGGTCAATGGGTAAGCATTGCATTATGTAAAGTCTCAAGACAGATAACGGCATAAAAATTCTAAGTTAAGTTATGCATTAACAGAAATATGAAAAAATCTCTAATTTACAGTATGTACAGAACACCTTTAAATGTACTGTAAATTTTGGGTGTATTAAGAAAGGTATTTGCTGTTTGAATGTTTTTTGATTTTTGAATGTACCATAATAGGGTATATATTTTTAGTATCATAGTGTATTGAGCAGTTAGTCAATATTGAACAAGATATGTTTAATTATTCATTTAACATAAAAAAGTAAACATAAACAAGTCATACACATTATTATTATCCATCAGAATGTAGAGTCCTTCAGGAGTTATAAAAATTTATAAATTAATACTGTTGCTAGTTGAGAGGGGTTTTAGAGACTGTTCATGAATAAAAAGTATGTTTATCACTTGCTGTAGAGTTTTTCAGATTTCAAAATCATTCATTCGCTAACACAAATTACACTAGGTATATGGTAGACTAGAGCATTAGTTATTAGTCAAAAATTCATCATTACAGTTTATAATTCTCACAAATATCATTCAGTCTTCCAGCTTTTTAGATTTATAAAATACAGATTTACACTGATTTCAACTGTCTGTGTCCATGCGTCAGTCTTGTATGGCAAGTGCTTCATATCAGTATTTTTTTATAAATAATGTTTGTCTTGTCTGTTTGATCTACAGAATGAAAGCTTACTCTCTACCACCAATCTACAGATTCTCTAAGCAAAATGGAGATGTAAGAGTTGCATGTCCTTTTGCATTCGTTATTTAGATAATTTTGTTTTCAGTTTGGTGTTTTAGAAACCCTAAAATTTATAAATGGGAAATAAATATGTTCAATGCAAAGAAACAGTTTGCACATATTTGTTCATGTAAAGTAGTGTGCATAACTGTTTGGTTTCTATATTCTTTAGGTGTTTAAAATTAATATGGGTTGGCTGGAGAAAAATCGAAACACAGCAGCCAGTCTTTAAATGTTAAAACTCATATGTTTGACCAGTCTAACAATCTTTGGCCTCCAGCTCAATATGAAGAAGTCTCTGATACTTTGTACATAATCATCTTCTATTGTTGGTTCTCACAAGTTTCTCATCAACTGACTAGATTTCACCTTCCAAGAGTAAATCCACGGCTCAGTGCAGTGAGAATGGAGATGGCGACTCCAAGGCCTCTCCTCCGGGACACAATGGCAACAACAAGGAACACTTGTCCTCCATCGTCAGAGAGATCTCTCAGGCCAGACTCATCTCTCTCAGGAAGAGGAGAAGTGGACAAAGCGAGATTCTTGGCAACTCTGACAATGGTAATGCACGTACAAGTAGAACAATATGAAAAGAAATTGTAGATGCAAATTTCAGAACACAGGACAGAAATTAAATTTAAATTAATTAAAAATTATTAGACAGGAGGTAGACCTTAAAGTGGCCATGTTATGCTTAACTTAAGGTTTATAATTTATTCTGGGGCTCCACTGATACAAGATTATATGATTTTCAAGTAAAATAAAAAAGCAAATTCATGTTATAATGCATGTTTATGCAACAGGTCCTCTGGCCTTGATATGAAACTAAAAAGGCTCATTTGAGCTCCTGTGTCCTGTGTCTCCCCTTACCACTCTGTTCTGATTGGCCAGCTTGTGGAACTCTTCCTGTAGGCCAATTTAAGCCCAAAACAATAGTTCTCAGCACCGCCCCTATCTTTCACCGGCTCCAGATGCTGTCTCAATAAACGACAGAGAAAGATATGCGGTCCACTAATGAAAAAACAGGCTAAACAATAACATTACACCCAATTTCGCTGTCCAAAAATAACATTCAGTTACTGATGGTATTACAGTTTTTTTGCAACATAGAACAAAATTATAACAAAATAGTTGAACTAAGTTATTACAGTGTGAAACTACAGCACCTCTGTGTTGTATTTAAACACACAAATCTCTTCTTCACAAAAACTAGCATAAGAATATAGATTATATCAACTCTGAATTATTGGAGCACAGCTCTAGGCAAGGTGTATGAGCCATGTAATAAAATAAAAATACAAAACAATATCTCAGGTACACACACACACACACACACATAATAATATAATCCTGCTGCAAATTACAGCAGCTTGTAAAAACAATTGTCCGTGAAGTGCTGTGAGCGGAAAAAGATTGCTTGAAGTCTATTGCTTGCCTGAAAAAACAAACCGTATCCATTGTTGTTGAAATGTAAATATACCTCCTCTTCACTGTCTGTGAGACATATCGATCTCTGCATGTACACTCAAACCAGTGCATGCACCAGAGCGGTAACAGCTAACGTGAGACTTAGTGAGTGAGGAAGTGAGCGTAGATGGTGTGCTTTGTGAGTGAGGAAGCCCAAACGGATGGCCAGTTATGAATTTCCACTCTAAAAGAAAAAGACTGAAAACTGAGCATTTCACTACCTGCTAGCATGCAAACACATGTTCACCTTATGCTTTGGGCCTCTGATTATGTGTAAAACCAAACGTCACAAAAGTATATATGCTACAACAGAACATGAAAAACATATTATGACCTTTTACAGGAGTGTGCTGTTATTCCTCCAAAGGTAGATTGATTAAAAATTGCACTGAAGAAAAACACATTATATTTCTGTAAGATCACCGGTTAATTAGCTGACTTGCTCACTTAATTTGGCAGCCTTTTATTTAATTAATATTTCCTACAGCACTTTGCAATTGCCTCACAAATGAATCTGGTTGTTATAAAAAAGCTGTAAAAACAAAAAAAAAACTCTCTTACTCTTACTGTAATCTGTAATAATTTATTATTCACTAATAGGCTATTGCAGCTCACATTTAATATGTACACAATGTATTTATCTATTCCACATATATCTGTGTGTGTGCAAGAAAGCGTGTGTGTGTACATGTGATGTTATGAATACATGATTAAGTGATTTGATTGCATGTGATTGTGTTCTTCTTTCTTTAATGACTCTTCTTCTCATACATTTCTAATCATTATCATTTCTCAAGACTATGTCCCAGTATTAGTACAATTGCCACATGCCTTTTTACTGTCTGTGTGTCCGAACTGTGTTCTCCCATAGATCATTTCCATAACATGTGTCACAAACACCTTATACACTTAAGATTGTACAATACAAAGACATATGATGTAATGCATAGTCTCTAAAATCTTATGTAACCTGCTGCATTCTGAAATGTCCACACAGTGGCACTGTTGCTCTGTAGAACAATAGAGCAAGAAATATTGAAAGTAGGTCCAGTATGATGACATTAGCCTCTGTTACAAGAAACACATTACATCATCTCCTGGGCCTATGATCAGTCTGTTAAAATGCCATGCAGAAACTGTATCTCCAGTTAGACTTTACTTTAGTGCTCAGTGGCACCTGGCATTCTTTTCAACATTAATAGGTTTTGTTGCTCTGGGACCCTAACAGATGTTTTCCATGAATGGTATGTGATTTTTAATAACGTGTAATGTAAAAGGCAATGGAAAACATTTCCTTTTTTAAATGTTATTTTACAGTGAACAGCATTTAGATTTTCTGCAGAGTCCATACTGTCTCTGACCATATTGTATCTCCTGCTGTGGAATGAAATGCATTACGTCATCTTGTGGCTCATGATAGATGTTGCCTGTTTTCTCTTCTGGCAGCAGAGTTGACAGCAGAAGCCTAAAGGAGCGTGGAGAATTGTGTCTGTGGTTCAGGGGAGCTGGCATTTTGCATCAAAAGAGAGGAATGAGCAATGTGTGTGTGTGTGTGTGTGCGTGCATGTTTCTTTGTCTGTGTGTGTGTATATGTGCATTTGAAATCTGTAATGTCACCCTCCAAATCCTCTATACATCAGACTGTGGGGCATGTCATATCATATGCACTGAAAAGCATGTTGCATTATTGGAACCCCTTGGATGACATTGACCAAAGATTAAATTAACAGACAAACGGCTCAGAAAACAAGATCAGAAATTAGACAAAATTGTTTGAATGGCTTAGAGGGCATATCACATTCTCATGCAGCCTTCCGTGTTTCACCTACAGTCTTCTGCACTGCAAAACAATCCTACTAGAAATAAACCAAATATTCTCAAATAAAGTCTGCCAGTGGGGTAAGCAAATTTATGTTTACTAGAATTGTTTAAACTAGCATAAACGTTGAGCCTGAAAGACCATAATGATCTTAAAACTAGAGAAAAATTACAAAGTTTCAGCAATTTTTACTCATTACAAGCAATAAAAACCAAGCTATTTAAGCTATATTTTGTCAAAAATGAGAATTTAGTTTCTAATTGAGCTAACTTTAACAATTTATTCCTTAATTGAACATAATTTAAAAAAGAGAGAAACAGATACCATTTCTTATAATAGTATGTTTTAGTTTTCAAACTAATCTGGTTTTCAGTAATAAAAGGTTAATATTAGATTAACATTTAACTCAAATCAAACTTATACCAACTACCTTTCATCTTGCTGTGTCACATCTACTGGATTTCCCCAAAATTCACCAGGAAGCATACCGTACACTTTAATACAAGTAATATCACACCAACTTTATTAGACTTAAAGTGAATAATAGAAGTATAAAGGTATAGGTACTTGTGTTAGCATCTAAATTAATTTACCACATTCTACAGTTAGCGTTGCAGAACCACACCTCCAAAATTAATGATCATGCATTATCACAGCAATGATACAGCAACTGGGGAGACAGAATGATTAATCCAGTTAATTTGTCACATAAAACTCTGTTATCAAACCAATATAAGCATAAAACACAACAGAATATTAAGTAAGGAAAGTTAGTTGTGTCAAAACAACTACAGCTTCTACTGCTACAGAGTTAATCAGAGCTGCACCACCTGCAGACTGCACCACTTGCTACAAACTCCAGCTGCTGTAGCTAACATCACAACAACATTTGCAAACTACCTAGTTATATTATATATCCGTGGCAAGACACAGTAACTGTTGCTGACCTGTTCAGCAGCCAGAGCTGTGTTGATGAGTACACTGAAAACAACTATGATGTTGGAAACTGTCTGCTGCTCTCTCTCTCTCTCTCTCAGCTGACAGAAGCACATTATAGCGAGACTGAAGTGTATACAGCCTATAATATCATATACACTTTTTTAGTCATGTGTTTGTGAGACAGTTTTTGTTCAGCACGGTCATTCATATTATGCTGTGTGTGTATGTGTTTTCCAGAGCAGGCCGCAGTTCTCTTTATAGTAATAATGTGAACTATAAAGCAGCAGGTTCTCTAACATGATTTACAGTCTGACAATCAATAAAAATAGATGAAAAAAACTTAATTAAAAAAAAAAAAATCATAGGATTCCTAGAAGTTGTGTAGGTACTATTACTCTCAAAATAAGGAAAACCTTGTTTCTTTGCTAGGTTATTATGCAAACTATTGCTGTAGCTAGTTACTGGTTAAATCTTGCATAGCTGGAATATCATATTAGGGCAAAGTTTAAGTTTAATAAATTTTCTTAAAATTTGATTATTTTTATGTAAAATGTGCTTGACCTGATTATTTTTCTTTTTAGAAAGAAAATAATACTTATATCCCAGAAGCATTTTCTTACTTTATTAAAATAATTTCTTTGCAGTGTAGTAAATGAGCTAAGCTCACTAAAAGATGCTAGCAAGCCGCTTCTTGTTGGTGATTGGCTCACTGGTCAGGGAAGCCTGCACCAACCACTTCCTTCTTTGTATCCTTCCAAAATGGGCAGATAATAAATAACCAATGTATTTATAGAGAAAACCTCCTGTAGACTGCTCCACAGCACCAACTACATTGTCAGAGAACAACAACACTAATGAGAGTGGGGCTCATGCAAATATGAGCACATTGATTGTTGCAGGCAGAAAAAACTCACTCAGAGAGAAGCTCGCCCAAAGTCATCCGCTGGAAGCATGTTTCAGGCTTAACAATGTCTTGCATTGTTAACAATTTTGTGCATTGTTAGGCCTGTTAGGCTGGGAATACACTGCTGTTAACTACACAGTTGCACATGGCGCCTATATGTAGCTGGCATCGATTTGGTACATTGTGCACATCTTCAGAAATTAACACTACAGAAATGCAAGATGCAGTCTATATAACGTATAAAGCAGTGGGGCAGTGTGAGACAAACTCAGCAACAGCTTTGAATCACCACAAAAATAGCGTAAAAAAAAAGAGTTTTTTCCACAACTACCAGCATTTACATATGTGCCATTTATGTCATCCCTACTGTTTTCTCTGTCATTATCTTAACATTAATCTCTGTTGCATTGGCTTCTGTTTACGTTGTGTAAAGGCGGAAGTTCACAAAGAAATTCTGTTGGTCAGGCCCCTTCATAGCTAAACTTTTAAATCCTCCAGACATACACAAAGTACGCAAGGAACTGTGTGAACAGTGACGCAGATGATGTTGTTGTTACCTACATATACGTGTCAGCAAACGGCAAGTATATCCCTAGCCTTAAAGTGACTGCATGCAGTTGACATTTGTGCTGTGTTGAAAGTGTTACAAAATGGTCTGATCTAGCAAGACGTAAGATTGCCGGTGCAGCTTTTATGGAAAACTGTCAGTTGTGCTCATTTAGACATAAAGCTGACACGTCTGGATACTATCAGCTTAACATTAGGAGGGCGTGTCTGCAAGGGGCTCCAGTGATGCAGGCTCTGAATAGAAGTTCAAGTTTGCCTCTGTCCATGGTGCTGAAGAGACTTTAATGTAAGATACAGTAGGCTGAGGTGTCCCAAAAGCATCTTTACTTTTATTTTTTTCTTGTTAATTGATTCTCCAAAAGCACATCTGTGCTAAAATTTCCATTTGGCTTCTCAAACGCAAACATGAGCAGAAATCAAATCTGCCCATTGTGTAACAGAAAAACAAATGAGTTCTGTCCCCTTTAGAATTCTTAGAGTAGGTAGGTTTAGTGTTGTGGTCATATTTTTCCAGTTTAGCTTCACAGTGTTCATATCACATTTGTTTAGTGGTTCACAACAGTACAAAGGTGTTTTTGTAGAATTTTCTCCTTCGGGAAATCCTGCCCTAGCTGAGGTATGCGATAAACACATTCTGTTCTTGTGCCAAAAGGAGCACAGATAAAAAAGGTGGCTGACTGGCAGTGGCTGTGGAAAGAGCGCAGTATGAAACCCACATCCCTGTTGTGTTGGGACGTTGGAATGAAAACAACAGATTATTATAAAGGTGTCATATAATTATAAATGTATTTCTGAAAGGAGAGATGGAGAGAGATGTACAGACTTTAAGGCATAGAGAAACACAAGCAAGAGAGAAGAATAAAGACCAATGAGGCAGAGTGACACTGTAACTTAAAATTCTCCCTCTGTTCTGGGCTGCCTCTGTTGTGCCAGGGAGGTTGGCTTTTGTGTGTGATGGTGTGTTTGTGTGTGTGTGTGTCAGCAGGGCAGGCCAGGTCCTATTATTCACTGTCTATCAGCTGCTGGGAATCAGACTGAGGATAACTCCAGCAGTTTCTGTCTGGTGTATTGTAAAGCTTTCTACTTTTCTGCTTCATTAGAGTGAACACAGTGGTGAGTGACAGCAAAGACAACGGGGAGCAGTGCGACAAGTCATGCAGCAAAGGTCATGGAATGAATTTGAACTAACTGTAACAAAGACATTTGGCTTAAAAGACTTAACCAACAAGACACATTCGCTGTCATGTGGTTCACCCATCAGAGTAATGCTTTATGTTGGCTCTTTTAAATTGGGTTGCATTAACATTTTCTTTCCAAAATAGTTGCATGTTCAGTTTACAGCCAATTAGCAGTTGCTACTAACCACAAAACAGAAAATATCAGCGTTCTTTTTCTCTTCATCTTTTATTATCCCTTGTATTCTAAGTCCCTTAACCCATCAAATCACATCCTTTCCTCTTTTTGCTATCTTTATTTTTCTCCCCTCTCCTATCCCTGCTGTTCTTTCTACTCACCTCTCTTCACAAGACAGCTATTACCTGAACTGGTCACAAAGGCTCTTTAAAAAAAGAAGGAATGAAAGGGTGAGAAGATCATTATGGGGAATGAGAGGAGAGAAAAAATGAGCACAGGTGAAATCAAGTAGTGAATATGGTGAATAGCCTGAGATGGTAAGGCATAGAGGGCAGAGGGATGGGTGGGGTTTGGATAATTGTCTTTCATTTGGATAATCTCTCCATTTAGAGTCATCAAAGCAGAATTTTACTTGCCTCTACCCCTTGCTGAGACCAAATTGCTGCTCTAAAAATCAACAAAAGAGCCTTGCACTTCAAGAGGGAAGGATGGACAGACAATAAGGTACGGACAAGCGGAGAAAGAGGAAAACCAATGAGAGGTAGAGAAGGGACTCTAATTACAGAGAGGGAAATGTGTCTACTGATTATTACTGTGAACTTGAACATGTGCATGCATTAATGAGGGGAGACAGTTGTGTGTCCTTTCAGGTCTATTATGAGCAAGATTGGTATCTGTCAAAATAAGCAAATGTTCCCCCCTTTGCTGAGCAGACATCATTTGAGTGTAATGACCAGTGGACTGACTAGTTCAGGACCAGCATGCAGTCAGCAGAGAGCGTGATGTAATATCTGTATGCTTATACTTTTTAGTTATGGTTATAGGGCTACATATTCTGCTCTGACACATGAACTGACAGAATGAAACAATGAATAAACAAAAACAACATGGATATGTTGGTAGAACGTTGAGTTGTCCATAAACTAGTAAAAAATAGTAAAAACACATAGCCTCTGCCAGTTCTAAAAGAACAGAAACAGCATTGCAGTAAGCTTTTCATGCCTTATGTTTTATATCTCTAGAGTCTAGTTGGTGAGTTGCAAGTTCTGCCAGTGCAAGCATTTAAACTTCAAGGGCACCTGCTTTCACAATTCCTCATGTTCTGAATAGTCTGCTGCCTCCATTTCATGCCCTAGAACTCATCTTTGATTGGACTGTAGCAGGCCCCAATTCAATTTATGCTACTTGATGGATCCACATTATGTCAATTTCTATTATTTCCCTTGAATGGAGCCTTAATTGAAAGTCAAAGAAGTTTAAGTTGATGTATTTTTTTTCAGGATAAAAAAATATAATTAAAAAAATCAAAATCAAAATGGAAACATTCTTGGTATTATTCGCAAGCTCAGCATGAAAGAAAATGAAGACTGCTAAATATGTGAGCATGTCTGTGAATGTGTTTATGTGTACCTTTGCACATGCACAAGCCATCCTGCCAGATCAACCTTCTGCTTCTGGTGTCATAAAATGTGATGCTGCCTTGGGGAATTAGCCCTGTTAGCATATGTATCTATAATGCATGTCAGAACGAAATAGTCTTCAAAACAGCCTTGGGAGGCAGGAGACATGTACACAGAGAAACTGTGTCTTAAATCTTGTGCCGGTGTCAACAAAAGAGGCTAAGCAGTGAAGGATGAGAGACGGCAACATTTATAGAAAGTTGTTTTTTTCCTTGCCAAGTTTTTAGAAAGTGTGGTTTGTGAACACTATGTTTGAAGTATTTATGTGAATGCAACGCGTGTGCCTGTGTTTATGCGGATTCATGCACACACTTGTATGTCACATTTCAAACAACAGCCATCCTTGCATATCCCTCACTCAGTTTTGCTCTCCTTTCATCTCCTGCTTTTCACTACGGTAGAAAAAGGTTCTTCATGACCCTTTGATGCAGGATTACTGGATTAAAGAGCAGGGTAGCTGTACTAATCTGCCACATTAATCTGTTAAGTGTTTCAGTAGTGACATACAACAGTGCTAGCTGTGACAGCTAAAGTATAGTGTTAAAGTTGTGTGTGACACTTTCAATGACACAAATTTTCTTAATGTCTGTCATTTATAGTCTGCATATTTTAGGGTTTTTTTTTTTAGGTCAAACTGCTAGACACACATGGAATAGTTGTGAGTACCAGGGTTTGTATCAGCCTGAGACAGTGAAACAACTTTAACATACAACCTAAATGGCAAAAGTAAATGTGACATTTGTAGAGATCTGAGGTTTATGTCATGTTTTGAAATGGGCTTAAGGGGGGCATCTGAAGTTTCTCTGTTGCCAGAGCAAAATGCTGGCAAAGAGATGAAATCATCACACACCACACCAGCACATGATCATTGAGAATTATTACACAAAGGGCTTTACATATCTTGAATTATAAGACAAAACTATTTATTTCAGTCTGTCTTGGTTTTAATGATCAACTACACAGCCATATTCAATGTTACTTAAGTTATTGGTTGGTAAGGCTTTGCATGTTAAGTTGCCACATTTTACAGCAAGCAGTCACTGTGTGTGCATGTGTGTGTGTTGAGAAGAGAAAAAAAATAGACTGTGTTTTAATATGTGTTACACTGATTAGACAGAAGCCATTCTGAGTAGAACTTAAAATGAAGATACTGGGTGGTAAGGTTTCAGGAAACTGTGGGAAAAACGAGCAAGAACAAACTCTGTGAATTATTAAAATATTTAACTGAAGCCATGACCTTTATAAATATTACTCTGCTTGTCTGACTGCAACATTGCTAAGCACAGCTTTTCTCTGAGTTAATGTCAAAGCTATCTGAGCACAGGGCTGCACATAAGAGGCATTTTCTACACTACTGAAAGAGTTCACTAGAAATAATTTATTCATTTATTCAGATGCATCTTGGAAACTTTAGGAACGGAAACATTAATGTAAAGGATGTTATAGCCTACATTAGAAATACTATAATATATTTCTTAGTGTACATCTGGGCCGGTGGTTTGTGACCCAACTCCTTCTCATGTCGAAGTGATGAGACACTGAACCCCCAAGATGTCCAAAAAAGACCGCAGCCACTGAGGTTGCACGAGCAAATGCACCTGTTGCCAAATAAATGTTGGGCCCATGATTCGTTGTTTTTGCATTTGTGATTTGTGATTCACATAATTGTGACTTGTATCCCCTGATATGGGTCAAGCTCTACAAAGGGTGGATCCTACATTTCCCATAATGCAATTCAGTAACACACTCGCTAATAAGCGTCATTGTGTCATCACTGATAGCTGTTTGAGGTATGCAGTGGTAATTTCTCTTATCGTCGGAGCAGTTCATTGTGGGATTGTTAGCAGAAAGTAGTGTTCATGCCATGCACACTATTTTTTTTTTCTTCCAGTGTGAAAGCTTTGAGTGCACTGTATACAGCAGTGGACGGGTTTACACATTCAACATTTGGACACCACTACAAATTGACAAACACACTTTATTCCAAACTATATGGCAAATAGAGAGTGACCTTGATGTGTAAAATTGATTTTGTAGTGACTTTTAAGTCACAGACTTAGCATTCATAAAGTATTAGCAATACAAGCATGATATGTTGAACGTGCTCAGCTGTGGTATGCTGGATTGTTTAACCCCAAATCAGATTATTTTATTTATGCCTCACTAAAAGTTCTTCTGCCTTATAACCTATGAATTATATCAAAATATATATTGTGTACATGCATTAAGGACCCTTGTCAGAGACTGTACCACACTTGATGAGAAGCAGCATAGAATTACCATTTAGAGTTACTACCCATGTTGTTATACACCTCAGCATTATCAGGCATGTGCTGAATGGATAAATCAGTGGGTATATGTAAGCAATGTACTGTATTGTATGGTGATATACAGCGGATGTTTTGTGGAGTGATAAATTAAGTAGATTAAGTAGTGCATCAATGCCTCAGTGTTTAATTTACACTGCAGAGCTAATGTGCTACAGTTAGAATTGGTTGTGGAGGACATGTCAACAGTTTTTCCATGCTTTGGTTAATGAGCGTAAATGTGCTGTATTCAAACAGTGATTTATTTAGAATTGCTTCTGATTTTGTTTAGCCCAAAAAAGACACTATTGACCATGACATCCAAAGCATTTCCAGAAACAGGAGCATATTGGCTGCAACAGGGATGCAATAACAAATGTCTACAGTGTCCCATTGGGTTGTGGTGAGCAAAGCTTGATTTTGTTCAGCGTTCTTTTCCTTTCCCAAAACAAACTGACAAAAACCTCCTGTGATCAACTTACAGCTGTCTACTCTACCTACCTACAATGAATACATATATTTTCCTTTTTTTATTACCAATGCAATAAGCATAATAAATACAAACAGGAATATACAGACAAAAGAGGCAAAAATCTATTGTTTTGTGTTAGAGGATTTTTGTGACTTTCAGCAGCCTGCTCTTTAAAAACCCCCACTGATATGGTTGTGTCTCAACAACAGGAGGAACTATGTGCCGTTCATTTTCCTTAGAACTGCACCACTGAGAATATCTTATGACCTTAGAAAATAATATAGCAACTTCCAGAGAAACTAGAATAAATATTTTACATGCCATTAAAATCAGCAGGTCTCTCCAGCATAGTGACTTCACAGCCGATAAACATAAGATACATCCTCAATGAACCTATTACTGGTTCCATTTGCAGTGCAAAAAAAGTATCCTTACACTGGTCTGCAACAGATTTCCTGTGGAGCCAAGAACTTGATTGCACTGTATGGCTTTTACCCAGAAATGCTTCCCGGAAGAGTGGAAAAGCTTTTAAATGCGATATTAGACCCCACAAGTATCTTCAAGGCATGGTTGCCCACTCCAACTGTGAAGCGGAAAAAAACATGTAGTGCACATCAACATTTTCTTACTTTCCATTCGAACAGGCTTTTCATGAAAAGGTATAGGGATTAAATATACAATCCTGTTTTATTAATTCTGTCCAACCAAAGCCTTATTCACATGTTAGTTAAATCTCTAACTCCCTGCTGAGTTACAACTCACCGTTACAACTCTGTAAACAAGAGGAGATTGGCAATAATCCCTTATCTCCTGTAGAAAAGCTGAGAAGGTGTATCTGTTTGCTACCACTGTGCCAGGACTTGAATAATACAGGACTCTTCTGTGGCAGTTTGTTGACAGTGTAGTTCAGGTTCAAGGTTCATCTGAGAACACAGCCATACAGGAGGCTGTTGTGATACATATTGTTTTTCTACATCTACATGGAATATTACTTATATATTCTTACCTTGTGTAGATTGTATACTTTTGTGCTGTATACTTCTTGTATACAATTGGATGACCACATCAAATGGAAACACAGCAGCACAATTTTACTGTGTTTGTGTTTTGCTACCTACTAACACGTCATCTTGTGTTTTATTACACTTCTCTGGAACAACACTCATTTATAACTTTACCTTCCATAAAGCGAGCATCATTTGCATGAGTAATTACGCCCGCTTAAAGTCCTTGCATCCTTTACCTCACGCTGATGGATAAGACGTAGCATTAGCTCTGAAATGTTGATGTGCTCTGTCTGTGTTTATGTACCAATAATGTATGAGGACGAATGTGTGTGTGATAGTCAGACACTGCATGCAAATGCACAAATCTGTCCAACGACGTGCAACAGCAAAGCCTATATATAGGTAGGTTCTAAATATTTGATTTAATTTGATTTAGCATTTTAATTCTTGTGCTTCATCCTGACATCACATAAGATATTTAGAGTTGTAGCAGCTCATCCACTGCTTACTGCTTACACTTAGTCTTTTGGACCTCTCCGTTTATGAATGCGGGTGATTTCCATAAAATATTCTTAAAGAGGTCAATTATTATTACCATAACATTTCATCTCCCACCATAACTTCAATCACTTTTGTATTTGAAATGCATTAAATGTCTTCGTAAACTCTTCTTATCTCTACTCCAGTCATTTTTCTTCTCTAACTAATATGTGTAGAAAGAGAAACCAATATTAAAGACATTAATTATACCGTTCTGTTCTTTTTTTCTCCCACTTTGTCACTTATTTCTGATTGGAAATTTCTGTCACAACCAATGTTTCAACACAAGTGTGTAATTATGTAGTTTATCAGAGCGTATAGTTGTATTTCTCTTATGATGTTTAAGGTTAATTACTTCAAGGCCTTTGATGCACATGCTCACATGAAAAATCCAGTAATCATTCTGCACTCCAACAGACCTGCCTTGCTGAGCTGATTGCTTCAATAGAAATGAATGTGGAGTTGGCATTGAGTCATGGTATGATGTCTTTATTTAAACACCAGGACCCGGAGTAATGATAGGTGCTTTCTTTGGGGTCCAGTGGAAGATGTTTTCTCACAACGGAAGCTAATCTTGTGGTCTATTATTCATGTTTATCATTTAGCTTTTTTTCCTGTCTTTTTATGCTACACCATGCAACAAGCTTTGAGTATTTTTCAATCTATCTTGCACATTGTTTCTTTGTATATCTCCATGGTAATTTTGAGAGTATACTGAAAACTTGTTCCGCTGATATATATCAGCACTGGTATTGTTGACCTGGGTATGGTGAGTATATACATTAATATATACCCTAATATACTTGTGATTATTAAGATGATTCAAGCTGTGTGATAGTAATAATGATACTCTAGTGATCTAATGTGACATTTGTATGTTGATGACCTTCAACTTCCCTGCTGTGCTTTCACCCCCTAGAGCCTGTAAAATATTTACTGGCTCTCCTTGGCACTCTTCCATTGTCTGCGGATGTTGTTTACTTGTTAGAAACACTGATCTTTACGTCTTCACCACCAGGTGTCACTCTTGTGCTGTGTTTGTTCAAGCCTGAAAACACAGCAGCCAAATAAAAGCTGTAGAATTTCAACAAGTTGCTTACTGGTGCATAAATAAAAGCTCCCTTATTTATTTGGATGTTATGAATTTCTGAAATGATGTAATCAGCTCTGACTGAGGAATTCAGGCTTTAAGGTCTTATAAAATAATGAGCACACAGGAATATTTAAACTGCAAAATTAAATGATCGAATCAAAAACAACGTGGTGGTATGATTATTTTAGAGTGATCAGAATTAGCCAACACATGGTCTATTTGGGATTGTGTAGAGTTACTTTGTCTTCTTCTTTATTTATTTCTATGGAGCCTCTTGAAAAGAATATAATGGAAAGTATTATTCATGAAATTCATACAATTTTATTACTTCTGTTACAGTTTTGTCTGATTTGTCCTAGTGTAAGATTGAATTATTGTCTAGTATTTACCCTAGTGTGACACCTATCATTCACCTTCAAGTTGTATTACCCCTAACAGACTAATGATCTGTTAAGATGAAATGGATTTCTATATGTCATAATATCACACTGAAACACAGGATGATTTTTTTTCTCACTAGCAACAGGCATGTGTCTGTAAAATCAGCCTCAACTGCTTCCTCTTTATTCCCTAGATGACCTGGAATCCAAGGCTGATGTTGGAAACACTGAAAACCAAACCCATCATGACCAGCCGGATGACAAGGTAAACATAAAGTTCTACTAAGTATACGTAATATACTGTTGCAGGAACCAGCAATGACATATTTACAGAGATACAGCTCTACAGCGTAAGTGATGTAAGTCATACTTTCTTGCATGATACCAAGAAAATATATAAAACATCTGTTATTGTCTTTAGATATTCATACTAGAATGTTGTAGTATGTGAAAATCAGCTTGCTTTGTGTTTGTTTATTAATGTAGTACTATATACTTATATAAATATGTAATACTTGTTACCCGTTGTTCAGATGCCTGTTGTTTCTCCACTACTTGTTGCATATGTATTGACACGCCATAAAAATGGCATTGAATTAATTAGGTTTTGACTCCACTTTATCTTTAAGAGCTCATGACTCACTGTCACTCTCTTACAGAAAAGTGTAGGTCACAGGGAGAATTATTGTGAACAATCCAATTATACTGCACAGCTGTTCAAATATTTAGAGCTACAAGTTGTTTCTGTTATTGCATTACAGCAGCCTGCAGATGATGATGCAACAGCCACAGAGGAGAATGCTGAAGAGAACGAAGAGGGCACTGCTGAAAACACCACAGAAGAAGACAATGCGGCTGACAAAGAGGAGACGGAGGAAAACCAGGCCACAGATGTTGAAAAAGACAGAGAGAAAGGGAAGGAGGAAAATGATGAGGAAAATGATGAGAGAGAGGGAGACTCAACAGTAGGACCTGAGGAAAATGAGGTAACAGAAGAAATAAAGGAGGAGGTCACGGATGAGGGTAAGGAGGAGGTTAAGAGTGAGGAGCAGGGGACCAGCAATAGCAACAGTGATAAGATCCAGGAGAGTGAGGAGAAAGAGAAGGGAAGCCATTCATCTTCTGGGAGTGAAAAGGATGAGCAAGACACAGACATGGAAGAAGAGAAGCAAGATAAAGATGGTGGAAATGAGGAGAATAGCAGTAATGACCAAAATAATGATGTAGACACAAGGGAGGAACATAAAGATATAGAAAACGGCAATGACCCAGGGAACACTGAGACAGATAATTAGACAAAAGAGAATAACAGCAGAAATAGCAGTAGCAACGGTAACCAGGAAGAAGATGGGAGCAAAACAAAAGAGGGGACTACCGAAGAGTCTGGAGAGAGAGGTGAACATAGAGGTCAGTGGAAAAGATGAAAGTAAAGCAGAGCTGGACATGAAGGAGAAAAATTCAGCCAGTCGCACAGATGCCACAGCAAATGGATGGAAAGGGGATGATGGTGACAAAGAGAATAAAGATAAAAGGAAAGAGAAGGATTAGGAAAGAAAGAGAATATGCTAGTTATTGGATGAGTGCTGAAAAAAGGAAACATTTAATATACTTATAGATTCAATGTTTAAAAACATAAATATATTTTTAACAGGTATGATTATGTTAGCTTCTTGTTTTTAAAGATGTTTTTTTGTATGCATGGTGTTTTTTTCTGTTTCCCAAAGCAAACGATACAATGAACCTATAAGAACAATAAACTATGTGTAATACTGTACTCTATGTCTCTGAATGTGAAGCTAAATTATATGATTTAATATAATGTGAAAATCTTGAAGCTTGAAACAAAAATTCCTTATTAGTCACTAAATGTATATTTGTTTGTATTTATGTTTTACTAAAATGAAAAAATTACAGTTAGGTACCTTTAGAAAATGCTTTAATGAGACGTGAGACTTGTGTGCTTCTCTTTGTTCCCATAAGATCATTACAAATTATGTCAAATATGTCAAAAATAATAAAAATTATACTAAAACTAAAACGTATCAATGATAGCCTTTTGCAGCAGTGGACATGATCAGTATTAAGGTTAAGGTGTGTTAATCAAATTGGACACTCTATGTGGATGAAAGGTAAATATTGATTTTCGTAGTCATAGCAGTATTAGTATTTTGTCTATTTACTTTAAGTAAAAGTAGCAATATAACAATGTAAAACGTTGAATCTGAGTTATACATGCTTCATTTTACTCAAGTAAAAATACATAAGCATTGTAAGCAAAATGTTCCAAAAGTATCAAAATCAAAACTTTTTGTTTTATTTTGTATTTTAATGTTGCAGTTCATTCAGGTGGATCTACCTTTATCTATTTTATATACATTTTGCTACTAATATGTCCTGAATAACAATACGTTTTGAGCCTATACTGTACAGTATACTATTCAGTACATAATATCATTATGAGTTGTTTAAATGTTAATCTGTAAGGTAACAAGTAGCAATAATAGTTTGGTGCACTGTAAAAAGTATAATATTTGCCTATGAAACTGAGAGTAGGCAAAATTTTAACATGAAACATGTACAATGAAATTGAGATATAGATATATACGATCTGATAGATATAGCATGATACTGTAGTTGTGGTTGGTTAAAAATGGTTAGACATTTGAAGCAAAGAAACATATCATTAAGGAAATGGAGGAACATTATTATTTGTCAAAGCTTAGCTCCAAATCCAGCACAAATAGCATAGTGTTTGAATTGTTAGGTCACCTTTTTCTTAGGCAAGAACACGTTAGAAATACTGTAGATTGTGTTATAGGTTCTTTTCATATTCATTCACTCATTTATGCTGCTTAATTTTCCCATATAATAATGTTCTATCATGCCAGTATAAACTCCCTTCCACAGGTAGGAAACCAGTGTGAACCGTGATCTAATTCAGCATCTGTGATGGCCTCACCACAGCCCTCATCCCTGGGAGCTGTTCAGGTTGGGATTCATGCAATCAATGTGTTTGTGAGTCACCATCCCACAAGAGAGAGAGGAAAGGGTGAGGCAGAAGGAGGGAGCAAAGAGCAGGAGACATATCGAAAGGCAGAGGAGGCAGGGGCTGGTATGAGTGTGTGAGTCATACAACTTGCTTAGTCGAGGTGATGATCCTTAATGTATTATTTTTGGAAGTCACCATCAATTCGGTCTTATCTCTTGTACTAGCTTCTTTCAGTGTGTGTGTGCGTGTGTGTTAATAGGGCCCTGAATAGCACAGACAACCTTCTGCAGTTCCCCTATCTAAATGAGTCTCCTGATGCATTACAGTAAGAGTTTATACACAGTGTAATGAAGGCATAGTAACACAACTGGCAGTTCTGTGTCTTTCTTTATTAAAGAGCCCATATTATGTTGACTCCACTTTTCAGTCATTTTTGTAGACATACAGTACTGTGCAAAAGTCTTACCATTAGATTTTTTGTTTCGGCAGTGCTATTATGACCATATATATATGTATATATACATACATATATATATATATGTATATTTATTTATTAGTCTCTTTATTAGTACAACTAGAAAATGTAGAAAATATGTACACAGTATATTTTAAAAATCAGCTTCTTTAGGCTAAAGCGACAAATATTGGAATCAAAATATAATCTCTTTAGAGGAATCTGGAGAGGTCAAGGACAATAGGAGTGGAAGTCAAAATCTGAAGTTTCTCAGAGTTTCTTTTTTGAGACATCGGAAGACGTCCAGCAAGGACCTGGCTCAGCATCTGGCAGATTCATCTGGATGCCAAGTTGATCCTTCCATAGCATGAAAGATAACCTGATCAGGAATGTTTTTTGCAAAAGGAAAACCACTTTTTGTGTTTCTAGTTGTTCTAATGTAAAAACAGAAATATGCATTGCTAAAAATCTAATCCAAAGGTGGCCTAAGATGTTTTCACAGCACTGTATATGACTTTCTGGTATATGTAGACACACACCAAGTAAGATAGAAGTGAAAAGTGACGAAGCACTGTGTGTGCGTGTGAAATGCTGTATGCATTGTTCTTGTTTGTTTACTCAGTTAGCTTGTTGAGTCATGTAGCTACATTAGCTGCACAGAAATGCTAAGCAGCTAATGTGGCTAATGTCAGCTTCTCTCTCAGTATTTGAGCATGAAAATTTATAGACACAGTTGGGGATTCTGGGGACATGTTTTTTAAGCCCCAAAAGGGCTATAATTTGGGCCTTTGAATAAAAACCAAACCCTACAATTACTCGTTTCTCCCGTGCTTTTCTCTCTATGAAGTGGAGGGGATGCATTTTACCTTATCTTAGACCTTAAGAATGTTTAAAAGGACAAAGACAATCTTCACACATTTTGAGCTGCAGAGATTTGGGTTTTATTATGTTATTTGAAAAATAGAATTACTGTATGTATGGACACTGATATAGTATGTTTGTCCTTATCCAATCCAACTTCCAATAAGTACATAACATTGTACTTTGTATTCATTGTTACATAAGATAGAGATAAGATAATCAGCTTTATTGTCATTGATTACATTTTACATGTTACAATGAAATTTGACTTCTGCATTTAACCCATCCCCCCTCGGGGGGAGCAGTGGGCAGCCACAGGCGGCGCCCGGGGAGCTAGCGCTGAGTGTCTTGCTCAAGGACACACCTGGTATGGGTTCTGGGCTGGGATTCGATCCTGCCACCTTCTGCATCCCAGTCTGATGCTTATCCCATTGAGCGGTACCAATTAAAATTAGAATCACATGAAATAAGATCAAAAGTGAAAGAGCATTTCTCAGATTCAGATTGGATTTAGGGCAAAAAAACTCAATTCACAGCATGGGACTACAAGTCAGCACATTTAGTGATTACTTACTACCATTCTGACCATACTGGAAGGTTTGTTTATAACAGCTTATTTAGTATTGTGTCTTTATACTGTAGGTTTGCAGCTTAAGTGAGGTCTTTGAAATCAACTTAATTATTAGTTATAGCTATGTGTTTGCTGTATGTTGCATCAGAGACCAAATGTGCTAACATCTTATATTTTAAAGTAAAAGGAGAAAGACAAGAAAAAGGAGAGAGGAGGTTGCGGGGATGATATTAAAAGGTCAATTTACATAGACATAGCCAACAAAGCATTTCATTTTATACTGTAGATATCCATAATTGTTGCTGCATTAATTTGAAGAGGATACATTGTTTTGAAGAACCTGTAGCATTGGTGTACTGTAGGAAGCATGTAGCTTTATGACACCTGAAAATCACGCTGACCAAGTACATTGTGTTGTGTGTATAGACATAAAGTTTTAAAAAGCAGCAAGATTATTGTGCTTGTAAGTTACTGAATGATCACTGTATGTGAATTTAAGCTTGTGCAAAGCTTGTAGAAAAAGTACATTGTACGACATAAAACAATTAACATTAAGTTGTGTTTAAATGTGTCAGTCTTCATTGATCTGTACATAAATAGGATTCCTCCCGTATCAGCTGCTTTACAGTGTATGAAGGCAGCAAGACACACACATTGAATAATAACTTGAAAAGTACAACCTTTACCCACAACCATCCACTGTGTTTGTCTTCATTCATTTTTTTTTATTTTAAATGACTCCAAGTTGGCCATATGATCTTCCCATATGATAATACACACATTAGATTGGTTGGTTATAAAACAGTATTCTGTTGTTACAGCAGGAGGTATCAGATTAGAGTGACTCATCAAACCAGGGTGTCATTATTTCATTTGTAACTTTCTTTTATGCAAAAAAAAAAAAAAAAATGCATGTCATGTTTTACTCTTGAATTACTCAGTGAAAATGCTGTTATCATAATCAATGTTATCATGTCTCATAAAAAAAAATAAAAAAATGCAATAAATAAAATAAAAGTCCAATGCAGATTTTTCGAGCTGTCCTTTGTGTTTGCATTGCACCACTCTACACCATCCAATCAACAATATTGTGTCCCGGAGAAACCTTTTTCCATTTGCTGTGCTATTGTCATCATGAGTATCTGCACAAGAGCGATGACACTAGTGAGAGTGCATTTATTAATTATCACACCCTCCATTTTATATTCTATCTGAGACATCCTGTTTGCACTTTGCCGTGCTACACGTACTGTAATTGAACCACAGTAGCAGGTGTGCTTAGGAACACCCACACAGTCTGTACACCCAAGAACTACTTGCTTGACATTACGCTTGCATGGTTGAAATAGAGTCCATAATCTGCAAGTGAATCTGGAACTGGTGAAAAAATAAGAATAAAAAAAACTTTGCTGATGCAACATTTCATAAATCTTTCAGTAATACATATTGTATATTGTTCAGCTTAGTTAAACAGAAAGGCAGTTATTATATCTAAAGCATCTGTGAAGCACCACAGACTGAAAACAATGAGTGCTGTCAAACAGGATGTATCCGGCGTGATCTCACTGGAGAGCTGAATGTGCTCCCTCCTCTCTGTTATATAACTCTGACTCACATAACTTCTGTCTCTTCACACTCCTTGCTTTATCCTTATTTTAACATGCAGCACCTGCACATTTTATACCTTCTCATGTCTTATAACTAACAACATCTCCATTCAAACTGATGCAAAAACGTGGATGCTTGGATAGATCAGTATGTGTCTACATCCTTGTTGAAGAGAAGGCAAATTAAGGATAAACAGGGGTAATTAAGTGTTTAGGGGGAAAAAACTATGCCGTTCAGCATGTTGCATCTGGTTCAGTGTACCTTTCATCTGACTTCCTGGTCTCTTGTTTATTGATTCTGTCTGAAGATTTACTGTTGGAGACAAGGTCAGACACCTAACAAGACAGATGAAAATGTCAGTGTGAAGCCCACCTTTCAGGTTGGTCCTAATTTGCTTTTGTCTAGTTTCTTGTGATTATATGTGAATGTCTGGACGTTTCTGTTAAGACATCCCGTTGATGATAGGGACATTTTATTGATATCAACATATTTGCAACTTGCCATTTACTTCAATAATTAACATATCTTCATGATGTTCATAGACATTATAATCTGTTTGCAGTTACGTTGCCTGTAAAAACATAATTGCATTTACAGTTTAGTTTTATGGAAATGTCATTTTTATGAGACAGGTTTGCTTTTAATCAGCTGTGAATAGGGGTCAATCACAAATAACAGTGATTAAATAAAAAAATCTGCTACTCTACACCCTTCTTTAATGATTTGTGTTATCAATGACAATGTTCAGCGGCTGTATTCTGTTGATATGTAGTTTGTTTTCTGGGTAGATCTCAAGACCTGCATGTGCTTTGTTAGCTCACTATGACTTTCATAAAACTGATGTTTAAAGAAATAAACTGCTCAACTATATTGACTCTGAACCTATACTATAACCTTAAAATCAAGCTTTTAATATCAAATACAGTACAGTAACGTAGGATGAAGAGCCAGTACTATGAGTCATATAAGCTGACCTTTCAAAAGAGAAAATGCACACATACGTGTACACACTCACACACAGTCCACACCAATTAAATTTCATACACACTTTATATATACGTCTGGACTTCTGTCAGGTCTCCGACTTTGTGGTTGCTGGCTGAATGTTCTGGACTTTGGAAAGTGTGACTGGCACTTTGCCCTCCCCAGGGGTTGGTGCTCTCATTATGGGGGTACCTGTCACAGAGCAGTTCAATTACTGTACGGTGTAACAGATATTCATACAAAACAGTACAAGTACAGCGTCACAGTAAACATTTAAAAAGAATCATTTCACTTACTCTACTTATTCTTCTGCAAATTTAGTTTTTATATTTAGGCTGTCTCCAATACCACTTCCTGTTCACTCAATCACTACTCCCTAATTTAGTATGTAATATACACTTAGTAGCAGCTTCACATGTCATGTAGACAACTTTTTTCATTCCAAAGTGCACTATCTAGTGACTAGCTTTACATGCTCAACATTCACTAACTCAATCACATGGCAGACAGTAATTGTAGAGCATGATATACACAGCAAATAGAGAGTGATTATAGACACAGCCACACAGAATGAAATCTTACCGACTGTTGCATGCAGATCAGCCAACCTCTCCTTAAACTTCTGCTGCAGATATAGTTCTTCTTTGGAGTAGCTTTTGGCAAAGGCAGACAATAGGAGACCCACAGCCATGGAGGTTCCTCCCACACAGAACAGCACAGCTCCAGTCAGCTTACAAACATCCAGTGCGAGGTTGAAACTAACAGCATGACTGTGAGAAGAAATGGACAGTTTGTTTAGAGCATTAATTAGAAGTGTAAAAACAGTGTTTGTGCAACTAGTAACAAAAATGTAAAGCTTATGGCAAAAACCCAGATAATATTATTATTAACAATTTTCAGATGTCGTGAGGTCTAAGAAAATTTGAGTTATTTAGGTTTAGGGTTGTAAGTTATTTAAACTCAGAATTCTGAGAAAAAAGTCAGAACTCAAATAATATTTTCATGCTGGCCCTAATCCTCTTCTAATCGAATCTGTATGGTAAAATCTACTATATAAGTCCCATACCTGTCAACAAACAGGAGATCGTCCTCGCCAAATGCCTCAATCCTGGGTGCAGTGGCATAACCCACGGAAACAACTATGAGGCCTGCAAACAAGATCAGGGTGCCGAACGTGAGACAGACCTGGCAGGAAAAGAAGAAGTTGAAGTAATAAATAGTTACTTTAGTCTTGTTCTGATCACTAATGATTGTTTATAGTGTTTTGCAATTACAATATGCTTTTCCAAATCACAGCTGGTGACATGGTTTTATTTGAGCAAAGTAAAGGTTAACCTCACCTTCCAGAGTAAAGAGCTCCACCTGCTAGGCGATCTCTGAATCTGAAAATCTTCATCACGTTCCCAGATAGAAGCTGTGCACTCCTCATAAAACTGGATAAAAGATTAGAGAGGTGTTTTACAATACAGATGTGGAAACTGAAACCCACAAGAGCAAGAACATAAAGGATTTGTATTAGACCTGAATGGCTAATATTTGTAGGTGAATGTTCTTTTCTTGTCTTTGTCTTTTGTGCAAGTTTATGTGTGTGTGTGTCTGTGTTGTACCTGGTGTAGGTAGGAGCGGACTCCATACTGCTGGTAGTTCCCGCTGGCTTGAGCTTGTTCAACATACTCCGACCCACAGATCTCTGAGCAAGACGTCATCCTTCACATTTGTCTACCTTGTTGAGGAAACAGACGCACACACACATGCATGAATGAACGCATAGTTTGAGAAACCACCCACAAGGTCTGTTGACAAACTCCCTCCAGCTTTTACCCTTGCATAGACATGCACAGATACTTAAACAGTACGTTTACAAACACAAGCATGTACCCTCACACACACTGCCAGAAAATTATGAAACTGTGTCCTCAAGGCACGGGGTGCCTCGGTACATTGAGATTAATGATGCATTCTTCCTGTCTGCTCTTATGAAATAACCCATGAAATATGACATTGGTCCTTCTCTTTAGATTCAATACTGCATCAGCTGAACAGACAAGCTTGTTTTTAATGGATCAGTAACCTGCAGTCAAAACTCATTAAACCAAACCTATGTGCTATTATAGGACCAAATTGTATTACATATAGTAAAGCTCATTTGAGGGGTATAACCAGATATTTTGTTACAGCTTTATTATATCACATGTCTACTGTTACCTTTTTCTTCTACTTTGGTTCTGTTGTTATAAAATAAACTCTTTGACATTTGTAATTCCCCTAGTAGCTGTTTTAAATCCAGATACATCACACAGCTCAGTGCCTCAATACAAACACAGTTTTTGTCAGCTAGCACTAAATTTCAACAGTTGTTTCTGTTGCACCACAAAAGGGTAATTGAAGTGGGAATGAAACATTAACAATGTGAGGTGTACATTGCAGTAAGACAATGTTTTACAATATGCAATGGTTCCAAAGCAGTACTGTTATGACAAATGAACAAAGAAACATCCCTAGAATCAAAACCAGTGGCTCAAATACAGTTTGTGGCTCACCATGATTTTTTATGTAAATCATGTAGATCTAGTAAGTGGTGTGATGTTAAATAAAATAGCATCGGTTACACACTTCTTCTTCTTATATACACTACCAGTCAAAAGTTTGGACACACATAGAAATGACCATGTTTGTGAAAGAAAAGCAGATTTCATAAC